>JADLZN010002987.1:0-195536 GCA_018155175.1 Sinocyclocheilus anophthalmus
CGACGGCACGTCGGAGGACCGACGAAATTGGATCCTCGCTTAGATGGACAATCTACTTCCGGAAACTACGCCAATCCCCTTGCATGCGAGTATTGCATCCAGCTGCCGCTGATCACTGCGTGAGTATAAGTTGGCAGCAGATGCTGCGCATATTCAGGTTTTTGCTGAGGAGCCGAGTCGGTGACCCGGCCACTCAGCGGTGGTGGTACAGGAGCTGTGGCGACGTGATGTGACGTCTCCGTTCCCTCCTTCATGGAACGAGGGTTACATACGTAACCGAGAAGTTCCCTTTCAGTCGGTCTCTCTCGACGTCACGTCGGAGGACCGACGAAATGGGAGCCTACCAAGGGCCACACTGACTGCCCCCTTCATGTCCTTGGAAGCCACCTGCGCCCCATTTTGGCGTAGCCCGGGCGTCTTCCAGAGACCATGCCTGCTGCAATGGGCACGTACCATGAGTAAGAATGGATAAGCCTAGGAAACGTACCCTTCTACTTGAACGGGCGTACTGAAGCTCGAACCTTCCCGAATGAGTTTCGGAGCAATACACATATGACCCTCCCTTAAGGTTGCACATGGAAGCAATGGGGTGTTGCACCCGCTTGACATGGCAGAAGTCTGCCGGGGAACCAAAGACGGGCTCAAGGCTAACCGGGAACTTTAACACTATGCGATCCACTTAGGTCGTACATATGTAACCCAGCCTTCTATACCGTTCTGAGTATTCAGCGAGTGAAGGGCCTGGCTCCGTACTCTCCGCCACGTCCTGTCTGCCGAGACGGAGGACCTCAACATGGTCTGAACGTATGGACTCTCTGGAGTGATTTTGTAAAGCCGAGCCCCGAAGCCGGGGCCTCTCAGTGCGTCTACCCGTTTGAGGTGAGAACACAGGAGTATACCGGCTCCACACGAAGGCTATAGAATCTACGTGTTGGGGGTCGTCCAGCCCGCAGCCCTACAGATGTCTGTCAGCGAGGTGCCACGAGCCAGCTCCCAGGAGGATGCAACACCTCTAGTTTAGTGAGCTCGCAACCTGAGCGGGCAGGGCACACCCTGTTCCTGATAAGCCAGGGTGATGGCATCCCCTATCCAGTGGGCCATCCTCTACTTTGAGACGGCATTCCCCTTCTGCCAGCCTCCGTGACAGACAAAGAGCTGGTCTGAGGTCCTGAAGCTTTGCGTCCGGTCTACGTAGCACCTTTAGGCTCGGACGGGACAGAGCAAAGCTAAGACTGGGTCTGCCTCCTCCGGGGGCAGCGCTTGGAGGTTCACCACCTGATCCCTGAGGGGAGTAGCAGGAACCTTGGGCACATAGCCGGGTTGGGGCCTCAGGGTTACCTGGGAATCATCCGGCCCGAACTCTAGGCACGAATCGGTGACCGAAAATGCATGCAGGTCCCCTACCCTCTTGATAGAGTCCATTCCAGCAAAACAGAGTCTTCATTGAGAGGAACGTCAGCTCCACTGCCTGTAAAGGCTCAAACGGCTGTAGTGCCGTGAGCACCAGACTCAGGTCCCAAGAGGGTATAGAGGGGGGCCGTGGAGGATTTAACCTTCTCGCCCCCCTAATGAATCTGACGACCAAGTCATGCTTCCCCAACGACCTACCTTCTACTTGGGCCGTGGTGTAGCAAGCATCGCGGCAACATATACGTTTAGGGTGGAAGGAGACAGCCTTCGCTCCAACCCCTGCTGCAAGAAGGACAGCACGACTCTGATCGGGCATCTCCGGGGGTCTTCTCGGCGAGAAGAACACCACTCAACTAACAGGTTCCACTTCAAAGCGTAGGCGTGTCTCGTAGACGGTGCCCTCGCTGAAGTGACAGTGTCAACTACCTCTTTTTGGGAGCCACCTAGACCCCCGCTTCCCGTCCCGTGACCAGACATGAAGTTCCAGAGGTCTTGCCCCGGGTGCCAAAGGTACCCCTTCGCTGAGTCAGTAAATCCTTTCTCAAGAATCGTGCCAGGAGGAGGGGCTGTCGCGAGGAGCATCAGTTCGGGGAACCAAGTCCGATTGGGCCAATATGGCGCTACCAAGAGGTCCTGCTCCTCGTCCTCCCTGACCTTGAACAGTGTCTGTGCATGAAGGCTCACTGGGGGAAACACATACTTGAGCATGCCCCGCGGCCAGCTGTGTGCCATTGCGTCCGTGCCGAGTGTTCCCTCGGGCAGGGAGAAGAACAACTGGCATTGAGATGTTTCTGGAGAGGCAAACAGGTTTACCTGAGTGGCTCTGAAACGTCCCCTAACCAGCTGGACCGTCTGGGGATGTAGTCGCCATTCTCCCGGGAGCGCAGCTCAAGACAGCTCGTCGGCTGCCCGGTTGAGCACCCAAAATGTTAACAGCACGAAGTGACCTCAGATGCTTCTGACTCCAGAGGAGGAGTTGGCGGGCGAGTTGCGATAAGCGACGAGAGCGCAGACCACCTTGTCAGTTGATGTACGCAACGGCCGCTGTATTGTCCGTGTGGACTAGTACATGCTTGCATCGTAAGCGCCCTTTGAGACGGCTCAGGGCAGGGTGCACTGCCAGCAACTCGAGGCAGACAGTGCAGTTGGGGCCCCGTCCAAACCCCTGACACTGTGGGGGCAACCCCGTTGTACGTGGCCCCCCCAGCCGGTGGTTGAGGCATCTGTGTAAACCACAGCATGCCTGGAGACTTGTTCTAGGGGCACTCCTGCCCGAAGGAACGTGAGGTCTGACCACGGGTGAAGGTTTGGCGGCAGGCCGGTGCACCTGCCCGAAGGTGCCGGCGTTGCCGACGCCCACCCGGCTCGGCCATGGAGCCAGTTCTGCAGCAGCGTCTCATATGATAGCCCCATGCGTGACTGCCGCCGTGGACCGCCATATGCCCCAGAGCCTCTTGAAAACAATTTCGTGGGACCGCCTCCTTGCTCTTGAATGTATTCAAGCCGTCAACACTGATGAGCACGTTCCTGTTGGGCGTGCTTCCTGGTTCGACGCGCGTCCAACTCCATACCGGGAAAGAGATCCTCTGTGTCGGGGAGAGTTTTCTCTTTTCCCAGTTGACCCGGAGGCCCAACAGGCTGAGGTGTGAAAACACCAAGTCCCTGTGCTCGCACAACTGATCCTGAGACTGAGCTAGTATGAGCCAGTTGTCGAGGTAGTTGAGAATGCGAATGTCCTGTTCTCTCATGGGAACAAAGGCTGCCTCCGTAACTTTCGTAAAGACCCGGGGCGACAGGGACAGCCCGAAGGGTATGTCTGGTATGCCCGCCCCTCGAACGCAATCCGCAGGAATGGCCTGTGGCGCGGAATGATCGAAACATGAAAGTACGCGTCCTTCAGGTTGATCGCAGCAAACTTTCAGGGACGGATGCACCCAAAGATGCATTCCTGCGTCAACATCTTAAACACTAACCGGTGAAGGGCCTGGTTCAAGACACACACGTCCAAGATTGGTCGTAACCCACCGCATTTCTTGGGTACAATAAAGTAAGGGCTGTAAAACCCCGACCTCAAATCGGCTGGAGGAACCGGCTCTATCACATCCTTCGCCAGCAGGACTGCGATCCCTGCACGCAAGACAGGGGCATCTGCAGCCTTCACTGAAGTGAAGTGGATGCCCCTGAACTTGGGGGGACGCCGGGCGACTGATTCGCATAGCCGAGCCTGACGGTTCGAATGAGCCATCGAGACGGGCTGGGTAGCTCTAGCCAGGCTCCCAGACACCGCGCTAGTGGCATCAATGGAACTACAGGTGTACCCGCAGTGGGGCAGCGTGGAAGAACACAGGGACCCGGCCCGGGAGTTTCTTTGCCGGTCCGAGGCGGGGTCTGGGTTTGTGTAACACTGACCTGTGTTTGAGCAGAGGGTGTGTGGGTAGTCCGTTGCTTCGTCCTCCCGATCCTTCCACTTCTGCTCACTGGCGAGAGAGGAGGGTGGGTGTGATACGTACTAGATCGTCCACACCCCCCCGTCCCCTCTGGGGACCCAGATATAGAATAATTTGCTCTTTTGTCGAGTATTTGGGTACTACCGACCGAGAGGTCAGTGGTGAAAATATTCTCCGCCCGGCCCTCCTCCGGGGTGAGGGAGTGGTGTGCTTACCATCTCCCGAAGAGCACGTCCCTCCACCTCTGGTTCGCCCGTCTCCGGGCCTCTTGCTCTCTTCGCTTGCCACCAGGTTTGGCGGGGCCTGGACGGGCGGGGCGGCTGCCCTGCGACCGTCTCCACGGCACAGCTTTGCTGGAGGCTGCAGGAGCTCTTCTCTTGTTTGGCGGTGGCAGGGGGGCCACCCTCAGCGACGGCAGCAGCTGCACGATGTACCTGATGGCCTCAGTCTGCTATGGTCAACGGAGAACCGCTGGGCAAGTTCTCCACAGTGTCGCCGACAGGCCGGCCTGGGACACAGAGGCGTTCAAGAATCGTGTCTTGTCCAACTCGCGCATGTCGGCCAGACACAGCCAGAAATGGCGCTCCTGGACCACCATAGTGGACCTGGCACGACCCAGAGACCGCGCCGTAACCTTCGTCGCTCGTGGCGCGAGGTCCGCTGCGGTGCGGAGTTCTCTCTGAACTTCTGGGTTGTGACCACCCTCGTGCAAGTCCCTCAAGTGCCTTGGCCTTGTGCACTTGCAATCACGCCGTAGCGTGTAAGTCGTAAGCCAGGCTTTTTGCTTCCTCCACCGGTCGTATAGGCATGCGTCTGTCCACCGGTAACCTACAGAACCCGGGAGAGGATGCACGGTTCTCCCTGCCGTTTGGAGGCGGTATTAGGACACAACTGCATCGCAACTGATCGCTCCACCGGGGGGACCTTTGTAACCCCCTGACTGCCCCACCATCTAGGGTGGTGAGGGAGGAGGATCCAGCCAATCAGTTTCCGGCAGTAAAAAGGTGCCGTCCACGCCTTGTTGAGCTCCTCATGCACCTCCGGAAGAAAGGCACCGAGGCGGGGCGCTGAGAAACAGCTCGGACCGCCTCGGGACCAATCGTGCAACCTTGAGGGCTCGGACACGGTGAAAGTCTTCACTCGAGCCCTACCCTACGGTGGCCCGGGAAAGCATAGCCTTTATTTCTGGATCCGATTCAGGCATTTCTACGGTCCCGGAGGAGAGCAGCGCAACCGAATCTTCCTCTCCAGAAAGCTCACCCTCCGATGCTGCAATCGACAACCGATCGTCGGGGGGAGCCTCGGAAGAAAAAGGTGGTACCCCCCGGGAGGGTCCAGCCCGCTCTTTTTGAGAGCTCCGCTGGTTTAGAAGTGCCGGCGGGCTTGGGCATCCCAGGAGGGGAATTCCTCACCGTGACCGTAAAACCAGTCCGCCCACCGCCAGAAAAAGGACGCCCCCAGCTGCCACCAGAGGGAACCCTAGATCTGGGCAGTGGCACGGTCACTCCGCCCCCTTGCAGGTAACGGATTCTGGTCCGCAACTCCGAGATGGTCATACCCCGCAATGGGAGCATGAGCCATCCTCGAAAGCCACCTCAGCGTGCTTCATGCTTAGGCACGAGAGGCAGCGATCGTGACCCTCACCCAGCGCCAGGTAACGACCGCATCCAAAAACGCCCGGGTGATACTTTGTCTATAGCAAGACCCACATCGTCTTTATAAAGACTTAACGTCAAGTTTGCCAAGCAACGTCGTCTTTAGAAAGACGCACCCGAAATTGTTCTTTTAGGGGAAAAAGCTATTTTAGTGTGCTGAGGCGCACAGGGGAGATGATGATCTGCAACACAAACAGGGGGTACACGGGGTCCCACTCGACACGGGAAACCACCACCTCTGAAGCGCCGTCCACCAACACAAAGAGCTCTCCAAGAGCGCACTGAACTCGTTCAGTCATCTTCTCTCAGTAGAGTAGTCAGGAGAAGAACGATGTGATCGCTCGGCTCCGAATCGAAAAGCTGAATATGCGCTTCATCTGCTGCCTACTTATACTAACGCTGTTATCAGCGGCAGCTGGATGCAATAATCACATCCCAGTGTGCATTGGTTCGTTTAGTTTACACTCGAAGTAGATGGGTCCCTCTAAGCGAGATCCCCATTTCGTCGGTCATCCGACGTGACGTAGAGAGTGACCAACTGAAAGGGACCTTACTCGTCCCCTCCACAACCTGTCAAAAAAGTCCTGAAAAGTGTGTACCAGTGGTGTTTGAGGTGTAAACTTACACTCAGATGTGACTCGATTCTGTTTCACACGGAACATGTCACATTATTGAAGTGATAACGGATTGCGATAAACTGCATTTCATGTTGACTTTAAATCAGTAGGTAAGTACATTTTAGCCATTGCCTTCCTTGAGGTGATAAAAGACACTGCAGTAAAAATCATGAATTCGTAGTTCCAGTAACCTCCAGTGTGTTAATTGGATTTCACTTCCACACGCAGACAGGAAATCTAACAATGTTGTTATAGTCAGAAAGCAATGAAATACGCATTGGGTTCTTCATCTCTGTATTAAAGCAGGGGAACGTCTTCTGTCTGACCCTAACCATCATGGCTAGACTAGACCCTGAAAACCCTCCATAAAACCCTCCACACACGACTCAGTGACTTAACCGCCAGTGTTTATAACGATCAATACTATGTTACAATGACTGCACAATCCCTCATTGACCCTGCTAAGCTACGTGAGTAGCTAACCAACGCTTCTTGGTATTTTCAAACTCTGAATCCATGTCCTTACAGCGACAGTGTATCTTTCAGTTAATACAAATAAATTAATAGAATAAAACAAAACAAACAAATAAGTAAATTCACATTGTAAAGATATATGAAATGAAAGAAAAAAAAGTTTTACTATTAATGTAATACTATATACTACTTAGATACAATTATTGGTTTTTATTAATCTTTTGAATACCTTTTTTATTTTTCCTGTTTTCATTTTAAGCGTTTTGCTAAAGTTTTAGTATTGGTTGTTTTGCATGTTTTTGTCATTTTATGATTTATTTTATTTTTAAAGACTTTAATAAAGGTTTCATTTTAATTTCAATTTTTATTTATTTTGTACATAATTTAAACTAATTAAATGGAAATTTGTGTGCCTTGCAGCTCATTTTTTTTATATTATGATGTTCATTTATTTTCATGCTCACAGGCCACATTATTGGTCAAGAATCGAGTAAAGTATATGACAAAGTACGTTAAAATTTATTTCATTTACAGATTTTTTTTGGCACCTTACCACTCCAGCGGCAGTGTCGCAAAAGATTCTCAGAAATGTTCTAATATGCTGAGTTGGTATTTTGTAACTTATAAAATTGTCCTTTAATGTCACTTCTGATCACTTGAATGTGCTCTGCTTTATTATACACTAAAATAACAAGATATAGAAAATAACTACATTCAAAACTACATATTTTACGTTAGTGGGAAGAATGGTTTCTGGTCTAATTCCAGTAGATGAATCTGCAGAAGTTAAGAAGATGATGGGAATTTTCAAATTCTGGAAAGCATCTTCATATTTCTGCTGTTTTGGGCCTGAGCACTCTGGAGCTAAAGTCTGGGGCAAGACTCCATCACTAACCTGCCAAGACATGATCAAACCTGCTGCTAGGGACAAAAGCTCTGACTAATTGTCCTTTGTTTCTTTTGTGCTCAGTCGTGACCTAATGACGCTCCACCCTAGATACACATGAAAACTCAGAGAGTTACTGGAACTGACAGTCCCTCACCTCAGGGAGATGCTGGCGGTGCTATAACTGCTGTAAATGGCGGTCCCGTTGAAGTATTGTGCTGTGTGTAAGGCCTGTTACTGCCACGACCTCAACCACCATTCGCTGAAAGGTTGCTGGTTCATAAGTGCCAAATTCCCTTAGAGAATCAGGGCAAATGAAAAAGGTGAATAGAACATTAAACTGCCTGCTCTAATAAAAATAACTGAAGGAGCAATAGAACATCTCAACTTTATTTGCCCCTCTGTCCAACCTCACACAACCTTTCATTTTATTGTTTTTAAGAAATTTATATTTTTATTCAGGAAGGGTGCATTAAATTGTTCAAGAGTGACAGTAAAGACATTTATATGCGACAAGCTTTCCTTTCAAATAATGCTGTGTTATGTTTAATCAAACGTTGTATCTATCCAAAAATCCTAACAGATGTACCTTGTTTCCAACACAAATAATTAAGCAGGCACAGTGTTTTCAAATTGTAACAAAATCAGAATTGTTTTTTTTTGGACCAGCAAATCAGCATATAATGGATATTTCGAAGGATTGTTTGACCCCTGCGACTGAGTAATGATGCGGAAAATCAGCCTTGCATCACATGAAAAGATGACTTTTGACAATATATTCACATAGAAAACAGTTATTTTAAGCTGTAATAATATTTCTCGATTTTTGATCAACCACAACAGAATATGGGGGCAGCATATTGTGCTGATTCAGGCCCACAACAAGCTAACTCTCTCTCTCTGAGCTTGTAGAAGCAGCCGGCCTCCTTCTGAGCTTTTTATAGCTGTATCAAGGGATGCAGAAGAGGAGCAAAGGTTTGTCATCTTCAACCTTCTGACGGTGCAATTTGACTTGATGTATCTTTCCTGTCTACAGGAGTCAGAGACAGCTTTTTTCTTGTGCATCACTCATTGGATTTATAAAACCTCTTCTGACACTTTTGGGAGTATTTGATTTCTAAGGGTTATCCCTAGTTCTACACCAAATCCTAAAGGAATAGTTCACCCAACATTTCAAATTTGCTAAAAATGTAACGTACCCCCAGGCTAACATCCAAATGTAGATGAGTTTGTTTCTTTATCAGAACAGATTCTGAGAAATTTAGTGTTACATCACTTGCTCACCAATGGATCTTGTTTAGTGAATGGGTGCCGTCAGAATGAAGTCCAAACAGCTGGCTACGAATACTCACCATATGCCACTCCGTTCCATCAGTTAACATCTTGTGAAGTGAAAAGCTTTGTGTTTTTAAGAAACAAATCCATCATTATGATGCGTTTAACTTCAAACTGTTGCTTCCAGCAAAATGAAAAGTCCTCTATCTATACCATGACTTTCTGCAGTGAAAAAGTGATGTCATCTGAATTAGGAGAGAAATATGCACAAATCAAACACAGTTTACAAGTGAAAACAGTCCAAAAAATATGTCTGTTGATTGTGATGTGAGAGGACAACAGGGGATGAACTTTATTAGGATTATGACGTATATTATGCGGCAAGGTTTGTAATTAAAACATCTTAAAATGTAGATGTTTTTTTCTTACAACACAGCCTTTTCCCCCCCCCTCTTTTTTCCAGAATGTTCGTGAATGACGAGTCATGAGGATTACTTTTTTAATCCTCGCGTGAATTGAAAAAAAGTGCTAAAATTAGTGATAATATGTGAATATGTATTACATGTCTCAAACTATTTTTGCCATTCATAAAGGTATACCATACCAATCATCAATTTAGGGCTGAGATCAATGTAGTGTGACTTTAAGAAGTCTACACCATTCATTCAAAGTCCTCTGCTTGCCTTTCTAAGAGAATATAGGTTTATCTTAGTGGGAATAAAGAATATTATCCGTGCTTGTCACGCCTTTTCATCTTACCTTTTCATCCTACATCATTTTAAAGACACCATCATCATTTCCCATATATGTGTTCAGGAACCGAGACTCATTACCGCGTTCCTTTCTTCCTCTGAGTTTGGTTTTGTTTCTCACGGTGTGCTGACATCTCCAGCCACATACGTTGCCTGCAAAACATCAGTAGAGTCCTTGTAAGACCTGGCAACCAATTTAGTTCCCTGTCACTCAAATATAATCAGCATACTTTGGTGTATATGCCTGGAATACGACGTGTAATATGACAGTCACCTGTAGCTCGACTTTCCTGTCACTCTTTGATCACACAAATATTTATTCCTCTTTTCCTCCTTCTCTTTATTCTTTTCTGTTTTATAATCTCACAGGCACCTTGTGCTGCAGCTAAAGCAACAGTAATTGGCACAAAATATCCCTTTTATGATTAATGAATCTCCAGGAACTATCTGTTCTGCTATCGTGTTAAACACTGCGTCATACTGTGCAGAGAAAATAAAAGAAGCAGACAGAAAAAGAGAAAGGAAGTACAGTACACAACACTGCCAGCATATGGAGAACAAAGAAAACTAGATTTAGAAAATGATGCTACATGCTGTGGGTGATGTCAAAAACACTGATATCCTGCTGAAAGAAATCCAGTTTAAGGTGCTTTTACCTGGTCTGTGCAGGTTAAAGCTGGTCTAACTGGTCTCCTGGTCTTACTAAGGAGTTGTCCCACCTGACAAGTGTCCAAAACACCCTACCACCAGCAATCAATCAGCCTGGGGGCAGAAGGTGACATTTTAGATTTAGATTTTTAAACGGTTGTCAGCAGGGTATGTGGGTGCTATGGTTGTTCTGGGTGGTTGCTAGGCTGTTTCTAGCTTAATTCTGATATCTAGATAAGAGTTATTGTTAACTAAAACTATTACAAATCATTTTCGCCGATTGAAATAAAGCTAAAATAAAATAAAACAAATATTAGATGAAAAACTTAAACTTATTTCATTTCCATGAAAGCTAAAGTACAAAAATGTATCACCTGATTAATTATTAATTACCTGTAATATTTTTAGTTTATATCTATATATATATCTATATATATATAATCAGAATTATAAATATATATCTAAATATAAAAACAAAAAAAAGCTGTCAGAATACCAATATAAAACGGACAAAACACATATAAAATTCAAGCTGACATTAAATAAAACACAAATCTTGGTAAACATTATTTCAGTTTCCACTAAGCTGAAGTACTGAAAATCACTACATTTCTTTAATATATATTATATATACTATATATAGTATATATATATAATTATATATATAAATAATATATATATAACAAATAAATCTGGTAACAGAATAAAAAATGTAATTAAAATGACAAAAGCACATAACAAAATACTAATAATAATAATAAAAAATCAAAAACAATAGTTAGCATATCATACAAAATACGAATAAAAGTATAAAATATATATTAATTATATTAAACATGTGTTTAAATAAGAATATAGTTATAATATTAATATACATAAATCAACACTGCTCTAGATTAGGTTCGAGTCCGCTGAATGTCAAGTCTACAGTACCTCTGGATGCTAATATACACACTCATAATACGCTTCTCATCAACAAGCCGTATGATTTGAGATATCAATCATGTCTGCAGCACAAATTAATTTTATATTTAGTGTTTGGGGTTTGTTCAAATCCCAAACCCTGAGTATAAGCAACAGCGGCACTCAATCAGACAAAAGCAATTTCCCTCAACTACAAGTTCCTGGAATAGCATTTTTCCAGGTTCCTGTTGAGATTGTTTATTGGGCTATATTTATTCCATAAGGATAAATGGTGATTTCTATTCAATGTCACTGTATGTATATGGGGAACGTCACAGCCATGCAAACGAGATTTCCTCAGGTTTACATACGTATGTAGCATAGAGATCCACATCAGTACTGCAGGGTTTGACTCAAGGGTGCACTTCCTCACTGTAATAATCTCTAGTCCTTATCCTGGACTATGCATCTACCTTACACGGCAGTCAGTGGGCCCCAGCAGAATATATTATTAGAGATATCCATCACAGACTCCAGCCATTCTACTGTACTGCCTGTAAAAATGAGTGAATCTCAGGAAGAAATGTCCAAGTCAAAATAAGCTATTATATTTCATCTTAAAGAACATCTTAAAGGGCCCATAAAATAGAAATTGGAATTTTGTGACGATTCAGTCCATGTCCGTTAGCTTTTAACAACATGTTCCACCCAAAATTCCAGTTTCAAAAGGAAAAGCATATTATGTCTCATTAAATTTGTCATTATTACATATCACATGTCATATTTATATATATATATATATATACACTGCTGTTCAGAAGTTTGGGATCATTAAGATTTTTAATGTTTTTTAAAGAAGCTTCTGCTCATCAAGACTGCATTTATTTGATCAAAATACCGAGAAAAAATACTGTATATTGTCAAGGTTATGTAATTTAAGTACGTTTTTCCTTCCTAGTGTCCACATTCCTCATACTCATTCTAAGACGCTTATGTATTATAATCTATGTTGGAAACAGTTATGCTGCTTATTTATTTTTTTATTTTTTAACCTGTGATACTTTTTCAGGATTCTTTGATGAACAAAAAAACAAAAAAAAATAATAAATACAGAACAGCATTAAAAAAAAGCAATCTGTTTGTAATGATAGTAAGTTTAGTTCTGTTTTGTAACTATAATACCTTTTTAAAATCAATTTATACATAAAAAATCAAAAATAAATTATACACAATATATATATATATATAAATATATTAATATATATATATATATATATATATATATCTAAGAGATAATAACAATAGAACAATGTTATAATAATAATAATATTAATTATAATTCTTATAGAAAAAAATTGTTATAAGTACTTTTAATAATAATTATATAAAGTAATATAAGAATCAGAGAATTATGGATAGATTATGGATAGACTATGGCTCTTTTCTTGACTGAAACAAACGCAGAAGATGAAGAAAAGTACAAAAACTGAGAAAAAAAAAAGTCAAAGTCAAACTTTCAAAAAAAAATGGCAAGCAAAATGACAGAACGCTTATGTTTTGTGTGATTAATAAATGAATGTTGTTCTCTTCACTAGACCCCTTTGCTGTTTTCCCCCCCGTTCCTCTTTCCTTATTTATTATTTGTATCTATTGTTTGCTGCCAGTGTAATTCCTCTTTCTGTCTTTCGATTTCACTAAAATCCTGTGCCGTGTCACTCAGTAAATTGGGCTAAATGGCTAATATCTCCCATCTATTCTTTCGTGATCCTCCTCTCTTTCTCCATCTTTTCCTCCCTCTGTGCACCTGGCGGTTTTACAGTAGTTGCTGTGGCTTTATCCCACACCTCTCATTTATCACACCAGCTCACCAGCTCACCTGCCTCTTTTCTCTCCTTCAGATGGGGAGCTCATCCCCTCCGCACACATTTATTTTCCCTTTTTACGGTGCTTCTCCTTTAACACAATCCGTCAGCTCACAGGATGTCTTTTTACATAACATTCTCGACCCCCATTCCATGACGAAGGGCCGCGTGTACGTCATTAAGCATCTGTGAGCGTGTACGTGTCGTGTTTTTTCATAACCTCCAGCGGAGCAGCGATACGTTCACTGCTTTACTATTATGTGCACCTGCAGCTGGGAAAAAACCTTCAGTCACACTTCTAAATCTGTGCTTTTCTTCCCGATTTTATTTATTTCCCTGGACAATTAAAGCTAATACCAGATTAAATATAGAATAAAATGTTACTCTTCTGATTAGGCTATGATTAAAGGAGGATTTAAGAGAATTGAAATGAGAAAAACTAGATTTGTATTCTCTGAAAGAAAAGCATTTTAAAGGAATTAAAATGTTAAAGGTTCAAATATCAGGTTAAGACTTTATGCAGCATCAGAGCCACTTTTCCATTTTCCATGGCAGAACATACATAACATTATTTTTATAATTTTATTAAATTATATCATATTATATATAATATATACTAACTTAGTTAAAAAACACAAACCATTTTCTTCTCACAAAATATGTTCAGGAAATAATTGTTTAAATTGTAAAATTAAAATTTGTAATTATTATTTTAACATTATATATTCTGCTATTGACTATATCTATATATATATATAGATATATAGATGCAAACAAAATATAGGTAAAAACATATAATCACAATTATGCAAACAGAATAAAAAAAAGAAGACCAAACGATTTTAGTATGTAATATAGAGGACCCCACTATTGGTTACCGGAATGCTGAATATTCATCAGTGTAACGTTTCTTACAACACAGTTTACTCCAAATAAACTGCACACTACATTCTCTACAAAAATGTTAAGTCTATCCATTAAGTAGTTTCGGCCTAATTGCTAAATGTAATAGTTGTCTAAATGGGTTAGAATAAACAAACCAAATGTTTAGGAATCTTACAAACCTATAAAACTCGAAAAGGAACAATGCAAGCTACAAAGTAACAAATGCTCCAAACTCTCTCTCCTCTTTTCAGAATCTCTACCTGTGATTGGCTACTCCTCCGTGAAATCCCTGATGGCATTGCAGCCAATCCCCCCGGACGACTAGTGGCAGCACGGACCACCTGCCAGGAGAGGTCTACGTCAAAAACACCTCTCTCTCTCTCTCTCTCCCAAAAGGACAAGTGCACAGTGTGATCCAGGGCACAGTGGGTCGCCTTTCTTCCTAATTAATATGCACAGCAAGGATGAGCTGGCAGAATCCAATCAACACTGAAAGAGAGCAAAGAGAGAGAGAGGGAGTGTGAACGCACGTGTGCACACAAATACATACAATCATTTACATGCACAAACCAAATAGATTTTTTTCTGGAAGATCTCTGCAAGCCAAACATTAACTGTGTATACGCATATATGTAAATGTGATTGGTGGTATGATTGTATCTTACTGCACACTGCGCTTCTCACTAGAGTGTTAATGTTGCCATGGTTACCTTTGTGAGTGACAGATCTCGTAGCCCCTCCCTGGTGAGGTGACACTCTGGGTGTCTACAAGACCTCTTGTCAGTCTGTCTGTCTGTATTGGGATTATACATTTCATGGCATGCAAGATTTAGCAAAGTTAAAGCACTTTCTCTTTCTAAAGTCTGGAAAAAACTGGATATTCTCTCATTGATTCAAATGTTGGCTGGCCAAAATTGTGGTGGCAGCATACAATTTATAATATACTCAGTTGCAAATGGTCTCTAATTTAATTAAAAAATAAAATAAAAAAAACATTAAAATGTTTAAAAGTTATGATATTTAAAATAAAAAAATTAAACTACCTGAATCTACTTACCAAATGATAGTTGCATTTAAATAATAAAGATGCTATACTGTGAGTTAGGGTTATACAGTTAATGGCACTTAAGTTATAGGTGAAGCATACAGTTTTTCCAAAGGTATTTTGTCTTTCTAAAGGCTGGAAAAAATGTCATTGATTAAAATATTGGCTGGTCAAAATGTAACCAAATGTGGTAGCTGTAACGGGGCTGACGAGACGTGAGAATCCATATGCAAAGCTTTATTTGGAGAAAACAGGGACATGGTCATAAGACAGGCAGGGTCAAACAATGGCAAAAAGGTATATTGAGGGCAAGACACAAGAGAAGTCCTCGGGGCTAAGCGTGGGTCGATGATTGGCAGACAGAGTCCCGGGCATCTAAAGGTATAAAATCAAGGAAAACAGCAAGATCAGGCTAATTCTAAGGCTAAGGCTAAGGCTAAGCCTAAGGCTAAGGCTAAGGCTAAGGCTAAGGCAGGGAAACAAATGAGGGCTCTGTAGTGTAGCTATCTGAGATAAGCGCTAAACAATACTCAGCCGAGGGAATGGATCAGAGTGAGTGTTAAATAGTGAGGTAGTGATATGAAACAGCTGGGTGCAATCAGTGTTGTGTGCAATCAGTGCAATGGATGATGGGATATGTAGTCCGGGGTGATGTGCAACAGTGTGTAGTGCGAGAGTCAATGAAATTGGAAAGGGTGACCTCTGATGGCTAGCAGATGGAAGTTCATGGACCGGATTCGTGACAGTAGCAGCATAATATTTATATTATATTTACATATACTCAATTGCAATTGGTCCATAATTTAAATTCATACATTTCAAATTAAAAAAATCTATTTACTAATAAAATAAATAATTTAAAAATAAAATCAAATAATATGATACAATTAACTAAATAAAAAATTATGAGAATCTACTTACCCAATGTAGCTGCATTTAAAACAGCAATTGCGTACCATTGTGTCCACTATACATTTATTTTGCACATCAAGTTACAGGTTAGAGTGCATTGTTTAACCTGTAGGTAGTTTAGCTTTGTAAAGTCTGAAAAAAATCTGGAAAATCTCTCAAATTATAAGAATGTTGCTAATGTGACAGCATAACTGCAATGGTCAATTGGCCTTTAACGTATTAAATTTACTTAAAAGAAATACATAAATTATTTTAATTAAATAAAAAAATCAAAATTATTAAAAATTACATGAGTCTACTTACCCAATGACAGCTGCAAGTACTCCTTTTTCTTTCAGGAAATGCAAATCTAGTGCACTTCCATAGTAACGAAGCAAATGCAACACTGTTATGCACACTGTCATTCTGGTCGTACTGGGTGGTCTGTATAATATGTTTTTATGCTGTATCTTTAACAAAAAGGCATTGATCTGCTTCCACAAGATCATAGCTTGAGCTTTCACCAGCTGGTTTACAGAACAGCGCTGGACAACTGACACGGCCGAAAAACTGAACTTGTAAACAATTCACAAAAAATCAAGTGGGTTTACAGCACATATACTGCATATATACAACATTTCTTGCATATATCAGTTCAGTATTTTGCAAGGCAGCACAACAGGTTTGGCAAGCATTTTGATTGATCTGTTACATACAGAAAAGGTACACAGCAATGAAAAATTAACACACTTGGCTCAGTAATCGTTTTCAACATGCAAGAGTATTGTGGCTTTAGCGTCACAATATACTTAGCAGCTTTACTGTATATGTAGGCAGAAGACAGTAAGGCTTAGGAAGAAAGATTTTGAAGAGAAAGAGAGAGAGGGACATGTAGGTGTAGCTGTGCTGTAATTGGATTCATAAATCAGGGTGGAGCTCTTTCAGTTGGCTCAATTTAAAGTTTAGATCTCTTAATTTCATAGAGTGCCTAAGGAAAGAAAACAGCCGGGTGTCAAATGTCATGGAAAATGTGATGTGTTTGATCGATTGATTACTTTACGAGGAGTCAAGGGATGGGATGACGGTTGTATATGCGAGTGTGTGTGTGCGTAATGCCAAAAAAAGTTTGAGTAAATTGCCACATACACACTGTAAAGTTTTAGCCACATTTAAATATGATAGTGAATCCCCAAAATTATTGTTTTGTGTGTGTACGAAACAGAAATTGCATAATTGCATTGATTGATAGAAACATAACAGTGTTCTGGTGTCTCACACATTTGGTATCTGCTATTTCTGAATTTGAAATGTCTTTCCTAGCAAGATATGGCTACACTAAAGAGTCAAGATTTACCTCATTCCCTCAATTTCTTGCACAGTGCATACAGAAAAAAACAACTCTGATAAACATTTAAATACATCATTAACAATTAGCTTAGTTTCTTATAACCATGCCTCGAATCTCTGTAAATGTGGTTGTCACTATACCTGAAATTTTTGGGCGCTGATTTGATTGTACAATGGAGTTGAGGTGCAAGAAATGACAGGGAACAAGGTATGTCTTAACTCATTAATGTTGCCAGATCTTGATATAAAAACTAGCAAATAAGAACAAACCCATAATCAAGTGTTATCAAAATGCTTTATCTTGGAAATAATCCACATACCAAAATATAGCGTCTTGCACATGTCTACTTAATTAACAAAAACTGGATCATTTTATGAGTTGAGCTCAAACCCAAAGATGCTTAATAAACGTTGCTTATAATAAGTGGACATGGCAACACGCCAAGAGTGCAATCTTCCAAACATAAAACATGACAGCTCCGTCGATGGTGGTTTAGTTTAAAGCACTGAACATAACAAGTCTTTGGTCACTAGAATATTACTTCAATCAAAAATAGTAGATGCCAAACGCGCGAGACTGCAAAACGTTGCTATGGTTACAACGGTGTGAGTCATTGCAATTTCTAGAGTGAGTTTTTTCCCATACACACACACCTGCAATTTAGGGCATGCGTTCCTGTATTTAAATGCAGTTGTCACTCCTGAAACTTCACAGTGTGTACTTGGCCTGTGTGTATAGAACAGAATTAAGCACTAAAAGGTGAACTGACAACCAAATTTAGCTGCAGTGTGTACATAGCCAAAATCTAATAGCTTGAAGAAATGTAAAACTGGTGTCATTGTCAACCCTAATGTTCTGTGGAAATTCAGTGTAATGGGGCAACCAAGACCACAATGCTTTATGTGTAAAAATAATATTAGTAATTTAGAAAATGATTTTTACTTGTTTTTATACTGTACATAATCCATAATCCTAAAATTTCTGTATTTACTCACTTTTAGATCTGGAATCCCTGAGACCCCAAATATAAGTAATTTACTCTTTTGTTATTATTGAGGATGGATGACACATCTTATCAAGTAATTTAGTTTTTAGTAAAAAAAAGATTAGGAAAAGTCATGAAGCATCAGCCCGATGCTTAAATGTTAAGTATGTTTTCTGAGGCAGCAAAAAGGGCCTTGGGGTCTCTCACACTCCACTGAAAGCATGAGGTTAAGATTGTTGAGTGGGAAAAAGTGACACTTAATGACATAGTAGGAATTAAAAACTGAAATAAATAATGAGAAATAAAGAGAGAGAGCATGTATTAGAAAGTAAGAGATAAACGGCAAGTTGCTGTCAGTTACGGTGTGAGTGGTTAATCGCTCTGGAGGCTCTGATAGTCTCTGATAGTCTCTGTAGAGCCTGCATTCTCCCAAAACTCATTAAAATGGATCAAGCCCCTTCAACCTTCTTCTGCCCACCCCACACCTCATCATCTGCTGCTCACCAGTAACAGGGTTAGTACTGTAAACTAAAACTACTATTGATAGCAATTATTCCATCTGAATTATTTCTGGGGTTTTTTCTTATATTAGTGTTATATACTGTGTTCCTATGTATGTCTGCACTATGTCTGTACTTTCCTCTGCACTGCACTGCACAAATTCCTTGTGTGTGGAAACATACTTGGTAATAAAGACGATATTTATTTACATATATCTATAATATATAATTATATATATATATATATATAAAGTGGGTACGGAAAGTATCAGACCCCCTTAAATTTTTCACTCTTTGTTATCTTGCAGCCATTTGCTAAATCATTTAAGTTATTTTTTTCATCATTAATGTACACACAGCACCCCTATTGACAGAAAAACACAGAATTGTTGACATTTTTGCAGATGTATTAAAAAAGAAAAACTGAAATATCAAATGGTCCTAAGTATTCAGACCCTTTGCTCAGTATTTAGTAGAAGCAACCTTTTGATCTAATACAGCCATGAGTTTTTTTTTGGGAAAGATGCAACAAGTTTTTCACACCTGGATTTGGGATCCTCTGCCATTCCTCCTTGCAGATCCTCTCCGGTTCTGTCAGGTTAGATGGTAAACGTAGGTGGACAGCCAACAGTCACCGGTTGGTGTGAAGTCAATCCTTCGTTATTTTAGCTGGTGCTTAGGGTCATTGTATTGTTGGCAAGGTAAACCTTTGGCCCAGTTCACGTCCTGAGCACCTTGGAGAAGGTTCGTCCAGGATATCCCGGACTGGCCGCATTCATCTTTCCCTCGATTGCAACCAGTCGTACTGTCCCTGCAGCTGAAAAACACCCCCACAGGATGATGCTGCCACCACCATGCTTCACTGTTGGTATTGGACAGGTGATGAGCAGTGCCTGGTTTTCTCCACACATACCGCTTAGAATTAAGGACAAATAGTTCTATCTTGGTCTCATCAGACCAAGTCCTGACCTTGGAGTCCTTCAGGTGTTTTTTTAGCAAAATCCATGCGGGCTTTCATGTGTTTTGCATTGAGGAGAGGCTTCCGTCGGGCCACTATGCCATAAAGCCCCGACTGGTGGAGGGATGAAGTGATGGTTGACTTTCTACAACTTTCTCCAATCTTCCGACTGCATCTCTGGAGCTCAGCTACAGTGATCTTTGGGTTCTTCTTTACCTCTTTCACCAAGGCTCTTCTCCCCTGATAGCTCAGTTTGGCCGGACGGCCAGCTCTAGGAAGGGTTCTGGTCATCCCAAACATCTTCCATTTAAGGATTATGGAGGCCACTGTGCTCTTAGGAACCTTAAGTGCAGCAGAAATTTTTTTGGAACCTTGGCCAGATCTGTGCCTTGCCACAAATCTGTCTCTGAGCTCTTCAGGCAGTTCCTTGACCTCATGATTCTCATTTGCTCTAACATGCACTGTGAGCTGTAAGATCTTATATAGACAGGTGTGTGGCTTTCCTAATCATGTACCAATCAGTATATTCAAACACAGCTGGACTCAAATGAAGGTGTAGAACCATCTCAAGGATGATCAGAAGAAATGGACAGCACCTGAGTTAAATATATGTGCGTCACAGCAAAGGGTCTGAATACTTAGGACCATGTGATATTTCAGTTTTTCATTTTTAATAAATCTGCAAAAATGTCAACAATTCTGTGTTTTTCTGTCAATATGGGGTGCTGTGTGTACATTAATGAGGGAAAAAAATTAACTTAAATGATTTTAGCAAATGGCTGCAATATAACAAAGAGTGAAAAATTTAAGAGGGTCTGAATACTTTCCGTACCCACTGTATATATGACAGTCCTTGAAAAAACTAAAATAAACAAAAAATAATTTTCATAGTCACTGAGCTATTCTCACTTGACACTTATAAAAAAAAATTAAAATCAAAGATTGCTTAATTTTGATGTAAATAACTAAGAAAACATTCTGTTGATTTCTCAACAGATTCCTTTAATATAATTATAGAGACAAAAGCTGAAACTAATATATACAAAATGAAATAAAAGTGTGTCCATGAACTGAAACTGCAACAACAACTATGTCTCATACTGTAACTAACTAAAACTAAATATTAATGTAAGCTTGAAAGTAGTATTAAAATAAAACCTATAATAGCCTTGCCTTTCACATGGCGAGATGAAGAGAAGCAGGTATTATGGAGGACTGTCATACATTTGAGGCTGTGCAGAGCGCAGATTCTCAAGGTCTTTATTCTGCAGTCATCAGCAGTCTTTCATTTGCGTGCTGTGAGCGTAACGCGGTTACCTTTAGGATAAGTCATTCATAACTCTCTCTGCCACAAACCGAAAGCTAGATTAGAATCACAGTCACCTCCATACTACAGTAATGCATGAGGAAATTCATCGATCAAGTCAATGTTGTACCACTGCTGTCAGCCTGTATGTCTATGAAACCTGTTGCATATACAGTCATGGCCAAAAATATCGGCACCCTTGGTAAATATGATCAAAGAAGGCTGTGGAAATTAATCTGCATTGTTAATCCTTTTGATCTTTTATTTAAAAAATTCACAAAAATCTAACCTTTCTTTGGATAATAAGAATTTAAAATGGGGGGAAATAACATTATGAAATAAATGTTTTTCTTAAATACACGTTGGACACAATTATACTGCTATTCCCTGTTTATTCAATACTTTTTGATATACCTCATTTGCCAGTTGAACAGCTCTACATCTTCTCCTTATATGCCTGAGAGGTTAGAGAGCCCCTGAACAAGAGATCAAGACCATTCCTTCATCCAGCATCCCTTCCCAGAACCCTTTAGAATTCCTGTCGCCCCAGTTCTATTTTGGGGCTATCTCCTGCTTCAGGTTTCAAACCACCATTTTCTATAGGGTTCGTTATAGCCAGGAACTGAATGTGCCATAGCAAACTTGGTTTTTGCCCAGTGACCCATTTTTGTGTTTGTTTTTAAGGTTGTTTTGGATTATTGTCGACCGGGAAATTGAAGATCCAACATTGCTCACAACCCTTAGGAAGATTACGCTAACCAGAGTCAGCACTTATTGTGGTTTTTTATCTGTTGGTATTTGATAATATCAAAGATGCCATGTGTCTAAACAAGATGTCCAGGACTTCCAACAGAAATATAGGCCAAGACCTCCAGCAGAAATATAGACCCACAACATCAAAAATACAGCAGTATATTTCATTGTACACATTGGGTACTTTTTTATCCCTGTGTGCACCAAACCTATCTTGAGTGTTTGTTGCTAAAAAGCTATTTTTTTTTAGTTACATCTGACCATAGAAGCTAGTCCCATTTGAAGTTCCAGTCGTGTCTGTAACTGAATATGCTGGAGTTTGTTTTCAGATAAGCGAGGAGGATTTTTCTTGAAACCCTCACTCCAAACAACCCTTGTGTTGAAGGGTCTGTCTTAGCGGATTTTTTTTTTTTTTAGGTTTTTTGACCCAGAGACTCAACTATGTTCTGCAATTCTCCAGCTGGGCCGGGAAGGTCTTTATCCACTCAAACTCCTCTTCTCTTGCCTTAGGAGTCGATATAGACACACGTCCTCTTCCAGGCAGTTTTGTAACATTTTCTGTTGATTGGAATTTCTTAATTATTGCCCCGATGGTGGAAATGGGAACCTTTTTTCACTGCTCTAGCTCTTTTCTTAAAGGCACTTTCTAATTTGTGAAACTATCTTTTGCTGCACATCAGAAATATATTATTTGTTTTTTTCTCATTGTGATGGATGATTAAGGGAATTTGGGCTTTGTTTTCACTCCTATTTATATTTCTGTGAAACAGGAAGCCATGGCTGGATAATTTCATGCAAAATCACCCTGGAGAGCTCAAAATTGTGAATATGAATGGAGATATACTTCAGAGATGTTTTAATCATAAGAATTTCTAGGGGTGCCAATAATTGTGTCCAACGTGTATTTGAGATAAACATTTATTTCATAATGATATTTCAAAACCATTTTAAATTCTTATTATCCAATGAAAAGTTAGATTTTTTGTGATTTTTATTTAACTAGATACAATATCAAAAGATTCAACAAATTGCAGATTCCTTTTCACAGCCTTCCTTTGAATCATATTTATACCAATTTGGTGCCGATATTTTTGGCCATGACTGTAAAATTAGTATGTTACCAGCCTGAATTAAAGGAATAGCTCACCCAAAAATTAAAATGTACACACCCTCAGGCCATATCAGATGTAGATGAGTTTCATCAGATTTCATGCTAGCATTAGATCACTTTTGGATTTATAGACCAAATCGGTTTTGACGCCATATTGAATTAGTCAGGGTTGAAAACAGTTAAACACAGTTTAACTGTTATAAAATGAAACTGTATATAAAACAGTTTTGAAACTTATGAATTGAGAAAATGACAATCTAGGAAAGTGGTTCTCAAACCTCTCCACCCCCAGCACACTGTGCGGGTGGGGTGGGCACATTTATGATAGTTGTCTCTCTCCCTATATCTTGACACAGCCCCTTTCAGGTCTTGAGTCCCACTAATGAACGGAATGAGTTTTGAATCATTTGTGATCACATAATGGCAGGGCTGGGGGGTCCCACAGGGTGGAGAACTCCGTGTGCTCGTACCGGACCTTATAATAACGGTGTGTGCATAAAGCTTATGTTGCGTCGGATCCTTCCCAGCCTGGTGATGTCAGTCGCGGGCCATTAATCCCATGTCACTCCACAAAAGCATCCCACAGGCTCGAACAGCTGTTGAGCGATACATTCATAGCAGTGTTATTTCGTTGATCGAATATATGTCGTCAAAGGGTTGCGTCAACAACATTTTGTCTCACCGGCCACAGACAAGAGATACGAACTAAAACCTTTTTGAATGACAAAAACTAACGTAAATCTATTGAACTTTTCGTCAATGAAGAAAAGAACGCGAAAAAACCGTTACCCTGAGACATTTATTTCATCAGTATGATACATTTCCTTCATAACGAATCTGCTGCGTCACTGCGTAGTTCGGAGGTTATGCGTCCATATGAACTGGCGGGACATAAGCATCAAACCCTTGCACTATCGTCGTCGCATAAAACGTAAAAAAATTGTGAATTTGTGGGAGTAAGAGAAGAGCAGACATATGGATGAATCTGACGACGCAAGAGAGAACTCAATTCGATTCGGTTTTCTGAGCGCAGACACTGAAGCACACACAAACAGAAAGCGCGTCTTACAGTGCGCAAGTACTCTTTCGCGTCACATGAACGGATAATTACACACAAAATGATGTCGAATTATCCGTTTTGAGGAGTATTCACGTAAACACAGTTGATTACCTCTTAAGTGAACGTAAACAGCAGGGAAAACGTGTATCGGGTACCTATTGCAATACTTACCATGTGCAGCCCATTGCATTTCGGCTTTTTTAAATGGGACGACAAGTCCCGCATAATTTAGTTTAGCTATTAGGTACCGCGATTCGTGCATTTTAATCACAGCAATCAAAAGAACGAACTGAAACTTTTAGTAACCTTAAAGATTCCTCAATGTATTTATAGAAATAAGAGTTCTGCTTGAAAGCCTGAAAATAGGTAAACACTTCGCAATAACGAAAGCATATTTAAGCCTATATACCGCACTGGTAGGTCAGTAAAAAAAGACCCATGTTCTGTCTGTGTTACGAGATTTATTGTCGTTATTTATTTCATTTAACAGGCCGAAAGGCATGTTGTGTTGGTCCCACACGCACTTGTTAAATCGGTGTCTATTCATGATAAAACTTCAACTACGTCAAACTAAATGATTTGGAATTTGAGAGATCTTAAGAATGCAGTATCACTTTAACGTAAACCCTTAATGCCATTTACCGACTAATATTACCCATGATAATTTATTGGATCGGCTAAAAGCGTTATGTGTTATAGCTTACGTCAGCTAAAATAAAGGCATTTTAGTAGCAAAAGCAGACTAGGGACTAAAAAGCTACCAGAGTGCAAATTTGCTGACTCAAAAGACTTAACACTTAGTGACCATCGTTAATCATTAGGTGGTTTCCCGTTGTCTACGATTAGACGCCTTCTGCTAACTTTCCTTTTGTGCTCCGTTTTGGAAAGAATTTTCATTTCTGGGTGAACTGTCTCTCGGAAAATGGCACTTTTTTCCAGTTTCTAAAACCATTAATGCTCCATTAAGTGCTTTCTCCTTTTCTTAACATGATTTTTCTCCTCCTCGCTCTCTTCTTCGTTCTCTCCCTCATTAGCTCACCCTCTTTTTGGCTCACTTTGATGAAGCCTCATCAAGGCTGAAAACGATTCGTCTTTCTAAATTAGATTAAGCACACTTCACCATGCACACTTCATATGAGACGTGCCCTTTTCCCAACAGCACGCGTCAGAGAAAGAACACAGTTAACAGGAGAGAGTTTTAAGTGCTATGCATCAGATCAAAAGGCGGCAGGAAGTGTGATTAAGCCATGCAGGAAGCAGCAGGCATAGATCATATGAACGCTGCCCTTTCCTGTGCTCACACAGGCATGTGTGTATTAATGGCCTCGGCTTGAATTTAGACGGCCCGGCAGAAAGGGCACACATGTAACCGCATATCTTCTCCGGCCTAAATGAAAGATCCATCAGATGCACAATGGATTTCTCACCGTCCCTGCCCTTTTTGTGTTCGAGAGGATGGGAAAGGTGAGAGATGGACGGAGGAAGAATAATGATAAAGTAGAAATGAACTTGTGGAGGAAGCTCTTGAAACATGCTGGAGGATAATGTGTCTGAGCGATTCTCACAAAAACACGTCCAGCTCATATTTCACCCTGAGTCAAAGAAAAGAAAGACTTAGTTGACTATTTTTAGCACTGTGACATCATTTTTAAGAAAATTAAGCACATCTGATCTCCCGCAATTAGTATCTGGACGCTTTATCTTCAAGTATATCTATAACACTATACCACAGTGTTGGGTAAGTTACTCTAAAAGTAATTAATTACTAGCTACTAATTACATATATTCAACAGGGTAATTCGATTACTGTACAAAGGATAACATTAGGTACACTATTTCGGAGAGCATGTGAGGTACGGTATCCGCTCTCTAAAAAGTATTGCATTACTAATTACTTTCTAAATCCCATTAGTTGAATAACTGCTGATAACTGATAACGGCTCTTTTAATTCTTTAAAAAAATGATAGAAAATTGCATAAATTAATCGTGAACTGACCAAAGTATTTAAATGGGGAAGGTTACATCAGAGGTAGCTGTAATTAAATTACAGAAAATTAAGAGGATTTTTTTTTTCACGGGAAAAATAATTAAATGACACTAATCAATTACTTAGCAATTCATTGCACCCAACTCTGGTGTTTACAATTACTTTGACATTAAATTTCAGAATACTGCTCAATGATACTGTGTGAGTGTTTCTAACATAACAGATGAAGGAGTGACAGCAAATTTGGCATCTTTCTCTCCTCTGACCATCATAATCAATCTCTTATCTTTTTGCCTTCTTCTGTAAAGTTATAGAAATGCTATTGGATTTTGCCATTTGAACAAATGGGAACTTAAAGGGGTCATATGATGCGATTTCAATTTTTCCTTTCTCTTTGGAGTAGTTACAAGCTCTTGGTGCATAAAGAAGATCTGTAAAGTGCAAAGACTAAAGTCTCAAATCCAAAAGATATTCTTTATAAAAGTTAAGAGTCGCCACGCCCTCCTAAAACGGCTCGTTCAAACACACCCCCACATATCTACCTCACTATGTGGGAAGATTTGCATAACGCCGCCCAAATGTTCACGCAAAGAAAGAAGGCGTAACTTTGATTCTCGCTGTAGTATTGTTGCCGCCGGCGCCATGTCGTGAAGATGCTGTGTGCTTCGTTGTGAAAGCGAAACTACTTTGTTTGGCCTCCAAAAATGGACACCACAAGAAATCAGTGGTTAAGTTGTATTTACAACCCAAATATTCAGATGTTTGCAGTGCATTTTATGGAGGACTGTTTCCTGATCCTGGGAGAGTAGACTACAATGCCGGCTGTTCTGACCCAAAGACTGTAAGTACGTCTTTTATATTTAAAGAGTTTTTATATTTTATATATTTAAAGTGGTTTTTTTGGGCAGTGTAGAGTAGGGCTTGTTGTGTTTGTCATTTCTCCGATCACAAATGCAGACATTGATTTATGTTTACGCAGCGCGATGCAACAACACGTAAAAAGACAGCATAAGTCATTATAATCAGTAATTATGTCCCCCACTGGATGCAACAAATGCCTCTTTTATAATGGGTTTTTTAATGTTTTTGTCTTGTCGCTCTGGCCTGACAGGGCATCATAACAGTATGGTAGAGGCGTAACATTTCCCTCACAAGCTTGAGGTATTCGGCCAATAACAACACACTGGATAGCTGGACAATCAAAGCACACCTCGGTTTTCAGACCGATGAGCTTTGTAAAAACAGACGCGTTTCAGAAAGGCAGGACATAGAGAAGAAACAATAATGTACAGAATGTGGAAAATATGTGTTTTTAACTTAAACCCAGAAACCCATTTCCGGTACCACCCATAAAAAAATAATACATTCTTTTTAGCAGCATCATATGACCCTTAAATATATTATATATATAATATATAGAGAAGCTATATATAATAATAATATCTAATATATATATATATATATTTCTTGTAGTTTTCAGTTCACCACTATATAAGTATTGCCCAACTCTAGCCAAATTGACAGCTTCCAGGTGCACAAAGTCTGTCTGAGGTGGCATTTAGGTGTCTTTACACAGACTGTTTAATGCTGCTCAGACTGGCATAAAGGCATTTGCACAGCAATTTTACTTAATACTTGGGCTGAGGTGGGTCAGAGCAGGCATAATTTAGTCTGGCTTTTATGTGGCATTGCATCTTCACACTGAATTAAGCAGGCACAGAGCAGTCTTAACTCTGCTGTGTAAAGACGCCTATATGAAGACTTCCACTTCTGAAAAGCCCAGAAATGTGAAAAGGGTTTTTTAGAATCTTAATTTTAAATTTACAAATAATATCCATTGACCTGCTTTGATAGAATGTTGACGTTACAAAATGTAACTGACAGCTATGATGTCATCACACATACTGAATTCTGATTGGGCTTCTTTCTTACATCTATTTAGATATCCACCACTATTTTTCAATGCGGAAGTAAGCCGTTTTCTGTGAATGCGTGAGATTTCCGGTTCATTAGCCTCTGTAGGGAAATAGTGAGAAGAATCACAAAGTGTAGTAAACGGTAAAACTCTTTGCACTACAAACCAGTGTGTTCATAATTAAAATAATACATTCAAATAATATAGTAAGACACACCATTTTGCAATATCAAGCAGCAAAACGAGCTGTTTTGAACAGCTAAAAGTAGCTGGAATCGAATGACACTGGAAACCAGACCCATTAAATTTACAAAAATAAGGTGGATTGAATTGTGATTTATCTTTTCCTTCCTTGCATCTTTTTAACCTTTGTGCTGTGCTGAAATTCCTTTATCTAATTTGGTGTCCCAGGTCTTTTAAAAATTGCTTGTAAATCTGACAGTATGCTCTATTATCACGAAAACTGGATGTTTTTTTTCATGGGCCCCATTGATCTGAGCTTATGTACCTAATGTTTTTGAGTGAAAAAGCATTATTTGTGGATAATTTTGACAGAATTCACACAAAAACTGGGTCTACGATTAATCGGCTCCAAATAGGGATACAAAACCTGTGCTAATTGAAAGAAAACAAGTTGATAAAAAAAAATAGTTAATGCAATATTTGGTAATAATATGGCATGAGCAATTTATAAGCATTTTTTTTGTTGTTGTTTTTGTAGACCAGTGGATATAATGGATAGATAATGTACTGTAGATACTGGATAAAGAAAAATGATCAACATTTTGGGGAATTAGTTCATACCCTGTGTGAGCAAATTCAGTAAGCATTTTCAGGAAAAAGAAAATCCTCTCCTGGTCAAAATGACTACACAACATGAGGGTTAAACCCTATATATATGAAACATTATAGCAATATTCCATCTCTATATAAGGAAGTTATGCTTTTGTTCATTTCATATGCATTTTTTTTATCCTCAACACTTTAAGCAATGAAACACTTGGCTATGCAACCATACCCACAAATGAAAACCATTTACTGACACTTTTGTCATTCCAAATGGATATGATTAGAATAATATCCAGAGCTGTCAAGCTCTAGAAAGGACAAATCAGTTCCAAAAAAAACTCTCTTTTTAGGAGTACGACCAGGTCATGTTTTTGATAGGTTTCTAGGGGAAAAAAAGTGTGCACACTCACAAACACACACAACACACACACTGTCCTTTTTCAGAGCTGTGCGGTCAGAGAGAAGTGTAGGAGCTCTTGGAGAGAGAGACTTTGGGTAAGAAGGTAATACAAAGAGACTGTAACATCCATCATACTCAGGTGAGCAGCTAGTGAGATGGAGAGAGAGGGAAGAAGAGACTAGAATAAAGTCACAAAAGCCCAGCAGGACCCTCGGCTCACACTCTTCTCAAATACCCATGCTTTTATCTTTTCAGTTTAGTTCTGGAGCTTACCATGGGAGAGTCGCTTCCATGGCTCCATTTTTTACTGTCATTGTGTCAAACACTCAATGGCTTCTTTCTGCTTCTCTCTGGGGCTCAGAGAACATGTGTTCATCATGTTGTCCTGTGGCACAGAAACCTCCTCTCAGTCCCAGGGACCTTAAGGTGAGGAAACATTTGACAATAACATTAAACCAATTCCTCGACTATTCGTTTTTACAATTTTTTTTGTTTTTACTTCTGCTTCGGTGATCAGGAGAGTTGTGTCCCTCTGGACGATGTTTAAAGCACATTACAAATAAATTTGAATTAAGGTTTATATATTTAACATTACTCTAATAGAGGGTTGAAAAAGTGTCTTGCTTAAGAACTAAACATTTGCCAAGAATAGATTGATAGATAGGTGATAGATAGATAGATAGATAGATAGATAGATAGATAGATAGATAGATAGATAGATAGATAGATAGATAGCAGTTATACAATATTCATTCATATTTTATAAGTTAATATAATTGTAAATGTTTAATAATGTTTCTGAAAGAAGTGTCTTATGGTCGTATTTAATCCAAAATACAATAAAAACAGTAAAATTGTAAAATATTATTACAATTTAAAGCAACTGTTTTCTATTTTAAAGTTACCTACTTTACTAATGCTTTAAATGTAATTTATTCCTTGTGATGGCAAAGCTAAATTTGAGCATAATACTTCCAGTTTTCCAGTTTCCATCAGACAAGACCCTTCAAAAAAAGTGAATACGAGTTGGTCATCATTTATTATCAGAATGTTATTACAGTTGGTTCCGACATTTTGTGGAAACCATAATTTTTTTGTATCTTTTTTTATTTTTGATAATGAAAGGTCAACGTAACAATTTTAAATGAAATCTAGTGTACATTTTTTTTATGTCGTTAACTGTCACTTTTTGATCAATTCATGCGCCGTTGAGTAATGCAAGGATTTATAAAAAATATATCTATAATAAGTATATATATATAGATATCTATAGTATATATTATATATATATATCTATTATTTATATATATACACACACACACACACACACACAGTATATTTGGTCCTCAAACAGAATAAACTGTTTGTTTGTTTTTTTCAGAATGTCCCTTGCAAATATTTGGGGGTCCATGGTAGCAAAAAAGTAAAAAAAAAAGAAAAAAAAAAATCCCACCCTTAGACAAACCAGTGAAGCAAACAGACAATATTACAAAGCCACTCAACAACACTGAATCTCCTGACTCTATATTTTCGACAGAATCACTGCCTTGAAACCCGACTGTGACATGTGACCTTCCTGTGATGTGGCCACAACATGCGACTCTTTCTCCTCACTGGTAATGGCATGCTTGTGCGGATCCTATTGGCTCCAGCAGTAAATCAATTTGAGTGTGAATCCGGGGAGAGAACAGCATCCGAGTGAAGGGAAGGATGCCGGCGTGCATGTTTATGTGGTTGTGGATGCAGATAAGACAGTGGGCAGCGTATCAAACCCTGTGTGTGTGAAGAGGCTGAGAGCTCAATGTGTCTGGAAGGTGAATACAGCTCACCCTCTCTGGCAGAGAGAATTACCTCCGCAGCATGTGTCGAATGGGTACGTGGGGTGTGGAACACTTCTGGCTTGTGGACCCGTTGCTCAGAGGTCGCTCGTTCATAGATCAGGACATGTAATGGAGTTGCTATGAATTTAGTAGCTTGGTCTCTGATCTACAACAGGAAAAATATGAATACAAATTAGATTGTACAAACAAAAGTCACCCTGATGATGTTAGAATGCTGTGATTGGTTGCCAGGGTGTTGCTAGTTGGTTGATAAGATGTTCTGAATGGTTTTAAACGTTGCTGTGTACTAACTAGGGAATTCTGGGTGGTTGCAAATTAGTCCAAGTCAAAAATGCCCATATGTCTATTATAGTCTATAGTCTCTAGAAATCTGCAGTGTAAATTTACATATTTTTTACTCATTTTATGGGTTGGCAGGTAAACATTTAGAATTAGAGGTTTGTCCAAATCCCTCCGTGATGGCATACATAAAGCTGTGAAATGAATAATGCTATCAAATGAATAATTATTCTGACAGATATGTTCTCTTGTCAATTTGAAACATTATTGACCTTCAGAAAATATTCTTGATTACCAGTGTTACCAGGGTTGTTATACATAACTAAAACAAAATAGAAATACTAAAATTAAAACCGTTAAAAAAAAGGTATCACTTGAAGTAAAATACACGTTAACTGAAATACAATTCAAACTTATTAAAATTATTTCAGCTAGTTGCCAACATTTCTCATGTTAATTTAGTTTAACTTTATATACTAAAATAACAAACTAAAACTGAAACTAATTACTACATCTTATAGAACATATCAAACAGAAAAAGATCACAATTACTAAAACTTCAAAATGAAAAATATAAAAATTAAAACTCATTCAAAATATTAAACTACAATATTATCTCAATGACACCAATGATTTAGACTTTTAGAGTATTATTAGAGTATTTATATATTTAATGATATTAATATTTTGAATGATCTTTATATTTTTTGTTTTCATTTTAAATTTAGTTTAAATGTAACATTGTCTGTCATTTTATTAGTTTTCCTCATTTTTTAAATAACTATCTCTATATCATACCTTAATTAATTGTAGTATTTCAATCTAAACTTATTTCAGTTAGCTGTAAAGACAACATTTCTGATTCTTTTTTTTAAGTTTAAAGTTTAATTTTATTTCAGATTTATTTCAATTACAAAAAAAGCTAATTTCAAAAGTGTTCGATTTATTTACAAAAAAAGAAAAGAAAACAAGGCAACGCTCGAAGTAGGAGATTTAAGCAAACCTTTAATCTCCATTTAATCTCAGGAAAGAGTTACTTGAGATATTAAAGAGATCTTGGTTGTGATTTTTCTTCTCTCTCTCCCTGAACTCAAAACACCTTGATGATACCCATAGAAATGCACATCTATTTCTATCAGTCAGTCTTTTTCCTCACAGGAATAGCACTTTAAAACCTTAACGGGTTCCCCGGGTATTAAGACATGTATAGCTTAATATAACGTAAATGATGTCTCTTATTTAAATATATAGTAGAAACCCCATGAAAGATGTATGTTATTTTAAAAAATCAGCATGGTTTTTGGACTATGGGGGGCGCCATTAATTTATGTGCACAGTACATTCTGCGTCGATGACGTCAAATGGTTGCACTCGGTGAGCTAATGGCGCTTATTTCTATAGTCTTTATAGTCTATAGTCACATAAATTAATGGCGCCCCCCATAGTCCAAAAACCATGTTGATTTTTTAAAATAGCATACATCTTTCATGGGGTTTCTACTATATATTTAAATGAGACATAATTTACGTTATATTAAGCCATACAAGTCTTAATACCCAGGGATCCCTTTAAACAATCAATGCACTTGTCTTCTACACATCAGAATAACTCCTCTATTTCTTTCTGTCTCTCTCCAGAGATCTCGCTGATACTCATTTCATCATTCCTATGTTCCTCCTGTGCTCAGCTGTGGTCCCCTTGTGTCACATAAACATCTTTCCTCTGTCGCCACCGGGGCTTCCTGGTGCTACCATACACATTTATTACACTTAGAGCATTACCAAATAATAAAATAGAGGACACAATGCACTACAGTCGTGATGCATCACTTCTCTGGTCTATTAAATACACAATTTAAACACACAGGTCAACATGAAACTGCATTCGCAACCCATTTTATTCCATAATGTGATGTATTTCAGAGTAAAGCATGTACGATGGTTGATTGTATACAATAGACAATCAATTGAATCTTGAAAAGTAAGTGTTCCAATTGTGAACAGAGTGAGATGTTTGGATGGGAAGGGGATGAAAAATAAGATGGATTGGTGATTAATTGAATATTGAATATTCCATGACCATGAAATTTAATGCTGGTAGATGTTAATGTAATAAAGGTTACAGCATATAGGAAACGATCTGAAAAAGAATTAGATTTGAAATTAAAACTTAAGAAATAAATGACTAAATAAATACTTGCAGTCAACATAAAATGTTATATATTATATAGATAATGACATAGGACATACATATATTTTTCTATATTTCTGAGTATTTTGATTGTTGCAAGATTTATTTATTATGTTAAATTTCCTATTATTTTTAAAATCTTTTTATTTTTAATTTTTAATTAATTTTTAATTTTAAGAATTGTATTCTATCTATCTATCTATCTATCTATCTATCTATCTTTCTATCTATCTATCTATCTATCATATGAGTTTCAAATGCCATTTTATGTTGACTGTAAGCATATTTATACCTCTGTTTATCAATAGAAACAAATTTATGTGCTAAAGTTTTGATGCTGTCACCCAAACTAAAATCCTTTCTGTTCTGGTGCCACATACATGCTGCTCTGAAGTCATTTATATAGCTGTATGCGATTCAAAGCCATTTCCCTTCTAACAGCTTCAGTGTTTAAAGCAGCTTCCTCACTCATCTCAGATAACAGGACTTTCTAACACACTCACACCCACAGCCACATAGAAGTACATGCTATTGACTCTCCATCTGCATCATTCCCTTCCATCAAAACCGAGACTCACTCATTTTCTCATTCTGTCTTTTTAAAGTCTCTTTTTACAGAGTGGCCTTTGGAGGTGGCAAAAAAAACATTTGTTTAGGATCTAATCTATTATTTTGCAGCTCGCTGAAAACAAAGGAATCATTAGAAGACTTTTCCCGAACGCAGAAGCTTTGGTTTTCCAAGCATTCTGTAATTCGATTCAACTCCTCAAATAGAGCATGTAATACATTTAGGGGGAAAACATTGTCCAATTGCAATGGTAAGCCAGTGTGGCGGCACTTTTGCGTAAACAGAGACGAAACGGCAGCTTCGCCCGGATCACAGTATTCTCTAATCCGCTCTCACTCATCCACGCAGGATAATTACCAGGCTGAAAGGGACTTCTCTCTACGTTATTTTAAATAATGAGCCACACAATGGCTCAGGGAGAAGCTTTTCTTCAGAGAAGCATCCCAGATATGCCTGCTGAGGTTTCATAAGCAGTCTTCCAGCTCCAGATGAGAACACAGCAGCATGTCTGAGCACTGAAAGCTATTACACGAGGAAGGAGGCTTTACTACACTTCAGAATGAGCTCGTGTGGGAGGATGTGTTTACGGCACCACAAACACACGACAGTGCTTTAATACCCTTAAAGGTGTACTATGATTGTAAGTCGAGCATCGCTGCTATTAAAGGGGTCATATGATGCGATTTCAATTTTTCCTTTCTCTTTGGAGTGTTACAAGCTCTTGATGCATAAAGAAGATCTGTAAAGTTGCAAAGACTAAAGTCTCAAATCCAAAGAGATATTCTTTATAAAATTTCAGAGTCAGCCACACCTACCTAAAACGGCTCATTCTAACACGCCCCCACATGTCTACGTCACTATTTGGGAAGATTTGCATAACGCCGCCCAACAAAAAAAAAAAAACATGGTAATAGACACTTCACACATCAAGAAGGCGTAACTTTTATTCTCGCTGTAGTATTGTTGACGCCGCAGCCATGTTGTGAAGGCACTGTGTGCTTCGTTGTGAAAGCGAAACTACTTTGTTTAGTCTTCCAAAAGAGGACATATCCGTTTCGTCATGCCTGGAGCTGATCTGTGCTGGTCGCTGAGGGAATACATCAACTTCACCATGGACGAAGCGGAATCCAGCCCAGGGTCCATCATATGTGGTTGCCGCTCCTTCGTCGAATCCGCCTTGCGCGCCGTTCTCGACCCCGCCGCCTCAGCTCACTCTATCCCGGCCTCAGCGCACGCTAAGCCTGGGCTTCCCCTCATGCTAGGCCGCTGTTTTTTTCGTTGTGAAAGTGAAACTACTTTTTTTTTGGCCTTCCAAAAGAGGACACTACTAGAATTCAGTGGTTAAGTTGTATTTACACTGTTCCAGAACAGTTTAACCCACATATCCAGATGTGTGCAGCACATTTTATGGATGACTGCTTCCTGATCCTGATAGAGTAGACTACAATGCCAGCAGTTCTGACTCACGTAATTACGTTTTCATTTAAAGGATTTGCCACTGACGAGTTTTGGGCAGTGTAGAGTAGCGTTTGTGGTTTGTCATTTCTCCGATCACAAATGCAGACAGATTTTTATGTTTACGCGGCACGATGCAATGCAACACAACGCGTAAAAAGACAGTATAAGTCATTATAATCAGTAATTATTTCCCCACTGGATGCAACAAATGCTTCGTTTGTAATGGGTTTTAATGTTTTTGTCTCGTCGCTCCGGCCGGGACACGGCATCTACAGTATGTGAGGGGCGTAACATTTCCGTCTCACGCTTGAGGTATTCGGCCAATCACAACGCACTGGATAGCTGGCCAATCATAGCATACCTTGCTTTTCAGACCGATGAGCTTGTAAAATCGACGCGTTTCAAAAAGGCGGGGCAATAATTGGGGAAACAATAATGTACAGTATGTGGAAAAGAATGTTTTTTTTTTACTTTAAACCACATAAACACATTTCATTACACCAAATACACAAAATAATGTTATTTTTAGCAGCATCATATTACCCCTTTAATACTCATAATTAGGGTTGTGGATTTGTGCAAACACTTAACATTAAGTATTAACCTTTATTGGTTGTTTAGAAGCTATATTAATATGGAATTCAACTGATGCATGGTTACAGATACACTACCACTTTCTATTCACTAAACAATTCAGAAAATAAGGATTCCACAAAATGTTAAGCAACACAACTGTTTTCACTTGACTTTTAATGTTTCTTGAGCAGTAAATCAGCATATTAGAATGATTTCTGAAGGATCATGTGACACGAAGACTGGAGTAATGATGCTGAAGAAATTACATTTTAGAGTACTCCATATAAAAATTATAATAATATTTCACATTACTGTTTTTACTGTATTTTTGATCAAACAAATGCAACCTTGAAAAAAATTGCTTATAAACAAATTTTAACTCAGAAATTGCTAGTACCTTTCTACATAACTATACAAGGCCAAAATCACTGATTAAACATACATTTTGAAGAATAACTGAAATTGTTTTTCTTGTAAAACATACTCCAATAATATACTGTTCATACTTTAATGTTTGAATCAGATGCACAACAGCTGTCAGAATTTGTTATTCATCTTCTATTTTTTATTACGTACATTTTTTATTCATCTTCTATTTTTCATATGTCAGAATGCTGTTCATAGACTTCAGTTCAGCATTCAACACAATCATCCCTCAACAGCTCATTCACAAACTGGTCCAGCTGGGGCTCAACACTTCGCTGTGCAACTGGCTGTTGGACTTTCTGACTGGAAGACCTCAGGCAGTACGGGTCGGCAGCAACATCACACTGAACACTGGGGCCCCCCAAGGATGTGTGCTGAGCCCCCTCCTCTTCACTCTGCTGACCCACGACTGCACACCGTCACACAACTCCAACCTCTTCATTAAGTTTGCGGATGACACGACTGTAGTGGGTCTCATTAGCAACAGAGATGAGACAAATTACAGGAGCGAGGTGAGCCGCCTGGCCGGGTGGTGCAGTGACAACAATCTCTCTCTAAATGTGGAGAAGATGAAGGAGATTGTTGTTGACTTCAGGAGAGTGCGCACTCAGCATGCTCCTCTGACCGTCAATGGTGTGACTGTGGAGAGGGTGAGCAGCACCAAGTTCCTGGGTGTGCACATCACAGAGGATCTCTCCTGGGTTGACAACACCACAGCACTGGCCAAGAAAGCACAGCAGCGTCTCTACTTCCTCCGCAAACTAAGAAGAGCCAGAGCCCCGGCCCCCATCATGTGCACCTTCTATAGAGGCACCATCGAGAGCATTCTGACGAGCTGCATCACTGTGTGGTATGGTGCCTGCAACGCATCCTGCCGCAAGACACTTCAACGCATAGTGTGAGCAGCTGAGAAGATCGTTGGTGCCTCTCTCCCCTCCCTCCCCTCCCTCCAGGACATTTACAACACCCGTCTCACCCGCAAAGCCCTCTGCATTGCAGGTGATCCCACCCACCCAACACACAGCTTCTTCAGTCTGCTGCCATCAGGGAGGAGACTGCGGAGTCTTCAGGCCAGGACCAGCAGACTGAAGGACACTCATCCATCGGCGGTCAGTATCTAAACTCCCCTTTCATGACCGACCTTCTCCCCCGCGCCTCTCCGCTGTCTTTTTTTGCCCCACACACCTCTGAACTCTGACCCTCTGACTGACTCTCCCACTCCCCCCTCCCTAATGCACACACACTCTGTCACTTTAATCAGTCTAAATAAGCTCTTTTGCACCACAAATCATTATATCTGCACTGTTGTCTACTTCACTGGTTTGCACTCTGTCTGCCATGTGCCTTGTGCTGCTTTATATATTTTTTTAAAAATTTTACATTTTACCTTTTTACTTTACCTTATTTGTATATTTGTATAGTTGTATTTTATTTTTAATCTGTATATCTGTATTTATTTTCTACTGTAGTGTTATCTGTATGCACCAAGGGTCAGAGAGTAACACAATTTCAATTCTCTGCATGTATGTGCTGTACATGTGAAAGAATTGACAATAATGCAGACTTGACTTGACTTGACTTATTATGATATGTAACCATATATGTAGCCACAACTGTTTTGTTTTTTTTATTAATAAAAAAAAGGTTTAATACAAAGTTTTAAAAAATTTTACCATTCCCAAACTTGAACACTACACTATATACAGTATATCAGCTATTTTACATTTTGATTGTGTCTTATCCAATCAGAATTCAGAGTCCGAACTGTCTGTTTAACTTTTTTAATCTTTAAAAGAAGCCTCAAGCAATCAGCGGCAAATTAAGCTGCATGTAGTCGAGTAAGGCCGATTTAATTTGCAAGATGTTTAAGAGGGCCGAACTCTGGAGACACAAGGGCCCTTTTGAGCAGGCAGGGCGGCGCATCTGGTGCCTGGCCACTATCATCCCTGCAATTACAACACATGCAACACGGTCCCGAGCTACTAATCCACCCTTAATCTGCATCTCACCCCTCGGGGAGAGACAGCTGCCGTTATCAGCCTAACACTCGCCTCTCCAGACGCTAAAAACAACTTCAAAAGGACACGGACGAAATAAACTCGCTCTTGCTCGAATACAGAGTGTCCCAAACTGTTCATCCTTCAAAGAGATGATTACTGATGATTCCTTTTCCGGCATGCTTTACTTGAAGTCTATATGTGCATTAAAACGGTACGGAGGATGCTTTTTAATAAGCACTGGATGCATTATACATTATCTTATATAGATATTTGCAACCTGACAGGTATAATAATAAATCATACAGTTTTATTCAGTTAAATTCAGATAAAAGGAGGTGATGACATCCTGTACACATCATTAATCTACAGTGCATATATTATAATTATATATTTTTTTACTATACTAGTCTTTATTTTAATATTTATTTAGCAATAACAATTCTTATTATTAACTATACTGTTTTATTCATTTAAATTCACAGTTACACTGAAGAAAGGACTCAAGACTCTGTTAGAAACATCGTCGTATTGAAATAAAAAGTATCAATTTATTGCCTACAATGCCGCTATCTGTTTGGATTGAATTGATTGTATTGATTGATTGATTGTAAAGAGGTCTCGATTGTTCCACACGTCCAACAACAACATGAATGCTTAACAGACGCTATTTTCTTAAATGAGAGCCTAACAATACAAGTTGCTCCGCCGCATAACAATTGATATCAGTATCAACCAGAAGCTGGCTCAAGGCTAGCCTCCAACCGATTCATTTTAGGTGAGTACGATGACTGAAAGCTCTGACCCTGCTGAGAAACCTTTCACAATGCCTGTTTGAACTCTAGATGCCAGTTTGGCCTAAAACCAGTTGTAACTGGTTGTTCTTCTTTATGTACAGCTACCATGCGAGACTCTCTAATTTGCCTTTAATGCCACAAGTCCTCTTTGTGTGTTGCTTCTTTGCATTATGGATCCCATTGTGGGTCGATTCTAAGAATTCTGGGTTAGACCATCGCCTTCTTACCTTTCAAGTTGACCAAAAGGCACCCCGACGTGATTTGCTACAAGTTAGCGAACGTCCAACAGCAGAATCCACTAGTCTAACAAAGCTTGTTCTCCATTAGGAAATTAGAGTGAATTTATTTTCTTCTCCTCGGATCCCGCTGGGGGATCACGGCCCTCGCCGCTCACGGTCCTGTCTCACTCATTGTTTTCAAACGCTCTCGATTCTCCTTTCGGCTTCCTCTGTCATTTCCACTCTCTCTAAGGCACTTTATTAATGAATTGGAAGATTGTTATTTCTGATACTCACATCCACCTTGAGACAAAAGTGGGAATAAGAGCGAGAGCGCTAGTGAAATAAAGCGGCTTCATTTGCATCAGCAGATCTGAAACACATTCAGTGGGAGTTGAAGTCTAAGTTTGACTGACATGATACCGCAGGCAAACCCCTTGAAAAAAGCCCCCCATTCCCTGCGCTTAGAAACACCTGTCATGTGTGCTTATAGACGCATTTTTAAAATCAACACTGAAAAGAATTTACTATGAGATGCAGGTAAATGAGGCTGCTATTGGTTTCCTGTTAGAGAACTCATGAGTCACGCAAGTGGTGTTTTAATTTAATTAAAAGAGTGTTAAAGGAATATGTTGTTGGTTACTACTGTACATTAATGAATTCGTGCCTCCTAAAATTGCAAAAAAGCAAGTCACTTACAATGGAAGTGAAAACGGCCAGTTTGTAAACAACATAAATAGTTCATGCAAACATTTTTACTCACCTTGATGTTATGCAAAACATAACATCAATATATCGTATCTATTCATCCATCCATCGTCACCATCCATCTATCATATCTATTCACAAATCCATCAAATCTATTCATCGTCCATCCAACCATTTTTCCCATCCATCCATTGGATCTATTCATCCAACCATCATGCATCCATTGTATCTATTCATCCATCATTCCATCTATAGTATCTATTCATCCATCCATTCAACCATCCATCATTCCCATCTTCCATACATCCATTTATTGTATCTATTCATCCAGCATAACATGTTTGATTTTTATATTTTAGAAATTTTAAAGAACACTGGGCACACTGAAACTATTTGATTTCCATTGCATGTACAATAACAGAATAATAGTAATAATATTAATAAAAAGACTTTCCGCAGAAGCAATAAATACAGGTTTTGAATGACATTGTCACCATTATATTCAGTCTAGTTCTGTTCTAAGATTTGTAGTTTGTATTCCCTCAGTTCATGTCTTCCTTCGTTTTGATTTCCCGCCACTCTTTAGTTTCCATGGCCACCATCATTATTAGTTCTGTGTTTCAGTTGCGTTTCATTAATCATCTTGTTTGTGTCTGCTTTATATAGTTTACCCACACAGTCACTCTTGGTCCAGTCACAGTTATGTGTTTGCAAACGCCGGTCTGTCTGCTCCTTTTGGATTTATTATTAAACATTGTCTTGTGGAACTTTATTCATCTGCCTTCGTCTGTCTGCCTGCAAACACGGTGACAGACACGAGGAAAATTAAATGATGACCATTTTTATTTCTGGATGAATGTGAGGGCCAGGATTTATGCCACACGTGATTCTTATATTTCCATCTTTGCATTGATCAATAAATGAAAAGGCTTTACTATATTGGTTTGTTTTAATATCTTTATTTGTCATTGTACTGAGTCAGTGCACGGGCTTAGTTATTTGGCTTAAGGTTAAAACATTAAAACCAGTTAAAAACCATCTAAACTGTAATGTTAAAAACATTTGGTAAAGTTCAATTTTTGATTAAGATGACTTGAAATGTTTGGTACCTGGTGTGTTGACCAGCCTAGTGACAAAGAGGTTCAATCAGGAAGTTGAACTGTTTTTATGGGAATTCTAAAGGAAGTAAGAATGTACCAACTTTGATGTATTAGAGGGGACATAAGAGAAAATGTGATGTCCTGATCAATGTGATTTTGGTTTAATAGAATTAATTTTGCATGAACTAATGTTTATCCATGGCTCTAAATTTAGTTAAATGTATTATGTTTATTCCAGGGTTTGTGTTGTTCCTGGGAAGGTGGTGCTGTTTTTTGGTCCTCTGTCAGGTTGAGAGGCTCAAGCACGTTTTATGCCCTTGGAATGCTTTCTATTCCCTGTGAGTGAACCAGACTGGAATATTACTTGACCTTTTTAACTGTTATCACTTTTGTACCTCTGATGAGGCTTGATCACCTTTTTTCTTGTTTCAGCAAGATTCAATAAAGACTGTCTCGATTGAAGACCACTTCAATTTTTTCCTGTTTGCGGTTATGGACTATTTTCTTTTTTTGGTTGTGATTTGCTAATGCTTACGGCAGATACATCACAATGAACTATCCCTCAAAATAATCTCTTGTTTCAAAAGTACAGCCACAAAATGTAAAAAATATACCTGTTAATGAGGTGCTATTGTGGGGGGGAATCAGTAACTAACTGTTTCTGTGTAAAGTTATATCCAATTTAATAACTTTGTTGCCATAACAACGGAAGACAATTAACCCTAAAACAACAGTGAAATAATGATCTAAACAGTATTACTGCTGTTAAACAGAAGACTTTACCCGATATTTCACCGTCTATCGTCGCTATCGCATTACAATTGTGCCAAATTTGAAGAGTTATTGGTGTTTATGTATTTTAATAATGGACCCTGATGAAAAAAGGCACGTTGTTTGGTGTTTTCCTTTTTACGCGCTCATATTACTTTATGTTGTGAAACTCTCCCCCTGCGCTGCTCAAAATGCTGTTGAATCAAACCTCAATTTAGTAATTTACTCACCTAAACACCTGCAAAAACATATATCATATATTTATGCTTCCTTTTTCAGTCATCACGTCCGAGTCAACGCCTCTGGTGATTCCCTGCGTCGAGTGTAAACTAAATGAGCCAATGCACATTGGCATGCGATGATTGCATCCAGCTGCCGCTGATCACAGCGTGTGCATAAAAAGGCAGCCGGTGCAACGCATACCAGGTTCTTCGCTTCGTAGCTGGCGACAACATCGTTCCTGCGCTACCAAACTGCTTTGGGTGGTGAGTCTAGTACTTGCCGCTTCTCGTCTGGGAGCTTTAGTTTTGTGTTGGCGACGGCGCTTCCGTGGTCGGTTCCTGGTGGTCGACGTTGATGCAGCACTCCGGCTGCCCTACCCCCTGTCGTGCGGCAACGGCCATTTCCCCGTGCGTCTCAGCACATTAAAATAGCATTTCACTAAGAGCCAATTTCGGCTAAAAGAGTACAATAACAGGTGACGTCTTTGTAAGACGATGGATCGTCCCTTTTTAAAGATGCCGTTTCCACCTTACGTTTCTGGATGCGTCGTTACCTGTGACCGTTGGTGGTCACGGTCGCTGTCTCACGTGCGGCTGGCGCACTGAGCAAGCGCTGATCTGGAGTTCGCAGGGATTGAGTCTAGTCCCTTGCTGAAGATTGACCCCTCGTAGCTGGTGGCCGGCCCCTTTCCTCCAGGGGCGGAGCTCGCATTGCCTCTGTCCCACCCTATCTGAGTTTTTCCGTCCTGGCCGCCGAGAGGGGTAGGGCTCGAGTGTAAACTCCACCGCATCCCGAGCCTCGACGGTTGTACGGCTTTTTCTCAGGGTGGCTTGCTCGCTGGTTCTCATGCCCCTCCTCTCATCGCCTTTCTTCCCGGGACACAAAGCTTTCGGACCCTCAACCATCTATTTTGTCCGTTAACGGAGGCGCCAAAGGGGAAGGCTTTCTCTAATCATAGATGGCCAACTGGATTGTGGATGCCATCACCTTGGCTTATCAGTCACAGGGTGTGCCCTGCCCGCTCAGGTTGCGAGCTCACTCTACTAGGAGTGTTGCATCCTCCTGGGCGCTGGCTCGTGGCGTCTCGCTGACAGATATTTGTAGAGCTGTGGCCTAGGCGACCCCCAACCCGTTCGCTAGATTCTATAGCCTTCGTGGGGAGCCGGTATCCTCCTGTGTTCTCACTTCAAATGGGTAGAGGCACTGAGGCCCCGGTTTAGTGTCGGTTTGCTAAAACTGCTCCAGAGGGTCCGTACTGTAGGCCCTGTCGAGCTCCTCCATCCCCTCAGCAGCCAAACGTGGCGGAGCGTCCGGCGCCAGGCATTCACTCGCTGAATCCTCGAGAACCGGTAGAGGTGCTGGGTTTCATATGTAGAGACCTAAGTGGATCCCATTTGTGTAAAGTCCACGGTATAGCCTCGAGCCCTTGTTTCCCCCGGCAGACTTCTGCCATTTCCATGAGAGTTACAATCACAATATTCCATATGCACCTAAACGGATGTCAAATGCGTAAGTGCTTCCGAAACCTCCTATTGGAAGGATGGGGCTTCTGCAGTGTCCCTGTTCCAAGTGGAACGGGTACATTTTCACAGTGTTATCCAATCTCACTGAGTGGATATTGCTATGACAACAGTGACTGGCCTTCTTGTTGCGAACCCCGGCCTACACCAAAAAGAGGCACAGGAGGCTCGCACAGGACACTGGAAGGGGGGTGCGTAGCATCCATGGCGCTTTGGTAGGGATCCCAATTCGTCGGTCACTGACGTAACGTTGAACGTGACTTACTGAATGGGAACGTCTAGGTTACTTTTGTAACCCTCGTTCCCTGAAGGAGGGAACGGATACGTCACACAGTGTCTAGTAAAGTGTAGTTTTGTTATAGAACGCGGTCACTTTTTTAAAATACATACAAAATATTGTCATAGATTGAATGTATGGATTAAACTACAAAGCACACTTAGATTGTTTCAAACATTATTAAAGCATGCTATATACGGGGGCAAAAAAGTTATTTAGTCCAGCCCCATTGGTGTTCGAGTCTCCTGCACTTCTTTACCTGCTTAGAGAGTTGAAGATGCCTGGGTAAGTTTGGGTCATCCATAGGATGGGGGTGGGTGCACCTCAACTATGAGAGACAAAATGAGAATCACAGTAAATCACATTGTAGGATTTTTAAAGACTTAATTGGTAAATTCCTCGGTAAAATATGTATTTGGTCACCTACAAACAAGTAAGATTTCTGGCTCTCACAGACCTGTAACTTCTTTTTTAAGAGGCTCCTCTGTCCTCCACTCGTACCTGTATTATTGAATCTGAGTTGAATTGTTATCCATGTATAAAATACACCTGTCTCACAACCTCAAACAGTCAACGCCAAACCCACCATGGCCAGACCAAAGAGCTATCAAGGACACCAGAAACAAAATTGTAGACCTGCACAGGCTGGGAAGACTGAATCTGCAATAGGTAAGCAGCTTGGTGTGAAGAAATCAACTGTGGGAGCATTTATTAGAAAATGGAAGACATACAAGAACACTGATAATCTCCCTCGATCTGGGGATCCACACAAGATCTCACCCCGTGGGGTCAAAAAAATCCCAGAACCACACGGGGGGACCTAATGAATGACCTGCAGAGAGCTGGGACCAAAAAGTAACAAAGGCTACCATCAGTAAAACACTGCGCCGCCAGGTACTCAAATCCTGCAGTGACAGACGTGTCCCCCTGCTTAAGCCAGAACATGTCCAGGCCCGTCTGAAGTTTGCTAGAGAGCATTTGGATGATCCAGAAGAGGATTGGGAGAATGTCATATGGTCAGATGAAACCAAAATAGAACTTTTTGGTAAAAACTCAACTTGTCGTGTTTGGAGGAGAAAGAATGCTGAGTTGCATCCAAAGAACACCATACCTACTGTGAAGCATGGGGGTGGAAATATCATGCTTTGGGGCTGTTTTTCTGCCAAGGGACCAGGACGACTGATCCGTGTAACGAAAGAATGAATGGGGCCATGTATCTTGAGATTTTGAGTGAAAACCTCCTTCCATCGGCAAGGGCATTGAAGATGAAACGTTGCTGGGTCTTTCAGCATGACAATGATCCCAAACACACCGCCCGGGCAACGAAGGAGTGGCTTCGTAAGAAGCATTTCAAGGTCCTGGAGTGGCCTAGCCAGTCTCCAGATCTCAACCCCATAGAAAATCTTTGGAGGGAGTTGAAAATCCATGTTGCCCAGCGACAGCCCCAAAACATTACTGCTCTAGAGGAGATCTGCATGGAGGTATGGGCCAAAATACCAGCAACAGTGTTTGAAAACCTTGTGAAGACTTACAGAAAACGTTTGACCTCTGTCATTGCCAACAAAGGGTATATAACAAAGTATTGAGATGAAATTTTGTTATTGACCAAATACTTATTTTCCACCATAATTTGCAAATAAATTCTTTAAAAATCCTACAATGTGATTTTCTGGATTTTTTTTTCTAATTTTGTCTCTCATAGTTGAGGTATACCTATGATGAAAATTACAGGCCTCTCTCATCTTTTTAAGTGGGAGAACTTGCACAATTGGTGGCTGACTAAATACTTTTTTTCACCACTGTATCTATAGGTCTCAACTTGCACAAGAGAAAGTACTTCCAATGCACACCTTGAACAGACCGTAAGTCGCTTTGAAATAAAAGCATTGGTCATATGACTAGACATAAGCTGATGGCCTCACTGTGGCTCACAGTTCCAGAGTTTCAGCTGAATGGTTGAATAGTCAGTGTGTGGGCACAGCTCACGCCGATGCCACTGCGAGCCTGATATTTGCCATCTGTCTCATCAGCAGCGTGTTCAACAGTGCACCATAATGAGCCTTAATTACACCTAGAGCTGTACGGCAACAGAGGTCAAAATCAATGTCTTTACCAATGCCTTAACCAAACAACTGCCTCCCATCAGCCGGAGTTTAACTCGCCCTCGGGAACTTCAAGACAAAACGACCTCATTAAGACTGAGAAAACTGGCAAAATGAAATAACTTTTCAAATGGACGGTAGATGTTGTCTCTGACCTCTTTGGACTGCTCTCTGATGCCACTTGAGGAGTCTCGATACATTACTTAAACCATTATCAACAAATCAAAATACAGTATTTTACTGTATGAAATGACTGTTCAATCTAGTAAAAGGCTTTTTTACAGTGTTTGACTGCAAGATGTTCAGCAAGTGCAGTTTTATTTATGTGTGTTTACACATCCAATAACAATCCACATGAGCATTTTCTCTCTCTTCAGTTTCTCATTTCTTTTATTACTGGTGAAATGGTCACAGCATTCTCATTTACCACTAGTAATGAGTTTTAAATTAAATTCTCGTACTGCATGAACAAAAGGAAGCCAAACAGATACATGAGCTCATCACATTGAGAGTGAAAATATGGCAAAATAACACCCGGGTCTATTTGAAGAAAGAAAAAAAAAACACCAGTTGTTTATGTTGCAAAGGCCTAGTGTGGCCTGAGTTTGAAACCATGGAAATGTTTTAAGCATTAATCTAACAAGAATAACAGGGTAACTAGGTAATGGGGTAATACAAATAAGTTTAATTTTCAATAAATAAATAAATGTACTCTCATTTTGTTCTAAAGCTGTATGACTATTTATCTCTGCAGTACACACACAAAAATATGTTAGGTACAATATTCATGCTGCTCTTTTCCATACAATGAAAAAGAATGGGGGATCAGATGCTTTTAAGCTCCAATAATGTCAAACCCCCCCTCAAATTTTTTTTATCAAAAATATCGTGTCTATACAGTACAGCTTGTATGCAATATTTAAGTCTTCTAAAAGGATTTTTAAAAATTAAGGAAAAATGCAGATATTCAAGTTATTATTTTATGTAAAACCTTCCCCGCAACCTCAGTTTTTAAATCTTTGTTTGAATATGCAAAAGTGCACATAAGATTTGAGAAGCTGAAGATGCACATAAGAATTTACACATAAGATTTGAGAAGTTGAGTTTTGAGAAGATAGAAGATTCTTGCTGGACTATCCTTTCAAATAATGGGACAATTCGGACACTGTTTTTGAAACAGAGTACTATGAATATCCTGAAGACAATTCTAAGACAGCAAGCAACTGAGCATGACATTATCAGCCCAATACTGCCTATACTTCACAAACCACAGTAATAAAAACACCCAAGCACATTACAGTAATCTCACAGTCTCACAACTGTTACATTCTGTTATTTCTTTGTACACACAACAAAATCCAGTGTTGTGTAAGTTGGCATGATTGTGTGTTTATAGGGTTCTGATTGTTAACACTATACAGCTCTGGATGATAATAAGCACCACAAGCGAAGCCATAATGATTCTTCTGCTCTTATGGCTTTTGGTGGTGGTGGGGGTCCTACAGTTGCCTTTATCTAACAGTCATTTGCGCAATTGATGGTATTGATTACAGCCTTCAGATGAGAGAGCACATCAACGGAAACCATCAAGCGGTTAAAGTGCCTATCAGCTGAAACCTGACCCTGAGCCCAGCGATAATGACAATAATGACTTATCCTCCACATTCACTTCCTCCCACTCTTTCTTTTAACATTTCCACTGTTCCTATCTACTGTACCAGAGTAGATTAGTCAGGCGCAGTCATCACATCGTACTGTATGTAAGTTCTGGTCTGATCTATTTATCCATCCATCCATCGTACCTATCCATCATTGTATCTATCCATCCATCCATCGCACCCTTCCGTTTTATCTATTCATTCATCCATCCATCATACCTATCTATACATCATATCTATTCATCCATCCATCCATCCATTGTATCTATTCATCCATCCATCCATCCATCGATTGTCCCTATCCATATATCGTATCTATTCATCCATCCATCGTCACCATCCATCTATCATATCTATTCACAAATCCATCAAATCTATTCATCGTCCATCCAACCATTTTTCCCATCCATCCATTGGATCTATTCATCCAACCATCATGCATCCATTGTATCTATTCATCCATCATTCCATCTATAGTATCTATTCATCCATCCATTCAACCATCCATCATTCCCATCTTCCATACATCCATTTATTGTATCTATTCATCCAGCATCATCCATGGTATCTAATCATCCATCCATCCATCCATTCATTCATCCATACATCGTACCCATCCATCCAACCATCCATAGCTTATAAACCTACAAATGTCAAGGCTTTTTTTTTTAAAAATCAAAACATTTAAACAAGGCATTGTCAGGACAGTTAATGTACAGTTAAGAATTAGTTCTATTAATGTCAATTTATTTAAATCATACATCCTTACATCCAAATTCAAACTGAAATTCGACATCCTTTTTGATAGATCAATTCAAATTCAATGCAAAAATCACATGCTCAACTACAATTTGTTTTCCCCAGAAGGCTGATATTTCCATAAAGCCAGCCAAAACATGCAATTTTCAGAAAGTTCTTGCCATTTTTGTCAGATGGCAGCGTTCGACAATAAGAATGGCTGGAGGCCAGTGTGAGAGAGGTCAGAGCCAGTTGACATAATGTCACTTGACAAATGAGTGAGCAGGGGCACAACGCAAGAGATGTACATATTGAATTGGTTATTGCATTTAAAAACAGCTAGATTAAGTGCAACGAATGGAACGAAATGCAGAGCTTGTGAGATACTTTTTTTTTTTTAATCAAACTGTTCATGGAGCACAGAAAAAAACAGTAAGACATGATGCAATGACCAAAGACGTTCAAGCATCTGGAAGGGGATGAATTGTTCAACATTATGCACAAATTCATGCAATATACATACATTCATGAACCTTGAATAACCATATTAAATTCATAAAATAAAATAAAAAACATATCCTCATTGCATGCATATGTGTACATATACACACTTCCACCATTACCCACTGTGTGACACCTCAAAGAGAGAGCTAGAGAGTCAGCTTAAAGAGTAGACACTGCAAACAGAAAGAGGTTTGACAGCTCAGGAAGGAGAAGTCATTATTGGATGAAGCAAACAAAGTCTGCCAATAAGAGAGGATATGTTTATTTAGTTTTTTTTTTTAATAGGGTTACTCAAGGTCCTGCATCAGCTCAATAAATCCTTACCACCAGTCATTAGAGAGCGGAAATTGATCCATTATTTCAAAGTCTTCCTTTGGCGAGTGGCCATATCTCCATATCATGTGCCTCCACATCCTGGATATTCTGCTGAAGAAACATAATCGTGATCCTCCCAGACACTCAACAATGACATCTTTCTAATGCTGTTATGGCACTTACCTCCCTAATCAGTTTAACTTGCTGTACAAACACTGACTGTCCAATTTAGTTAGAAGCAAATTAGAAAAGTTTAGGGATATAGCAAAGTATGCAAAATTTTGCTTAAGTGCCTAAAAAAGAGAAGGTGAATATAAAATAAACGGCCTGTTTTTTTATGCTCACTGTTTTACAGGCATTGGTAAATAAGGTACGACATAAGGTTTTTTCCATGGTCTCATCACTTTCACAAGTCTCAAACTCACACCCCAGACCATCCAGTCCGTTCACAAACCATCTGATTTATTCTCCATGCAAAAATGGCAAGCACTAATATGATAGAAATATGATGATATGATTTTTATTTTTATTTATTTTTTGCAACAATGAACAATTTTTAAAAGTTTATGGCAGGTTTGTTTGAGGCACTTAGTAGCAAGTAAACTAGATATCCATTAGTGAAAAAAAAAAGAAAAAAAAAACTAAGAATCAGTCTTGTTTTCCAGTACAAACATACTTAAATCAAGATCTATTTACTTGAAAAGCAAAACAGCATAACATAATAGGTCTTGTTTTCTGAATAATTGATCAAAAATTAGTTTTTTTGCTTAAAACAAGAAAAACAAAAGTGCTAATTGGGTAAGAAAAATGTGATATTATGCTTGTTTGATACACAATAACTTTTTACATATTTTTCTGTGCTTGCGTGTAAAATAAAGTAAAAATTAGCAGTTACAGTTGGTCGCTTTACAAGTCAGACAAGCAACCTCTTCCTATCTAAATGAGCAGTTATTGGCCAGAATAAATGGATTAGACTTTATGCTGATAGTCAAACATCGTATTACACTACTCTCTGACTAAATTTCCCATTGAAAGGGAAATTAAACAATACGTTTCTACATAATCAATAACGGCATAACAAATGGCATTAATACAATGTTATGAACCAGTTCATGAGTGATGAACACATAATGAACAATAACTTACATAATTGTGCATATATTATGTGTTCAGCCACACTACTAAGTCTATAAAACCAGAGAGGCATTGAAAATGAGCTCAAAAAGCTCATATTTGAATAATGTGTACACAAGCTCAGTTTACACTGTAAATCAAATTCTGATGGGCTCTCAAGAGTGCTAAAGAACATGACAGCACCACTCTGAAGCTATTACTGGATGCTGGTCACACAACACATAAAGCAATTTATGGCACATGTCAAATGAGAACACATGCTGTCACATGAAGGAGGAGCAAGCAGAACTGATCATTTGATTGGCTGTTTCAAGCTATCAATCAGCCATAAAAGGGACGAGGGAGTTACGCCCACTTACATTGTACAAGCAAAAATTATACATCAGGGAATAGTTTCATGGACTGGTGCCTCTTGGCTAAAGAAACAGGAGAGAACGGGTTGCGGGGAAGTGATGAATGACGTCGTAACTTATCAGATTGCTCTGCACCATTTCCCTCTTAAACATACATGCAGGAAAGACACGGCGCTGTAAATCTCAAAGCCTGCTGGGCAAACTGGGAGGGCATAAAGTGAAGTGGATTAATGTTGTTTTCCATCATTGCGGGTGTGCTGACAGGTACAAGAGAGTTCGCCATTACCAACAAAGACGTATAAAGTTCTTATATGGTGTGCAGAGGCCGGGGTAAAGAGTTTGATGGCCAACTTACTTTTTATGTTTATCTTTCCTCCACTATAAAGCTATGAAAGGCTCTGCTGATTGGGCAATGGGAACACATACCTGAAGCCGACGGGCACGGCAGCCATGTTTTAGTTTGACACGGCCCTCAGGCCGGCCTGCTTTTTAATGGACCATTTGCAGAGTGTAGCTATTTATGAGCAATAAAATGGTGCCGGGCCCCTGCTGAGCCGAGGGCTGCTCTGTTTACTCTAGTTTAACTAGTGTTGTCTACTAATTTAATTTCATCCCACCCTGACTTCCCATCCCAGTGGAGCATCATATGGAGGTGGATTTTCAGAGCTGCTCTTCAGAGGAGTACCTTAGAAAAAGCATTGTCTTATATCCTATGACTAAATTATGATTAGACTGGCAAGATAATATTGCTTAAAATGTAAGATTGGGAAAGCATGTGAAGCAGGTTACCTCTAAAACCAGCACATATCAAATAAAACGGTTAGACTTTAGTTCACTACTAACATTCTACTAGTCATTCTACTAACTATAATAACTTTGAAACTACATGTCATTGTCAACTCACTCTCATTAATTAGCAGCTACATGTTAACTACCAGTCATTAGTAGACTCTTAGGTTAGTTTTAGGGTTAGGGTAAGTAGAATAAACTGACGTGAATTTGCAAAGTTACTTATAGTCAGTATAATGTCTGTTAGGGTGAGTAATTATAAATATGTGAAATTAATTTGATCTAGCAACGTTTCTCAAATTGTTGCTCTGTCATGACAGTAGTTGATCTGAAAGATAAAACTAAACATATTAGACACTAATGATCACTTCACAAACCCTTAGTGTCACTAAGAATTACCTTCCATTGGATTATGAATTAACATTCTTATTTTGGGGCAAAATAATGCATGAAATCAAGTTGCACGTATATAAACAAATTTTGTGTATTTTCAGGGTTTCAGGCTGAAAATGTAAACACTATTAAATGAAACAACTAACAACAGCCCCCAAAAAAAAAACTAAAGCTTACTTACAGGAACAGATCAACCAAACAAGTACATTTCATGTCAAGTCAATGTTTATCTATATTGTACATTTATACTACACGAAAGTGACCAAAAGGTGTGTGGAGGCTTAAAACCCCCACAAAATGTTAAAATTAAAATCTAACATTATACAGTACATATAAGAATAATAAAAATACTAACAATAAGAGTGCCTGCATAAAATTAACTTGTAATAAAGAAACTTCTCCAATTGTCATAACTTTTGTAAGTTTGAGTTAGCTAATTTTGTTTCAAAGTTCGCTGAACCCTGTTTCATGTGAAACACAAAGACATGTGCGACAATAGCAGAGGTATATGTGGCAGCGGTGTTGTGAGAAATGAATTACAAATGAGAAAGCTTTGAGCATGATCTGTGCATTTAAATTGCCTACAAATGTATCTAATTAAAGTATCAAAAGGTAATTGGAATCAAGTTAGTGCACGAGGACTCAAAAAACACACAAGACACAGGTCTCTGCACCTAATTAACGCTGACAAATTTGAATAGTGTGTGTTCAGCCTTCTGAACACAAATCCATTCGGTCTCATTTCCCCCATCCTCTAATGGTTACACAACTGTCTTATTCGTTTACCCTTTAAAACGTGAAAATAAAATTGTCTGGCTTGACACAAAGTGGATAAGTTCAATAACGGCAATTCCGTCATCTTTGTTCTCTCACACAAACATCCCACATTAACATTCCGAAAGAGAAGAAAGCCTTTGATTTGTGGAATGTCTGTATTCAAACTGGGAAATGCCTTTTACATATTAATTAGGATCAGTCGACTGGTGAGAAAGAGACCTGTTCCGGTTCTGTTGCGCCCTCTGTCTCTATCCTTCAACCTCTGGCACTCATCTGCCCGTTACGCACCGCAATAATAACATGAAAGAAAGACGAAGGATTCTTTAAACAGAAGATTAAAGTCTGGGGGACGTAAAAGGAAATTTTACATCCAGATTGCAAATGTAGATTTTTCAAAGTGAGTTTACCAGCCCTCATGTGGTCAGCTGTCAGACATCGGTTGCACGTTCTGAGTAATCGTGACTGTGAGAGAAGCCGTGTATCTATCGATCTGCCTAGTTATCTGTCTATCGAGGGATGGGAAATATAAAGAATCAAACAATTCCAGTCCCTGAATAGTAGTTTTAAGAAATAAATATTGGGAAAAAAGAAATGCAATGCCATTGCAGAATGATTTTAAACACTTTTTTAAAGATTTTAATGTATTTAAAGTCTCTTTACAGTCTATTAATTGGCCTTAAATGGGTCATATGATGTTGCTAAAAAGAACATTATTTTGTGTATTTGGTGCAATGAAATGTGTTTATGCGGTTTAAAGGTGGGGTAAGCGATTTTTCAAAAACGCTTTAGAAAACTGATTTGGGCCGACTAGCAAAACAAACTTGTAGCCAATCAGCAGTAAGGGGCGTGTCTACTCATGATGTGGAGGAGAGAGTGTTCAGTGCACAGGACGGACATTAGCCGAGCCGAGCGACAGGAAGATGGAGGGCGGATCAGCTTTCCAGCGCTGGAGAGAACTCAAGGAGCGGAAAACCTGCGATCGGATGCTGAGGTTGCTTTGTTTCTTCTCGATAGGTAACACCGTGTCTGCGCCGCAACAGCTAAAGTCTGTCTAATACACTGGACACGACAAAGCGACCGTTGAAAATCATTTGAAATTTGTGTAAATACATCATGAATAGAACGCAGCAGCAGATTTCTGTCTGGGATTTGTCATGTCGTGCCGCATCCAGTGTAGACCATAAATATGTATATATATCTATGGTGTAGACACCATCACTGATTATAATGAGTTTATAGTAGAGTATTTTTCGCGCCGCACCACTCGCGTCCGGTGAAGACATGTTGTAACATTGGTTTTGCTTTGTTTCACAGAACTAATCATTGCCTGGTTTGCATACATATGTGTGGGGCGGAGCTATAAAAATAGGCGCGAGAACCTTTTGGGGTAGGGGCGTGTTTGTTTTGGTGATTTCAAATGTCAACATTGGCTACCAGAAATCGCTTACCCCCCTTAAGGTTAAAAAAACCATTATTTCCACATATTGTGCATCATTTTTCTCCTCTATGCCCCGCCTTTCTGAAACTTCGATTTTTACAAAGCTCATGTTCTGAAAAGCTAGGTGTGCTCTGATTGGCCAGATATCCATTGCGTTGTGATTGGCCGAATTCCTCAATCGTGTGATGGAAATGTTACGCGCCTTACAATACTGTGATGCCGTGTCAGGCCGGAGCAACGAGACAAAAACAATAAAACCCATATAGGCATTTGTTGCATCCAGTGGGAACACAATTACTGATTATAATGACTTACACTGTCTTTTTATGCATGCGTGCCTCGGCCGCAGTGTAAACATAAAACCATGTCTGCATTTTTTGATTGGAGAAATGACAAACAACAAGTGTTACTCTACAATGCTCAAAACTCGCGTTTTCATCATCAGTGGCAAATTCTTTAAATATGAAACGTACTTCTCTACTCTACCAGGATCAGGAAACGATCCTCCATAAAATGTGCTGCACACATCTGAATATTTTGGGTGAACTGTTCTGGAACAGTGTTGTAATACAACTTAACCACTGATTTTAGTTGTGTCCTCTTTGGAAGGCCAAACAAAGTATTTTTGCTTTCACAACGAAACACACAGCGCTTTCACGACATGGCGGCGGCGGCAGCAAGAATAAAAGTTACGCCTTCTTTCTTTTTTGTGAACATTTGGGCGGCGTTATGCAATCTTCCCACACAGTGACGTAGACAATGTGGGGGCGTGTTAGAACGAGACATTTTAGGGGGGCGTGGACGAGTCTTACCTTTATGAAGTTTGATACTTTGCAACTTTAGGTATCTTATCTATTCACGAACAGCTTGTCACACTCCAAAGAAAAAGGAATACTTGAAATCGCCTCATATGACCCCTTTAACTATATGTTAAACAACAATACTAATCAACAATCCAAAAATGTGGTAAAATATTTCATTCATTTGTTTGAACAAAATACTACTGACAAAACTCAAATTTGTGCCATATGAAAAACCAGTGAGTAACTACACTAATTGTAAGTCTCCCACTTAGTATGTGTTTGATTCACTAAAAAGATTAATTCATTCTGTAATTGAACTACAGTGATCATGCTGTAGATTCAGTAGCGGTGTGAGGCACCACTGAATAAGTATTGCAGGAAACGGTTAGATTATTGTAGTTCGGTTGCAAGAATTATTGTTACAAGAATTTAGTTTTGGTTGGTTGTTCGGTTTTTGGTAGGGGTAGTTTTTTATGGATTCTGAAATATTGTATAAATAAATATATTATAAATTATTAAATACTTAATATTTCGGGAATATACTTTTTGATACAATGACCAATTAATGCAGTAGTGACATTTTAAAAGTCAGAAGTAAAAAAGTAAAAAAATGTACAAGATTATATTGAAACTATCTATTAATCTATCACAAAGATTCCTGGCAAAGAATGTGATCATGTGTTCCACACAAACACACAAAAAAAAAACATTGATACCCAATTAAACTAATATATATGTCTGAGATGCAAATAGCATGTTGGAATGATTTCTGAAGGATCATTTGACAATGAAGACTGGAGTAATTATGCTGAAAATGTAACACACATAAATTACATTTTAAAAAATATTGAAATAGAAATAGTTATTTAAAATGATAATAATATTTCACAATATTACTCTTTTTACTGTATTTTGATCAAATAAATGCAGCCTTAAAAGTATAAAAGTTTTCTTTTAAAAAACATTTAAAAATCTTACAAACCTCAAATTTTTGAACAGTAGTGTACATGATATTCTGTATCTTATGTGTGTTTGTGTTTACAGAAAAATCTAGCTGTCCATGATGCAATAATAACTGCAAAAATGAACTCTGCTTTCCTGTGGACAGAGACTCTGCTGAGCTCTGCTGTGGACAGCAGTGATCAAAGCAATAATTTGTAAAATGAGGAGTAAGACTGAGCGGAACGCTTTGAAGGTGACCCCTGTGTGTGGACTTTTATCATGACTCTGCACACTAGGAGTGCCCACCTAAAGAAGGTCCCCCAGGGGCCGCGCCGTGGGACAGGCTTGCAGATGAGAGTTCAAACAGAGCGGAGAGGTTGTGTAAGAGAGGGAAGGAGAGAGAACATGGAAGACAGATGAAGACAGGCGCAGGGACGTCACTCCAGTGGGAGAGGGAAAAACGGGCGCGTGCGAGGGCTAGCCATCAATAATAAGTGAAAGGCAGTTCTGACAGCTGCACAGAACCTGATAAGATAGAGAGAGAGAGACAGAGTGAAAGAGTACCTTTGATCTCTGTGGGGGGGATTCACTAAACAGCCTCTTCAACCACCTGCAATCCAGTTTAACCAGGCACAATCTGCATTGATGTAGTGCTGCATCTTGTAATATGTAATATGTCACTGTCATTCTCAAATAAACAAACAACAAAAAACATCCTTTCTATGTAAATTAAGCTTATTATAGATGCATCTTATAAACAAAAGTCTGTGCTGTTTTCCTTGCTTAATTAAAATTGCACTAAAAGGCAGGTGACAAACATATTTTTGTTAAAAGAGACATCAGTATGCATTGATTCAAAAGTTTTGGGTCTATGAGATTTTTGATGTTTTTGAAAGAGTCTCTTATGCTCACCAAGCCTGCATTTATTTAAAGGGGTCATATGATGTTGCTAAAAAGAACATTATTTTGTGTATTTGGTGTAATGAAATGTGTTTATGTGGTTTAAGGTTCAAAAAACATTATTTTCCACATACTGTACATTATTGTTTCTCCTCTATGCCCCGCCTTTCTGAAACAATTTTTACAAAGCTCATCGATCTGAAAAGCGAGGTGTTCTCTGATTGGCCAACTATCCAGTGCGTTGTGATTGGCCGAATACCTCAAGCGTGTGACGGAAATGTTACGCCCCTCACATACTGTGATGCCTTGTCAGGCCGGAGCGACGAGACATAAACATTAAAAACCATTACAAACGAGGCATTTGCTGCATCCAATGGGGACATAATTACTGATTATAATGACTTATACGGTCTTTTTACGCGTGGCGTTCGCATCGCGCCGACGTAAACATAAACCATGTCGGATTGTGATCGGAGAGATAGTTAGATTGTGATAGGATGATTATTAAATTAACACAAACGTAATTACAGTCTGTGAGCAGAACAGCCGGCATTGTAGTCTTCTCTCCCAGGATCAGGAAACAGTCCTCCATAAAATGCGCTGCACACATATGAATATTTGGGTTAAACTGTTCTGGAACAGAGTTGTAAATACAACTTAACCACTGATTTCTAGTGGTGTCCTCTTTTGGAAAGGTAAAACAAAGTAGTTTGCTTTCACAACGAAACACAGCGTCACACAGCGCGGGCTAGAGTGAGCGGCGGCGTGCGGGCTTGCGGCAACCACATGTGACCATCCCGGGCTGGGACTCCGCTTAGTCCACGGTGAAAGCTGATCCGGCGATTCACAGCGCGAAGTTTGATGTATTTCCTCAGCGACCAGTACAGATCAGCTCCAGGCATGACGAAGCGGATATCGTCATCTTTTGGAAGACCAAAAAAAGTAGTTTAGCTTTCACAACGAAAAACACAGCATCTCCACGACATGGCGGCAGCAGCAACAACAATACTACAGCGAGAATAAAAGGTACGCCTTCTTTCCCTTTGCGTGAACATTTGGGCGGGTGTTATGCAAACCTTCCCACACAGTGAAGTAGACATGTGGGGGAGTGTTAGAACGAGCCGTTTTAGGTAGGCGTGGTTGACTAATAACTTTTATAGAGTATCTCTTTGGATTTAAGACTTTAGTATTTGCAACTTTACAGATCTTATTTATGCACCAAGAGCTTGTAACACTCCAAAGAGAAAGGAAAAATTGAAATAGCATCATATGACCCCTTTAAAAAAAAAAAAAAAAACTGTAAAGCTGGTAAAATAGTATTACGATTTAAAATAACTGTTTTCTGTTTGATTATATTTTAAAATGTAATTTATTCCTGTGATCAAAGCTGTATTTTCAGCATCATTACTCCAGTCTTCAGTGTCACATGATCCTTCAGAAATCATTCTAATATGCTGATTTGCTGCTCGCAACGAACACAATTATTCTATATTATTATGTTAAAAAATGGCATCTTCATATTTGTGGAAACCATAATACATTTAAAAAACGAAAATAATTTATTTGAAATAGAAATATTTTGTAACATCATAAAAGCATTTACTGTGATTTTTGATCAATGTAATGTTGTCTGAATAAAAGTATTAATTTCTTTAAAGAAAAATCTCACTGACCCCAAACATTTGAAATGTTTTATATCTAGTATATATAACATGCATTTCAGCACTTACTGTGCTGTTGTTTTCCCTCCAGAATGATGTCACTTCCTGGAGGATGATGTCATCAGGATCCGGATTTTGTTGCTTAAAGGAATATTGCAAAAGACTTTGATTAATATTGAGGGCATAAGAACAACTTGTAAACTAATTACCAATTAAAACATTATTCCCAAGAAAACATGTTTCCAAGATCATTTCACTGATATTTGTTCAAATAAATACATTTAACTTTTTATCCAACACATAAATAATCCTGAATAGTAAGAACTATGAATGACTGACACACAGCATGAAAAATAAAGACAAGCTGTCAAGAAAGAGAACTACTGTAAAGGAGAGCAAGAAAAATATATGTATACTAATAATTATCTCAGGCTCACATAAATAATTTCTCATGTCTTTTACCTCTTTTTTTCCCTGAAGACTGTTAAGAAACCATTTACAGCGCTTTGTCTGCCATTACACTGACACAGCCTTTTATCATGATGAAGAGTGATTTCCGTCTCATAAATATGATGACAATAACAACTACTGTATTATAACAGCCACCGGAATGATAGCGCTATTGTAAATCTTAAGGAAAGATATGAGCCATTAATCATCTTCTTTTCAGCTCATATTAATTTAGCGAGCAGAACGTCAGCTAAAATACATGGATGTGCTAGGCGGATTCAGGATATGCATCTTTGGGAAAGCGGGAGGAAGGATTTCTCTGAAACTTCAGCATGCGATTTGTGAGGAGGGGAGAATCCATTCATCTCTGAGAGAATCAAAAAGAGTGAAGAAGAAGAAGATTGAGATCAGAAAAGCTGCAGACAAGAGGAAGATGAAACACAATCACTTCACTACTGGTACCTTTGTGTTCTAGAATAAAAATGTGTTTTAAAAAGTCTTTAAAAAGTGTATTGTGTATAAATGGGGGTGGGAATCTGGAATCTTCAGCCACTGAATGATTTGATTCAAATTTGATTCAGTCTCACAAACTCCAAATTCAAATTCCAAAATGATTCTCAATGCATCACACAGTTCAGATTATGAACTTTTGTGGATTGTTTCAGAATCGTTTGTGAATGACTCACAATAGACAAGTGAATCGTTTTTCCCACAACTATACTGGGTGGTGTACATACATGGATACAAACTCTATAGATCGAGCCAAATTTGATAAGAATATATTTGCATTTATACGAGCGAGGCAGAAATGAACGCTGCTGCCCTCACTGTGGACCGGCAGATTCTTCTGTGTGATTCACATACATGTTCTGTCAGTGCAACTGCACTTTCATGATTAGGTGATCAAACTGCTCAAAAAAATGAATTAAAATCAAATAGATTAAACAGACTGAAAACACTAAAGTACATACTCTTTTTTATATCTACCATGTCAGATGGTACTGTAGATGGTTCGAACCCATTGAACCCATGTTGATCTTGTGTTGTATTTTATTTTTTAAAATTTATACTATGTACATACATTGATTTGTGGAGTCTGATTTATATATTTAAGTTTATTTTTATTTATTTTTTTCCTCTCCTTTATATATGATTATATTGTGTTTGATTTAATTTGATATGTAATCGTTGAACTTCCTCTCTTCTGTTTGTCCTGTGTAGAACGACCAGGTGATTGTTATTTGACTAATTAATTGCTGCTCAAAATGAACTCAGATTGTGTTTGTTACTCACACCCTGATGAAGGCAAAATAGCCGCAACGCGTAGGTGTGCACTTGTCACCTGTTCTTACAACTTATAGCCATGATGAAATAAAAGGTTTTTAATATTTTTTTAATAATCGTTTGAATAAGCTTCGAGTGCCTTGGACTACTATTATTCTTATGGTTCGAACCCAATTCCGTCCGTCTACTCTCTATACTCCCTATAGATTTCTGTTCACATTTAAAGTATTATTCACCCCAAAATGAAAATATGGCCATCATTTATACTCCCTAATGTCGTCCCAAATATGTACAACTTAAAAGCCTTAAAAAGGATTCAAAAGCATCACAAAAGTATCTAGTTTACTCATATGCTATATTCCAAGTTTTCCAAAGCAATGTGAAAGATCTCTATGAAGAACACTCTGAAATGTAAGTTGCTCCCCTCCGATGAGCTGTTAACCTCTACAGTCAGGGGGGGGGGGGGGGGAATTCCAATTGATTCAAGGCGGTCAACTCCAGAACCATATCCATCTGATGCATGAACGAATCATTCAGATGTGAGCTGGATCATCCGATTCAATTGTAAAGATACAACTCAAAGAACTTAAATTTAATTCTCTTTCTTGCACAAAGCTATCGTTTGGTGTCAGTAGACCTGAAATATGTTGCATTGACCATTTTTTTACAGCGCTTTTGCGTCCTTTTTGAAGCTTAAAAGCCCTATTTATTATAATTGCATGAAAAAAAAATCTCCTTTTGTGTAAGATGGAAAATCATACGGGTTTGGAACAACATAAGAGTGCAAATGATGATTTTATGATTTTCATTTGTAAGCAAACAATTTCTTTGAATTTTGGGTGGGGTTTTTTTACTAATTTTTTACCACTTGGGCCATACGATGAAAACTTGCCATGCACAGAACAACACTTGCATCAGTCTGCTGCGGATGAAATGCTAGAGATGTGAAGAAAGTCAGCTGTGGTTACTGTGGAGACAAACTGCAATAAAAACAAATAAATAAATAAAAAATAGACCAGATAGCTTTAATAACAATCACAAATGACATGCACGAACCACACTCCAGATTCCTGTTTTAGCACAATTTTACCTTACAGACCTGTAATTGTCAAAGACTGGTTAGTCTGATTGGTTAGTTTAAAAAAAAAATACTGTAGCACAATGTTCCAATTGCATCAGCAGAAAAATATATAAACGTCAACAAAACTGAACTTCATTTGATTCCAGTATTCTTTATAAAACTGGAACCGGTTTTAAAGAAGAACTTTGAATCCCAACCGTAGTTGGGGTGCAAAGTACAACAGAGTCAGACAATGAGAATGAAAGAACTGCCTTTTCTCTCGAGATTACTGTGCGCGTGCGTGCGTGCGTGCGTGTGTGTGTGTGTGTGTGTGTAGCTGTGTGTGTGGTGCAGGTGAATTCTTCTCATCCTACGGTTGCTGACTCACGGGGTTGTTTCATCAGCGTTTGAGCGCTCCATAATGGTGGAGCTGCAGGAGGTGCCAGTTGGATGGGTCCATGCAGCAGAAACTGAACACACAACAGCGAGAGAGACGAGAGGCAGACGGGTGGAGAGAAATGCACTGCAGGACGGCACAGCGGTGAAGAACCAGATATTAATAGGAACTAGGAAATTGAGACAAAGAGAAAAAGAGATGCCTGCGGTACATGCAGTTTTTTGAGGGCTAACTTAATTTGAGCATACATGCACATAATCTTCTGGCATAGCGCGCTTCGTTTGTGAGTTCGAAAATGATTCGAATTTTAAGATACAATCAACACAGCAGGTACAATCAGTGTCTTTGTCAAACCGCCAACAAGGCTTCATGCTGTGATCCCATTGTGTTTTCCAGCTAATAGCTCCCAGCTATAGACTTCTGCAGGCATCACACAAAAAAAATATTGTTTTTCAGTGTGTTCAAAGTTCTGCTACGCAATACCAGTAAGACTTTCAGTGATTTTGTTTAGGAACAAACCTCAGAATGTCATCTTTCAAAAGAGACCAAAACCATGTATGCCCTCCAAATGGTTCAAGAACAGCATCCAATTTACTTTGGGTATGCCTTTTTTTAGGCGTTTTAGGCCACCTTTTAAAGGATGGAGCAAGGGGTGGTTTGGGAGGATTGGATTTGGACGGTTAATGCATGTTTTGCACCTTTTATTATTATTTTAAGTAATTTTGGCCTCCTTGTTGAAAACCACTGGTCTAAAAAAAAAGTCATGATAAATCTCAAAACATATAAAAACAAGTAGCACACCTGATTCAGTTTTATAGCAGAGCTACATGAATTAAATGTTATGTTCACAATTTTGGTTTGACACTTGACTGTAAACATATTTTTTACCCCTTTTTTACTAGACATTTTGGGTCATTTAAACCAGCTGAAAGTATATTCCTGTCCTGTAACCAATAAATGTACATTTCCTTTTACAGTCACTTCTAGTACCAGTCCTTGTAAAAAACGCAATTGATCCAAGACAACTGCAATGTTTATATAATACCTTTAAAGCATATCCTCTCAACAGGTTAATTTTACATATCTGCATCGTTGTATGTAATATTAGTAAGAATTATAGCATTCATATTGCTGCTTCTAAATCAAAACTGTATAATGAAATCGTAACTGCTGTTAAAGAGCAGAAATCAAGTGATGCTTTGCAGTCGTTTATGAGAGGTAGACTTTTTCACACGTTTGAGATTCAAGGCAGGTCATATCACCTGCCTGACAAAAATATGATCTTCAGAGATGATATTCCACAGGTTGCAGATGTGAAGGACGCCTATTAAAGGTGAAGTGTGTGATTTCTGCATCACTGGAGGCACCAAACAGAATTGCTAATGTAATTGCATTTTTATATTTTGTGAAGAAGGCAGTGCAACCAGCATATTACTGGATTTGATTGTGTATGTCACCAATGTGCAAATTATTTGCCAACTCATTACTATGGAATTGTTGCTAAGATTTACTATGGTAATCTTGGGATCAAAATCTTCCATTGGCCACACAAACAGATAGTCCTGCCCCAAACTCACGCCATTGGTTGAGTCAGAAGCTGGCATGTTGGGTTAAAGCCACAGCATTATAGTCTTCAGGAAATCAAACTATAAAATACAAAAAAGCTCTTTAACACTGAAAGAATTAATAGCATCATCTTTAATGTTAAATTAATTGCCAGAAATCAAAGGGTTCATATTCATCCCAATAAACCAGCAGTAAAGACGACATCACCATGCCATGTCATAATTGTGCTATTTATTAGTGCACGGGACTCATTAAAGGTCTCATTAAAAGGAAAAAGGGTCTTTCTTGAGCTACAAATGTAACATCTTGAAGAATGGCATTAGAATGGGGAGAGCATAGATTAAAAACGTCAACCGCCTCTTGCTTTTCTCAGCGTGAGGCGGTCTGCCATTACTAAATTAGCTCTAAATGAGGGTTTGGTTTCAGAGACCGCAGCCGTTCTGCTGCATCTTTGCTAATCCCCCATTACGCTGGCTAACTTTTATCATCCACCGTCCCTAATTACTCTCAGATTGTGTAATTACCAGGAGACTGTTAATTAAAACCCAGAATGCCATAATGAAGGACCCCGAGAAGAAATAATTGATTGAATAAGAGGGTCTTGAAAGTAAAGGATGCTGAACCCCAACCTAGCAAGACTCCTCACAGGAAGGTCTCTAATCAGCATGGAGAACGTCACGGTGGATTTGAATACATTCTAATACAGCTGCACATCTATACCTACACATCCACCTGACTTATACGTGTAGCATACATATGCTTTGTGTTCACCAAAATAACCAGCCAAGGCTCATTGGAAAAACGTGCTTTCTGCAAAATGATAGTATGTTGCTTCTTGCACATTATGCAACATTTTCAAAGTGAAATTTTCAGTGAGTGATGTTAAAAGTGTGTTCAATTTTATTTAAAACTGATGAACACGAATCTGGAACGTTGATTGTTGTACGTATCTTGGCACTAAAAGTTTAATGCTGTATTAAGTTTGAAAATAACGTAACATCTTCACTAAACCCTACTTTAAATTTTACCAAAAGTGTTAACAAAAGCAAGAGTGAGATAAAAACGCATTTGCTAAGGCAACCATGCCATTTAGCTTGCTTCTACAAGACTCTGAGCTCTTTTTTTATTGTGCTTTGTATCAATGTGCAATGCTGCAATGCTGTACCGGGTGCGCTACCGAGCAAGTTTACAGTATACAAGTTTACAATAATCTGGTCCTGTAATCATAATAAGCGGGAATATAAATTATGGTGTTACTGTACTGTGTATTTCAGTTGGAAATTGCAGTGAATTGTATGTATAGTTACATTTTTGTATAAATGTAGTGTATGCATTTCCAATTAGCCTATGTTGCAAATATCCCATTTTGTACCCTGTTGAAAAAACCAGCATATGCTGGTTAGGTATGTTTTGAAGCTGGGATGCTGGTTTAAGCTGGTCCTTTGCTGGTTTATGCTGGTCTTTTTGCTGGTTTATGCTGGTCATGTGCTGGCAAAGGACCAGCATAAACCAGCAAAAGGACAGTAAATAACCAGCTGGACCAGCTCAATAGTGGACCAGGCGATAAACCAGCAAAGGACGCAGCGAAACATGATCCAGCGTTCCCCAAAACATACCTAACCAGCATATGCTGGTTTTTTCAACAGGGTAGCTCAGTTATAAACAGTGTAATACAACAAACAAATGGTAAAAAATGGTTAAAAGAGTCAGGAAATGTTGTAAGCTTGATTCAAATTCGCATAACACAAGCACCACAGCTCAATGTGTCAAGCAAGTTCGCTAACTTCTTAGCTATGGCTCTTACACAACCGTATTAGTTGTTCAACAGATTAAAACTGGACTAAACCAACCGGAAATCTTTCAGCCAGGCCACATTAACTACATAATAAGTCACAGGGATGATATGCTTATGTCATGCTGCTCCAAAATAGACATAAACTAGCATTTGTCTGACCCTCGGTACATCTACAGGAGCGATGCTAATTGCGTTGCTAAGGGTGGAAATACATGACTATTCACTGACAGCGGTATTCAGTGGCAGCGGTTCCCTTTGACGTAGATCTGTGAACTGATCTGATGCATGTCCAGTTATGAAGCACGATATTCATCTCTTGAACGAAGAACATCAGAGAGTGAAGAAATCAATGAATGGGATAATTAGCTAAACACACAAATTAGGGCGCACTGTGGAAGTCAAAAATTAAATTAAGCAGCGCACTTTTAATTCAGTGTCTAATGCAATACTGTTGTAACTCTGAATGCAAACTACGTGTTTCGAGAGCTCATCAAACATTATGATGCTTTGGATCTCGATTGATGATGCTAGTGACAGAAAGGACTCTGTTAGACCTTTACTATGTCCTAAACTACGCTTTAGTCATGAAATGTCCTCGCTCACTTCTGACGTAATTTACTAGCACCCTTTGTGGATGACACATTCATGCACAACACAGCTCTTCTGACTGATGTAACATGCCAAACAAATTCATTTAATCTGAAAGCTCAAGGGTAGGAAAAGCTTACGCCGATGATTCTGAATAATGTGACGGCATTTGAAACGAAACTGGCCCTATTTGTGCAGCAGAAGAAAACAGAAATATGATAAACAGCAGCAATAGCGATATGATATAAACCGTAGTTAGTGCTGCACAAACAATTTTATGAAAAACGGCAAAATGAAAATAACTTTTTTTTATAAATTTCAAAATTATAATACATTTATCCAATCAACAATCAAATAAAATCAGTTGCATATAAAAAAATGTTGATTGTTTCAAACTAGGGTGTTTGTTTATTCAGCCCGGCCGTATTGTTTTGCCGATTTTATCGGCCGATATGAGCTTGTCGCCGATATATCGGTATCAGAGAGTATGCCGAACGACTATGAATAAAATTTTTCAGAGCTACAGAACATAAGATTGAGATTAAAATGCTTGGATACTAGTGTAATTAACTTGAGTTTGTACAGCAGAGGCGTTTGGCTCCATGTTTGCTAATGGCGCCTGGTGAAACGCTTTACAAGCTTAAGCGCTTGGAAAAACTTAAACTTTGATACGGCATATCTCCATAACGGCGCAGCGAATTCGCACCAAATTCAGGAAAAGCACATCGTTCAGCTCCCCCGCCGATTGAACCCTCTCGGAAAACGCGATATCGAGTGTATCGTGTCGTAGATGGCTCCGATTGACGCATATGAGACCACCCCCGCGTCGCTAGCCCCTGGGGTTCGGGAGTTACGGGTGGTTAAATTCGCGGTCCGGCGCCGACCGATCAAACGATCCCGGGGGGCTACCGACACGTGGAGGGTGGCGTTCGAGAGGGCTCCTAGAGCTGAAGGGATCCCCCGAATTTGGTGGGGAGATTCCGCACGGCGCAGACGTTCGTGAGATAGTGGACAATACAGTCAACACTTCAGTGCAGTAAGGAGGTTTCTTGTTCACACGTTGTCTTATTCGACCGTAAGTGCCTGCGGAAGTGGAATTCACATGAAATTCCGCCATGATTCCAGTTCTAAGGGAACGTACACGTTACATTTAAAGTGCATTAAAGTGCGCGAGACGTGAATTTTTGTATTTTTTTACAGAGGTATATTATGTCACACTTGTCTAGTAAGTTTCGTCTGTGTGTGAAAAAAGTAGTGCAAATCCGTGAATGAATGTACCGAAGTGAAATAAACTTCAACGGAAATAAAGTTGAATGGAATTGAATTTAAATAAAGTTGAATAAACTTCAACTTTAATGTTCAGTGCACTGATGTCAGACTCAATTTGAATAATAAAGTGTATTGTTAAATGTTAAATGCCATGCCTGTCCGATTACTATCTTTGTAAAATTCATTATAAGTGTTTGCATCATCACATTTGAGTATCTTGCAAAAATAGGTGTTTATGTATATGGATAGTTTGTTTAGGTTATATACTGTATTCTAATATAGTACCAGTCAAATGTTGGACCCTGAATGAGAAGTATCCAAATTTTGACTGGTACCTGACTAAATATACACAAGTAATATCGGGCCGATATATTGCATATCTGGCTTTTTATACTCCCTATATCGGTATCCCAAAATAAAACCGATATCAGGTAGGGCTCTCTTTTTATACAGACTTTTATGCGATATAATTGGTTTCTACTCCAATTATGTTTGTAAATAAATGGTGGATATAAAAAACTTTCAAACATTAAATAGATGAAGAGATCAATTAAGCAAAACAGAAATCGTACATTTCACAAAATGGAAATTGAAAGCTTCAGACTTTAGTCCAACTGTTTTATTGCGAATTACTTATGGGAGATGAGCTAAAACAGTATGTTTTTAGTGATGTTTTATTCATGCATATCAACCGAAAACAGCATAGCTACTAGATTAGTGGTCATCAAAATGAGAATCTATAAAAACTAGAAATCAAGATTGTCGACTGATCACTAATTTTAGTCAAAATTTCAGCCATCCAAAACCGGTCATCGGAAACTGAAAACACATTTTCGGAGATATAGTTTGAGTTGCCAAATTTTCACGCATCATAATAAAAAGAGACATACTGTATTGATTTTAACTGTTTGGAATTTATAAAACAAATAATGTGGGTCACATTAGTGGCACAAAACAAGGCTCTTACATTTTGCAGATTACATTGATCTTAAAATGGCACATCCTTTGCATCTTTCGTGGAATAACGGTAGCCCTTTTGGCTTCTAATTCAATAGTCTGCATAACAAACATACTTCCCTTAAGAGTATTTAATTAAGAAATGTGAAATCTGCATTGTCTACACAGTGTCTCTTCTCTCTTTCAAGCTTTAGTAACTGCAGGCCAGGACTTGTTTCCATATGTTACGTGCAAAAATATATGACAAATTGGTATATCATTATTTAGCAGAGGCAGATGCTGCAGCCCGGATCAAAACGAACACATCTGAATGGGTGTATCCCTGACCATTTACATTTTGCAGTGTATAAGAGATGGCAAAGTTTAAATCCATGTGTTTCGTGGCTAATTTTGATGAGTCGGATTGAATAACAGCACACACACACACACACACTTTGCACACTTTAACAGCCAGTGAATGTCCTTCATCAAAGTGACTGTTCTAGATCTCCACACACACAACAAAGCTTTGCCTATGAGAATCCCATCAATTATTTAGCAGCACAATAAAAGTGGAATATTCTCCACTGATTGTATCCAGGAAGAGGATATGCTAGAGGGATCTGGTTTTTACAAGCTCGCCTGTGTCCACTAGTAGAGCGAACCATCAAAGCATTGTTAATCAGATCCATACTGCCCTCCTCAGGTCAGTATTTATAACAGCACGACACTAACTGAAACATTAAGGCAGGAAATTATCTCCAAAGTCTCAAACATGGGATGCTGCATTGATTTTGAGAATGCATTTGGCTGCATGTGCACCCAGTTGTCACCAAATGTTGATAAGAAAGGAAAATAGAGGCGTGGAAGCACCAAACGTGCCATAAAATTAGTCTGCGATACAAAGCAGTTGTTGACTCACCCTCAAGTATGGCACACATGCTGTAGCTGCATCATTGTCAGCTGACTGAATATTCTGGTCAGTGGTGGAGACAACTACAGCTCCTTTCAGACTGGAAATGAGGAGAAAAATAGACACATATATTAATAACGAGGATGGGAAATACAGTCACAGGTTTGCAAGCAAACTAACATGAGCATAATGTTCACAAAGAAAACAAGTTTGAGCGTGCATTTGCTTGCTACAATACGTTCAAACATGTTTCAGGTCAAATTATTGATTAGTTTAATTTGGGGTGGCGCACGGGGGGTGCGGTTGGGTGGTTCTAAATCTTTTTTTTTTCTTTTTTTGGAAACCGTGTGATACTTTTTGTTTTTTTTTAACCAGGATTATAGTGAATATGATAAGACTTAATTGAAACAGATAATCTTTGAAAGAACATAACACATTCTTGACTGGCCACTTTTGAGCAATTTGATGCGTCCTATATAAAAGTATTATTTTCTTTAAAAAAAAATGGCTTAAACTGAAATGTCATGGCAATGATGATTTGTTTTATGCTTTTTAATTTAAAAACTGTACACGTCAAAAGACAAAAAGTTTTTAATAATTGCACTAAAGTCAAACACAATGCTATATTATGTAACCTGTCTAGAAATGTGAACACAAGGCAGAGCATTTGACTGTTTAACACTGACCTTGAAGAAACTTTACATAACTGTAATTTTTTTTTTTTACAAAAGTTTTGTATGCATTAAGATGCATTAGGGTTCTTTCAATTTGACAATAAATGTGGGTATCACCAATCATAATGCAATCACAATGCAATAAATCATAATTGTACCATAATTTGATTGCGATCACTACTGCATCAAAGCAGTATGTACAAAAAATATATAATATAATATAATAATAGCTTTTTAATATACAAAATAACAACACAATATACATGTTTGCATAATCAAAGTATAATACATAGACCTAAAATATTAATATAATATTGTAAGGAAAAATAAGATCATTGGGTAGTGATGACAAGAACAAAACACAGTGTGGTCGGCGTGTGAAATTCCCGACCCCTCGTCACTATCCGTCTGCCTGCTCTCAGACCTGTTTTTGAGGCATCAAACAGGTAAAGCATCTGGCGTTACACTCAGCACCTGGAGACTCGACTCTCAAAAATCCTTTGTTCTTAATTAGTCAGTTTCCCTCCGTGTGTCGACACCTGTTCACGGCCTCTCAGAGCCCCAGAGCAGGTGAACCAATGTGTCACAATCAATCCTTCCTCTAGGGCTCCAAACTCTCTTCAAGTACTGAGCTAATAGAGGCGAAGCATGGATTAGAGCTTCACCGGACTGATCTGAACTGAACAGCATGAAGAGAGCAGGCATGTGTCTAGTCGTGGGTTGACCGAACAGCAGGTTGACTAGTAAGAAAGCCCGGTATAATTAGGCTGGTTTATGGTCATGTGTGCCAGATCAGATATGATTCTTACAGGGTGTTAGCATAGACAATTGAGTCTAAATTCAATCTAAATAAATGCACAAAACTATCAGGCATTTGGATTCTGCATACTAATGGAATTAAACTGAAATTACCGACAGTAATTTTCTTGAAATGGATTGCTGAAAGCGGTAAATATATAACACAAGTGGAGCTGACGTTGAAGGCTATAGCAGTGGTGCTTTAAACTTTACCTTCTTTGAGAGGTTAACTATTATAGTCCCAGCTGAGGAGGTCTATTATACCTGGAGAGAGCTAGCCGTTAGCATTCACATTCATCTCAATGACAGCTGCTTGCTTAGTGCTCACCGTCCCACATTGCCATCTTTGCACTACTGCACAGATCAGATGCACTAATAAGGGAAATAAAACAAAACATTAAAAAATATATATGATTCCATACATAGTTTGAAATATTAGAGCACTCTAAATATAAAATTAAATAAAAACAAATGCCAGGGAGCTATAATACAATATTGATTTAAGAAAAATGTTGTTCCGTCCATGAATAGTTTGAAATATTAGAGCTTTCCAAATACATTTTTTTAAAAATTTAAAAAGCCAGAAGATAATACAATACTGATATAAGAAAAGATTAGTTCCAGACAATATTAGAGCCCTTCAAGTTCAAATGCGTAAACCCAGACAACAAGACAAAATGAAAATCAAAAAGAATGAAGTCCAGACATATTTTAACTATTAGGAGGCCTCAAAAAACAAAACAAAACAAAAAACGGCAGGGAGATAATAAAAAATGTATATAAGAATATATTAGTTCCATACATAGTTTAAAATCTTAGAGCCCTTCAAATAAATTGCAACGTATACATGTTGCTTGCAAAATATATACATTTATAATAAATGGCTAATTTTGAATTGTAATGAATAAAGAACCAGCATCATGGTGAGGTCGCAGCATCTAACTGCTAAAACTACAGTAACTAGTAAAGCTTCAAGCCAAATCACCTTTTTGGAGAAAAAAAAACAAAAAACTATATATATTCATTCAGTATATATATATACTGAATGAATTAGTTCTTAAAAAATAGATACACTGGCAACCCGACCAGTCAGCTTTTGTCCTTGACCTCGATTTTAAAAAAAAAAAGGGAAAAAAGAGGGGGGCCAAAAAAGAGGGAGAGATTAACACAATGAAAAACAATGTCCATTCCTCTAGATCAGGGTTCCTCAAATCTTACCCTGGAGGTCCAATGCGCTGCAGAGTTTAGCTCCAACCCTGATCAAACTCAGCTACCTGTGATTTTCTAATGATCCTGAACACATTGATTAGCATGCTCAGGTGTGTTTGATTAGGGTTAGAGCTAAACTCTGCAGGAAAGTGGCTCTCGTGGGCCAGATTTGAGGATCCCTGCTCTAGAGCAACAGCTACAATGTCAAAACATGTCACCAAAACTAAACCTTTCACCACTGGGTCAATAGGACACTCATCTGATGTGACAATTACGTTGGGTTAAGGAGACCGCCGGCAGCAGGCATATATATGTTCTCACAGTCGAGAGGGCACACGGTAACACGGTATCATGGGGTCTCATTACAGACACACCAAGCGACGGACCCTTCATCTCTACAGGATCTCCTATAAAGCTGTGCCATTTCACATAGTAAAGCTCAGGATTGAGACGCACATGCTGTGGGAAGTTTCAGTTGTGGGGCTCGGGGTGTATATATCACACGTCAGTTTGTCCTTTCTATAATTCCTTTCTATAATTCCTTTCTATTTCTAAGAGGCCCGTGTCTTTTTGATCTCAACCACACGGTATGGCTGCGCAGTCATATCTGACTGAAAGAAATCACTGCAGGACTAAACTGTGCGACTGGGAAAGCTGTACAATAAATAAATGCAGGCAAGGTTTCTGAGAAATTCAGTAATGGATTTGAGGGTCCTTTCTGGGTGATACAGTCACACACATCGGTGCACAATGTCAAGCTGAAAAAGGCTGCTTAATTCCCACTGAGGAAGTTCAAACTCAGCAAACAGAGAGCCGGTCTGTAGGAACTTATTTGCTGGATTCAAAGTGTAAAGTTAGCCTTAAACTATGCTTACCTAGCGGAGATACGACAGTCGATATCTACGGCCCATCACGAGGGGGGTTGCCTTTCTCATTGTCTGGTTGCCTCTATTTTTTCTCTTTCGTACAGTTTGTCTTTTCTCCTCGGAAATGATTTCAGCATATTTTGCCATCTGGCAGGACTTAATTTATGCGGGAACAAACCTGATCCAGATCAAGATCAGTCAAAAGATGTGTGAAGCCAGACATGTTATCTTATCCTGACGTATATATGGACTTTTTTGATATAATGATGTTTTAGCAAAACATGTTGCCTTCAAAATTAAAAGTAAATAGAATAAATTAAAAGAGAATAAATTAATTAATATGAAAATGTAGCAACAATAAAATACGGTTTAAAGAATAAAATGAGAAAACATGTAAATTAAATTAAATAAATTAAATTAAACCAGAGAGCTCCAGTCTGCGACAAATAAAGCTACATAAATTTGAAAAGCAAGGTTGCAAAAGATGTACAAGTTAAAAAAAAAAGAAGAAGAAGAATAGAGAACATAATTTGAATTTAAGTTGTCATTTTGCTACTTTTTATTTATTAGTTTTATGCAAATAGGTTTAAGCATACACATCATTGCCTTAATGGACGTTGAGAAAATAACTTTAAAAGAAAATTGACAAAAAATTTGTTACAATTTTTAAATATAATGTATCGCTTTGCACCTAAGCCATTTACCTATTTACTTTGAAACAAGACAAATACGCAGATTTATTAAAATACCGGTTTAAACACTTTAGCAATAGGTTCATAGTGTTAACATTAGAATTACTTATGGTTACATTATAAGAGAGTGAACAATACTCCTACCCGCATTTATTAAGTTTTAGCGCATGTTAATGGCAAGCTTTACTAACGGAATTATTAAAATAAAAGTTTGCCTTCAGTCGCAATCTGAAACAGTGATAAGGGTCGTGTGTTCAAACATTAGTTAAGCACTGTGAAACTAACTGGAGACTAACACGTGAACGCTGCATTTTCATTAACTAACATGAACTAAAGATAATAGAGATAACTGTAAGATAAATGTACTGTCATTGTTTGTTCTGTTTAAGTTAATTTAAATGAATAACACTAATTGAAGGAACCTTATGTAACGTGTTACGCAAGAGATACCAAATTCTCGATCAGAAACTTAATGCGAATCCCACATTTGCTGTTATAGATTAAGATAGCTATTATAGTTCTGATTAAAAGAGTTTATATTAGAATTTTTTTATGTTTGTCACTTTTATTTTAAAGTAGTCACACTTGGTGCTTTAGTGTGTTTTTTTTGTTAAACTAGGAGAAGAGAAAATAAAATAAACCAGATCTTCGGAAGTCATGAACATATCCAGACAGTGGGCTAACTGAACAAGACCCATTTTTAGATCCAATCTAACGTTGCAAGCCAATGTGCTGCTTGCCAAATAAAGCTAATTAACCATGATCTGTCACTCAATCATTGTTCCGGGACAAGTCATGAACTCAAAATGAATAAGCAGGTGTTGTGGCGTCCGGGCTGGATCAATGGATCATGCTATGGCCTATTAGTTTTAGTGGGCAGTGAGTTGGTTAACGGAGGCTCTCCGTTTAACACACATCATCCATATAGGTGGATGCAGCCAGATCACAAGCAACACTGGAGAATGATGTGGTGGATTGTGGGGAGGATTGTGATGCGAAAGGGAAACAATCAATCGTGATAACAGGTCAGACTCAATGAAATGAAGTTGGTTTCGATGCCGAAAGCTTAGTTTTCCGAGCACTTGCATTTGCTTAATTTCAACAATCACACTGCACGTGTGAAACCAGGTGATGCCACGGAAAACTGAAACAATGTCCACGAGGCTGTTGGGTTCATACTGTAGTATCAGCCTAAAATCAAAAGAAAAAAATAAGAGATTATATTTTGCATAACGAAAATGAAGCCTATTTAAAGGGCCATTAAGATTGTAAGCATTATGAAATTATTTTCATGACAATTAAGCACAATCTACCAACTCTTAATAGTCTACTGCAATGAAAAAAAAATCTCATTACAGTACAGTACTGTAGAAGAAAGAAATTTATTAAAATTAAACTTAAAAATTACTAAGTATTGTAAGTATAAATCAATGCTGGACTAAAAAATAAATCGAGAAGAAAGTAAAAAAATCATATTTTTCACATTACAGTAATGAGAATTTCTTTAAGCAAAATTTATTTATTTATTTTGATTATTAGTAGCTATATATATATAATATATATATAGGATATATTATATATAGTATTCTTACATTGGTAAAATACTGAGTGATTTTTCAAGCATTAATAGACATTGAATATACACTATAGAAATAAAAAAGGTATATAAATCATATAATGCAAGTTCTATACTTATACAATAGGATACTATAATATATTTATATATTATACAGCACACACAGGCACAAAAGGGGCACATTAAGTACCACTGGACATGGGCCCTGGCGGTATGACTCACTGCATGAGGTCCCCCTCACAATAATGTATATTATTATTAGCTTTGGGAAATGCCCTGGTGGACGCGGTTCTGACAGCAGAGTCAAAATCGTCCAAGGATTAGCAGCGAGGACGTCCCACGAGCACGCGGTGACGTAAGCTACAGAAAGCATAAGTGAAGAGCATATCCGCGCCGTGTAGCGTGACCAAACCAGCTTCTGCTCTTCGGTAGCGCTCTGTGTATGTGTCTGTCTATACTGTTGTCTGTCCGCACAAGCATAAATAAAAAACAATAATGAAAAAGTCTATGGCGAGCGAACGGCATTACAAACGCTGTGATTCTCTGTCTGACCCGAAGAATATCTGGCGGCGGGGGATACATACGATTTGTGTGTCGTTTGTTTGGGAGTGGAGCATGCACGGTCAGCTTTCGAGGGGGCTGATTGTCATCACTGCGAGCTCTCGCTGCATATGCTTCGCTCTCGCTGCATATGCTTCGCTCTCGCCTGGCTGCGTTTGATGAAAGCGGCCAGGCTCGCGATCCCGCTGGCAACGGTACCCGCTGTTGCCGAGACACAGCGCAGACTGTTGTCGTGGGGATCGTGGGTGGTTTTAGCGGAGGGATCCGAGACGGGCTGTCATTTTACTGGTCCTGACACCCCGCTAGATCCAGCGGCTCTGTCTGCCTCAGGTTCGGAGCAACTGCGCTGCACGGTTTATCCCCGCCTCCCCCAGAGGTGAGAAGCCGACGCTCATCTATCTTCCTACGGTGGGATGTTGGCATGCGGATGATTCGGTGTACACAGGAACAGAGGAGCGGTGGACTCGCCAGCCACAGTCCCCGCGTGGTATTAGTCTGAGCGGTGTGATTCGTGATTATGGGGTGGTTTTAGGCATTCGCCAAAGATAAAATATCGCTTTGGTCTCAGACTATGAACAGGTACGCTCGTCACTAAAATAATTGTAGACAACGCATGTTCAGAATCCAGTTCATGCAGCCTTCACAGACGGGGGCCTTCCGTTTTCCTACGGATCTCCATGTCTGCGGTGTCAAGATCGTCGGGAGAAACCGTGTTACTATCCCGTAATACTAGTACCAACAGTCTCGAATGTATTCAGTGTAGACTTCATCGTGGGGCTATGAATGTCTAAGGTATTAGGGGCTGATGCCAGTGGTGGAGAGACGTACTTGCGCAGCGTCTCTTCCCCATCCTCAAGGCATCGTCCCTGAAGGCATGAAGCGTTGCCACCAGGCCCGCTAGGCTTATCTCGCGAGTGGTTGGGGATAAGTCTGTCTACAAGGCTATGGTAGGGTCAGCTGCTTGGCGCACGTGTTGCACACCTGGCGGTGTTACAATGCATATCGCAGCCTGACCGGCTAGGTGTGGGCTGCTAGCGGCCAGCAGCCAAGCCATAAGCTCCTCATACTCGCCAGTCTCAAAAACAGGAGCGTTGCAACCCGCACCCCTCCAGAAAGACGGGTGTCGGTTGAGCGCTTCTCTCATGGGAGTCGTCTAGACTGAAAGAACGGGAATCTGCGGATCGTTATTTTGTCTAAGAGGACCTCGGTTAAATGGTCCTACCATTGTCAGGTCCCGGAGTGCAGCCCACCGGGGGAGGAAAGGTTAACACATCAGTATACGGTGCCCAATCCTCCTCAATGCCCTCACAGAGGCTTATTGATACCCCTGCCACCCACGGTGCTTCAGGGCTCAGTGAGCTCAGACAAGCGAATTCCCAGCTGCCGCCCACCAACGGTACGGCACGGGAGAGCTCGACCACTCAAGTGAAGGGGCTACAGCAGTCATTGGCGCGTTGTTCCTGTCACGAGTGCCGTCACGGACGTTCATTGCATTGTACCCCTGCCACCTCGGTGCTTCGGGTCAGCTGTAGCTACCACACAGTGAATCCCAGCTGCCGCCCGGTAAAACGTACGGCAACGGGGCGATCGTCCGCGCCTCAAGTGAGGGTGCTACAGCCTGGCAGTCGGGTACGGTTATTGTTCCCTCAGTGCCTCATGGAGGTCTATTGGATACCCCTGCCGCCTCGGGGTCGGGCTCAGTGAAGCTCCGATCGATAGTGATAATTCACAGCTGCACCGAAATTGGCTGCTCTCAATAATACGTCAGACGCCAGCCTCGAGAGGCTGTTCCCTTAGTAGATTGGCTCAGGTAGCTGGAAAAGTCTGTACACAAAATATCTTCAAAAGTGGTCTGCAGATTGTATGGAGAAAGGTTACAGAATCCAGTAGGTTGCTCGTGCCGCAGCCCGTTTCAAGGGTCATCGCCACACTAGTGGGGCGCCGAGCAGGGCCTGGTCAATGGACAAGAAGCTACGAGATACTCTCTTGAGGAGGGGGCCATAGACGTGTTCACTCCTCATCGAGAGAGCGTCCCGGTTCTACAGCCGTTACTTCATCGCTCCGAAGAAGTATGGGGGTTGCGTCTGATCTTAGATCTCCTTCTTCTGAACCGCGCTATCAAACGGCCTCGGTTCAAGATGCTCACTATCAGCAGATAGAATCTCAGATCCAGTCCGAGGACTGGTTGTTACGATAGATCTCAGAGACGCTTATTTCCATGTTCCATCCTCCCTCAACACTGGAAGTCCCTGAGGTTTGCTTTCGGGGGCGAAGAATACCAATATAGAGTTCTTCCCTTCGACCTGTCACTCTCACCCCGCACTTTCAAGAAGTGTGTGGATGCTGCCCTGGCTCCACTGCGACTCCAGGGCATACTCAATCATATCGACGATTGGTTAACACTAGCTAAATCGGAGCAGATGGCGGCTCGGCATCGAGATGTCGTCCTCGCCCATATGAGAGAGCTGGGGTTAAGACTAAACGCCAAGAAGAGTGTACTTTCTCCACTACAGAGAACCACTTATTTCGGCGTGGCGTGGGATTCTACCACGATGCAGGCACATTTGTCTCCTGCTCAGATCGAGTTGATCCTCACCTCAGTCGCAAGAGTAAGAGAAGGCCGGTCACTCACTGTCAAACAGTTTCTGAGGCTGTTGGGCTGATGGCAGCGGCGTCCAACGTGATAACTTTTGGCCTGCTGTACATGAGACCCTGGCACAGTGGTGGCTCAAGACCAAGGTGTTCTCCCCGAGGGGAAACCCGCTTTGCATGATCAATGTCACGCGGCGATGCTTACGTGCCTTGGACATGTGGAAGAAACGTTGGTTCCTAGTTCAAGGCCCGATGTTAGGGGCTCCTTGTCGTCGCGAAATGCTAACGACGGATGCCTCTCTCAAGGGCTGGGTAGCGGTCATGAGTGGCCACTCTGCCCAGGGTCTATGGGTAGGCCATCATCTCTTTTGGCACATCAAATGCCGGGAAATGCTGGCCGTGTTTCGACCTCTGACACACTTCCTTCCAGACCTAAAAGGGCATCATATGCTTGTCCGCACAGACAACACATCGATGGTCTCCTACATCAATCGTCAGGGGGTCTGCATTCGCGCCCCTTGTAAAAGCTGGTTCTCGGACTTGGTGTCCCCCCTCGACGGCTCTCCGCTGGAGATTCCGATAAGGAGGGACCTCCTCTCTCAGGCGGGGGGGCGCCATTCTTCACCCCCACCCGGAGTTACGGAAGCTGTGGGCATGGCCCCTGAGGGCATCTGGTCTCTCAACTGAGGTTGATGAGACTATACTCCAGTCCAGAGCTCCTGCCACTAGGAAACAGTATGCCTTGAAGAGGAAACTTTTCGCTTCATGGTGCGGACCACGACTGCAGGACCCAGTCAACTGCCCAAATGGTACAGTTCTGGAGTTTCTGCAGGAGCGATTCTGCGCAGGGTTATCTCCCTCCACTCTGAAGGTATAAGTGGCGGCCTTAGGTGTGCTACGCACGAGGGGCCCCACCCCTTTTTTTTTTCTTTTTTCTTTTTTTTATGGGTGCGTAATATATTGGGAAGATCATCCACACTTGCCCTCGTTCCTCCGTCGCACCCTGAGGCTTCGAGGCGGTTGACCGCGCACCAAGGTGCCTCATGGACCTGTAGCGGTTGGTTCTGAGGCTTATGCAATGCCCCGCTTTGAAACACCACTAGAAGAAGTTCGGTTCAAGTCGAGCTTCCATGGCTCTACATGACTATCACCTTTCTCATCGCTATTTCGCTACGCACTATAAAAGGATACGGGGAATCTTGGGTCACGTGTCTCGATTTCGTGCGGCGTAGAATTCGCTACAGGCCTATGGTTGGGCGATTTCCTATTCCCCATGTAGGCGGCTCGCGGGTATGTCCATAAGGTGCCCACTTCTTCACCGGGGCCCATAGTACTTCAGGCATTCTGTCCACCTCCATTCCAGGAAGTAGGCCAAGAAAGGCTTAATCTTCTCTGTCCAGTTCGAGCACTGGATGCTTACGCACACAGAGCTGCCCGTGGCGTAAGGCAGATCAGCTTTTTGTTTGTTTGGGTCCGCCAAAGAAGGGATTTCCGGCAACCAAGCAGTGACAGAGAGTAGGGTGGAACGTGGTCGCACGCCATCCACTATCGGCTAAGAGTCCTATGAGCAGTCCGTCATCGCCTATGGGGGTCAGAGTGCCACACGACCAGGAGTATGGCGAGCCTCCAAGGCTTTCAGCTTGAGCGTGTGGGCCTTGCAGGACACTTTGGGACTGTATTTCATTTTTATGCTTGTTTTACGGCGCGGCATGGTCCTTTCCGCACGACTTGTGTCAATTTTACAACCTACACCGGGCATTACCCCAGGTTCACAAGTTCACTCTGCGTGATGTGCCGATAAGGCTTTACGCATATCACAGGCAGTTAGGAGCTTCGAGGATTATGGCCGACAGTTGTGATTCTGTCGTTCCCAAAGCGATATCGATCGCTAAGCTCGACTGTTCCTGAAGGGAGATGACTCTAGGTTACGTATGTAACCATGTTTCCCCGAGGGAACTAGACGCTGCGTCTCTTTGCCTTACTCCCTGCATCCCTGCAGGCGCTACGTCATCGAAGCTGTGCGTGTTTATGCGAGAACGGCGCTCTGACCGGATGCGCTTTTTATGCGTTCTGAGTGCTTACGTCACCCTGGCTCGTGACGTCGCGGATGCTCCCCTTGGCAGCAGAGTGGACACGTAGCTCAGAACTTGCTGGTCACCGGAAGGCGCGTTCCAAAGCAAAAATCTGGACGCAGCGTCTCGTTCACCTCGTGGGGAACCATGGTAGATACGTAACCCGCCGAGATTTTTTCATGCTATCAAATGTTTTTGACTGCGAAATGACCAAATTCCTAATGTTAGACAGATTTATATCACAAATGAAAAAAATACCTAGTACCATTTAGTAAAACCACGATTACTGTAAACACGGAAGTAGAACAGTCACCTAGATTATAATAGGTACAATAGTTACATACAAGATCTAACTCTACTTGAAAAACTTTTTTTATAAGTAGAATAAGAAATTCTATATTGTGCAAAGGTACAATGAATAGTCTCTAGCTGTATAACATTGAATATAATTAATCTTACTTATTTTACAAAGTGATTCAGTCATAGGAAAGTGATGTGATTTCTTTGGTTTGATTTCTACATATTATTGACAGCAGAATGGCCACACAGAAGCTATATCTAGGCTAGCTCTTGATTTGAGCGAATAGTTCACCTCAAGAAAATGAAAATCTGTGTTGTTCTAAACCTGCTATGAGTTCCCTGTGCTGTTGAATCGCAACATATAAACCGTTGGAACAATAATGGGTTAACGACAAAAAAAAAAACTCTATTAGAGGAGCAATGGGGACCAGGAAACTTTCGGTTATGAACGAATTCTTCAAGATCTTCACGTTTTGTGGCGAGAACAAAGACAATTCATTACAGGTTTGGAGTTGCGCATTGGACACATTACTATGTGTACTTGAACGTTTAAGCGACAGAGGCGCCGGAAAAAAGGAACTCAAGTTAGTCAGGGCGCTGTCGAGCCGGTGGGCACCCGTCGTCGTTGATCAGGCTGATGAAAAACCGTATTAATCGCATCGCAAGTTACCAACTAAGACTCTGCCCGCTGCTTATTGATGTCCATGAAGAGTTTAGAAACCATTTTTTAACCACAATGCTTAAAATGCGTTTAAGCTTACAAGCAAAACGATTGACATCTACCAGGTTATTTCCCAACCCTAAAGCGAATATATAGAGTTTGTTGAAACACAAAAAGCCAAATACATCCATCAAGTTAATAATCAAACAAACTTAAATCTGTGGGGATGATGACACTGTTTTTATCTGCTCCATATGTCCAGCCCATTTGCGGTTCCACAGACTTACGCCAGTCATCATCTTAGGAACAAAAACCTGATAGGAAGCTGGAGGATTTATATGAATATGTTGTATACTGCTGTTGTCTTTTACGTTGTTCGGGGGTTTTGTAGCCCTCTCTCTCAAAAATTTGTTTTTAGACAGCTCAGACATTTTATCTATCGAGATTTGTTCTTTGCGTGACCATAGTTCCAGATTATTGCCAGAAACGAAGTCCATTGAGGTGAGGTGAAGGGGACATCAGGCGCATATCGAGCGATCACCGAGACTCGTACGCACACGCACAGTTTGTTCAAGAAGTCAGATACAGAATCATAGCATTTGATGTGTAACCCCAATTCAAATGTGAGGTTTCAAGATCTAATGTAATAGCTGGAATTCAGGCTCAACAGCTCACTTAAATAATAGCGCTAATATTACGTGGATCGGCGAGGTGAGCGGCTTTGGCGCATTGGCGCTTCAGTCAATCTACGTCGCGACACAGTCAATCACGGGGCCACTCGTTGCTGGGCCTGTAGCTTCAGCCCCATCTAGCCCGTATTGTAATCCGGCCTCTTGTATATATATATATATATATACACATTTAAGTATGCACTTTAAATAAAATGAAGTCAACCCGTCATCCTGCTATTATACTTAAGACAGTTAAATACATCCACAAAACGCATTGCAAAGAAATGGCACAAATGTGAAAGCTAATACTTGGCAGTCTGAGAGCAATTCAAGGATATTTCAGCCTTAAACTGTGTTCAGCTGCATCAACGGGAGACCTGCTTAGCTGCCAGGAACTGTCTAACGATTTCTCTCCTCTCTATTTTGCTCACTTCCCTCTTCTCACTAGTTCTTTAATATCATCAATCAGGGGATATGTGAGAGAGCAGTCCTTCAGAACTGCATCGATAGGATGCTTATACTGCCATTTCGAGATAGGAATTTCAGATGGATTCCTCTTCAAGGGCTTGATTGGAAAATTAAGGAAAGATGGAATAGAGCCTGAGAATCTGAGCAGAGCAGCATACGCAATCAGCTAAACGTTGTCACCATGTAGATTTCACATACACATGTTCAAAACACAGTCAAACGTGAAGCACACAGCAGCGTTTCCAGCTGAATTAACCCAAGAACTGCTCAGATTTTGGCCGAGTGTTAAAATATGCATTAAGGCAAACACAATGCATTATTTAATTGTTGCTGAGGCCCTTTTACAGTAAGTTTTCAGATGTTTTGTATGCAACAGACTTAATGACGTAAAAGATTCATAAGCTCAGGGGAACAATCTCTAATGAACTACATTAAATTAACACATTCAAACAAAGAAGATGAGCTGTGCATCACTTAAATGTGGGTTAGTAATGTCAGACATATAAGATAATGGATCCAGTGGGTGTCATTTAGGAAAATTGCATTTAGGCACTATTGCCTTACTTTGAGTTTGCATGTCGTTCAGTGATTCGTGCTTGTAATGGATGCTGGTGATGCTGTCATGAGCTCAGGTTGTTCATGTTATGAATGGGATTATTTTCATTTGTTGTAAAGTAAGACGTTTTGGTGTCTAACTGATGTCTAATTTTCATAAACAGTAACTTGGCATTTGACTATAAATAAACAACCATAAAACAAGATAAATCTGAGAAGCAAAACATGTGAAAGGGAAAAACATTTTTAGAAAATATCATTTGAATATAACTTAACTTTTTTTTAAATGCTCAATTTTATTTATATATAATTATTATTATATAATTTTAATGTATTTTTGTAAATAAACTGAGCCACATTTAAAATACAATTAAATTAGTTCAAATTCAAACTATTATATAAATTCAATCTATATTCTCTAAAAATATAAAAGCATAAACCTCACTTAACTGATAAATGCATGCTTAATGGAGATATATATATATATTCAATACCGTTTTATCATATTATTTCAGTTTTAGTCATTTTAATCTACATTCAATGATCTAAACCTAGTTCAATGATTTTTTGTCGCAGTTATTAAGTAAACACAACTAGTTTTATGAACGAAAGAAAATTGTGCTTGTCAAACCTTTCAGTGGGATGTCATATGCAAACTGGAGTCGTTTATCCAGCAATGTAATATTGATGCAGAAAGAAGGCGTGACTACAGCGGCAAAAATGACCCAAGCAGACGATGATCTACTATAGGCCAGTGAAGATCAGGTCAGAGTTCAGAGTTATGGTAGACACTGGGTCACGTCATCACCAAATCAATCAAGGACGAGATGATTCACAGCTCTGTTCAGATAGGAATTGTGTTCATATGTTGGTCTGACATGTCTTTAGAAGCTCCGCTACTGTACGCGTCACTGCAAACACATCAATATGAGAATGTCGCTCTGATGTATTACAGTTAAAAATGGATACCAGAGAAGAAAATTACACGGTTGCCCATACAGTCTCAGCCGCAGGTAAAACCTTCACAAACAGTATTCATTCTTAATTTCATGTTTTCCTGTCTCACTCTTCCTCTGTGATTTATTAATTCACTCTACTTGACCTTCTCTTTCCTCTTGGTACTCTGGTATTGTCAGCTATAATTAACGGCTTCCTGGATGTGTCTGAATATCTTCCTCAGTCTGATTCTGATGAAAGGAGAATATTGACTATCAGTTGTGTACAGACACTGAGTAACAGTATGCAGCGGATGTCAGGCGGGGTGAAGAAATTGACTTATTTACCCAGATACTATTCCACCTTATACTGTACACTTCCTCTCGCCAGGCGTGACTGTGGTTTCTGCAAACGCTCAAAGTCGCGCTTTGTTCTGACGTGAATGGATGACGAAAGGACACTTTCCCCTTTGTCTGCTCCATCTCCAGGTCGTCTTGTTATTCGTGACTAGCTTTTGTTCATTAGCCTTCTTTTCTCTACTCAGCTAAATGCTAATGTTAGCTGGAGAAGCAGTACGGTTCGGTCTCTTGAAGGAAAATGAATTTAAGAGCTTGTTACTTTGCATGTCTAGTAAATAATTATGTTCATTCAAGACTTAAATGCAGTGATGCTACTAACTTGATTGCACTTTTCTACACAGGTTTTAGCATTATCATCACATATTTGGGAGGTAAAACTGCAGGACTGACTCAGAAACAAGCTGAGGACAGTGCTTTGTTCTGTTCAGGGTAAGGTAGGAGCGAGAGCTGGTGAATTAACCTATCACTCTCCTGTTATCGGCTCTATCACTGCTAATCTCTGTGCCAACAAACCACAGTCATCAGAGTCAAAGTGCCACCGGTCGATATGTCACAAAGCATTCACAATCTTTATATCTGAGTGTGAATTCACACGGCACTTCAGAGGTAGTCATAAGGCAGTCCCTAACACACTGGAAAAAGCTCATTGGTTACTAAATTAATTGGATTTTAAAAAATGATATAGTTGTAAAAGTAAATAATTGAAATTAAATAATTAATATACATTAAAAAGTATCATTGTTAATAGTACATCTATATTGTGTAATTTATTCAATATAATAAGTTTTTTTTGGTTGTGTGTTTTTGTCTTCGTGTTTAGGACAAAAGATATATAGTCTTTTATTTATTGTATATATGGTTATTTAATCATATTGATTTTACTTTTTTTAAAGATTCAGTAACCAATATTGAGAGGAGGTGTTAAACAATAGTGTTAGAAAGATGTATTAATTTAGACAAATAATATTTTAGTACTATTCCTGTAGTTAAAAGCTGAACAAAAACCATCATGTATTTTAATCTAATATAATTACTAAATATAAGAACTATTTTATAATGATATATATTTGATAAAATAAATAAAGTAATCATATATAGAATATTAATTTAGTAGACTCTAACATATATGCTGTGGGATATGTGAAGTGAATGTGAGGAAGGCGTGTGTGTGTGTGTGTGTGGGTGTAGTGTGTGTGTGTGTGTGTGTTGTGGGCTGAATATAACTGATATTTTTTATTTGCGTAATTTATGTGTCATATAATTAATAGTTGCTATATTTATTCAGGCAGGTATTATAAGCGCGGTTCCCACACCGGGCTATGCACTTTCCCAGATATAAATATAGTCAGCAACATCTGATGAGTATGGGTAATCTTAATAGACCCCGTATTTTTTTGAGTAACAAACCAAGTGCTCAAACAACCTGAATATCTCATACATTTCACGATGAACAAAAAAAAAGAAAAACAACAATCTAGACTTTGGTCAAACAATTACTCATCTAGTCAGTTAACAACACTATATTAAAAAGACCAAAAGTAACATAAATTTACACATGACATTTTGAAGGTGAAAGAAGTATTCTTTGTAAAACATAGCTCTATATAATCTTTATTTAAACTAATGAAACATTTTATCATGCACTACTAATTTTTGATGCATTCAAGGCTATTCTAGTATAGGGTTAACACGTTTATTTGCCCCTTAATCATCTTCAGTAGTTAGCCACCATCTGCTTTCTGTGTCACTTTGACGCTCCACACTACATGAGAGTACTTGGGTTTGTGTGAGTGTTTGATATTTGCAGATGTCTCATCCGCTTCGCAACTGATGAGAAATATTACAGAGGCTGATGAATATTTCATGTGCCCCACAATCTAAGAAACGTCCTGGTTATAGAAATAGCTACGCACCATGTTAAAATACGAGTGGGAGCCAGATCTCAACTCATGTATACTGTAATCTGACGCATTAAGTCCATGAATGTAGTTATCTCCATGCTCCGGAGATAGGAGATCCCCTGTCAAGACACGTGACTCTTGATGATATGCAAACCTCTTTTATTTGGTAGAACGAAATTAGTTATGTCACAGTATTTGTATCCTATAAATGCATGTTTTATGCTAAAAGCTAAGCTGTCATTAATCAGAAAACTGCTGGAGATTTGTTTTGTACAACTCATAGTTATAAGGTGACAAATGGAGCACACGATAGGCAGTGCTTAAGTACGCTTGGACGGTCTATTTGTAGCATAGCCAGAAAGAAAACACTGATATGGGTCAAAACAATTATTGATTTTCTTTTATGCCAAACAATCAGACTAGGCATATTAAGCACGATCCATGTTCCGGAAGATATTTTGTAAATGTCCTACGGCTAAAGATATGAGAACCTTCAATTTGTAGTAACGTACCTGCACATTCTAAGAACTTAATTTGGACAACTTTATAGGTGATTTTATCAATATTTAGATTTTTTGCACCCTTCAGATTCCAGATTTTCAAATAGTTGTCACTCGGCCAAATATTTGGTATTATAACTCTCAATTTCATGAAAATGAGCACAACTATGACTGTTTTTGTGGTCCAGGGTCACATATGTGATCGCTCCCTTGAACTATTCATTCATACTTTAATAAGCTGAAAGAGGGCATTTGTATCGGTATGGAGATGTACTTCACATCAGTAAATTGTCAGTCAGTTTTCTTTTATGTCAGTAATGTTGTGTCTGTTTTCTAACTAACTAAATAAAATATAATTAAATTCATTTGTTTGAAATCATAAAATTCTGTGTAGATTTATGCTTTAAAGAGACAAGAGAACAACCTATAAGAAAACTAGATTTAAATTTAAAGATGATTCTCAGAAAACGAATATGCAATTGCTTCTACAAGTAAATTGATCTTATTTTAAGGTGGTAGATGCTTGAAAACAAGAAATTACTGAATATATTTATTTATATATATATATTGTTTTTTTTTTTTTTTTTGGCAATCCACAAAAAAAACGTCAAGAATTTTTCCCACAAAAATCATCAGAGGAAAAAAAAAGTGGAAATATATTTTGCATGAAGATATCTAATCCTATTTTAAGGCCAAAATGTTTTTTTTTTCATTGTGACATTGTTATTATTATTATTAATTTGTATTTTTTTCTCAACAATTAAGCAGCCTTATTTCTCCTTTTCTTTTACATTGATACAAACTCGCAGTCAACATCTTTTTTAAAAAAAAATAAAAAATTATCATTACTATTATGTAAAAAATTGCATATTTCAATTGTAAAGTATATTGTGATATAATACTCGTGAATCTCGAGGTGGACATGTGCTTGTTTGAAAATAATAGCAATTTGGGGTGAAATACACCCTGGGCATTTCTTTGTGAGACTTGTGTTAGGAAGCCCATTGTGTTGATATTGACGGGACAATCTATCCATATATGTTTTATCCGTAACAGTGCATCCTATTGATGGGAAAACAGCCAGAGCAAATATTTCCCCGAAAATCGACTCTTACGAGGTGTGTGTCTATTGGGGGGTTTTCCCCTCCTTGTTCGAGTCTTGCGATACACATCTGAGAGGTCAGAAAGTCCTCAAGTTCATCGGACAGAGGAAAACCATTACCTGTTAACTGATGCTCACAAAAAACAGCAGATAATGAGATCCGTTCTCTTCCAGAGAGAGCTCAGGTGCTGCTCACAACTGCCTGAAACAAGAGTGGCAAGCAGAATTTATTAAATGAACACTTGACAAGCACAAGCTATGTAAGAAATGAGATGGAGAACAATAAAAGCCAGGAATGTCAAGGCACTTTCTGTAAAGGCTTTCCAAGAAAATAAAGCAGGTCAGAGGCTGAGAGCCCAGACGAACATTGAGAAACTTTCTGCGAGATGCTTTTCATGATGAGACAGGACAGGAATGTGAGGTGAGGTTAAACAAAATCTGCAAAGGCATATCAAGCACGTCTCTACACACCTTTTTTTCAGTCTCGCCAAATGACACTTGATTTATTTTAGTTGCAATATCCAAAAGCCCAGAAAAGTGCTTAAAGGACCAGAACTGAAATGTTCAACTATTACCTGCTCCGTTGGACTCAGTGTGGCTTTCAACAGCTCGCTGCTCCTGTAGGGGGTCCCGTTTCTGCCTGTCAGGAACTCGGAATAATGGCTATTTTCTCTCTTTCGCATTCAGTCGGTTTTTCTGCTGCATTAAAAGTTTGTGAAATTGTGCCTTCCATTATAGAAGTTCTCTCGAGAGTGTTGAAAAGGGCAAAAGAACTGTTATTTTACAAGATGTGAATCGAAACCAAGTCAAAACGTATATCAACAAATAAATGAGGATTGTGCACACCGACTCTAAGGCCTGAAATACATGTATTGTAAAGCGCTTCACACATGCATGATTTCTCATGAGCACTAACTCTGACGCCAGACGTTAAAATCCTATATCCATTAATATGCTCATCAAACCGAGTATCATGAAGTGCAATATTGCTGAAAGGAGACGGCTAAGATTTAGTTTAATGCAAAAAAAAATTAGTCTCTTTGGTTTTCTATTAAAAATAGTATCCAATACCATGCCATATATTATTAGATATAGATATATATACCAGCACCATACACACACAAACCAAACATAAAGAAATATCAATATTAAAACCTGAATGGTTAAAAAGGTTATTGAATCTCTTCTTATTAGACTCAACATGTACAAGGGTTAATAATTGAACAAATAAAATAACTACATAAATAAATTCAGACGCAAAAATCTACAAGATAACAAAATATTAGTTGTCTTCTGAGAATATATCGTAAATGTATTAGTCTTACCACAGGCATTAAATATAAAAATCTCACTAAAGCTTGATTTATGTTTAAAACAAGACAAATCAATTTGTCAATGGGAATAAATCTTGTTTTAAGCAAGATAGACAAAAGCAGTATTTATAAAGTCTTAGTTTTTATCCTTCCAGTAAGAGATACTTTCTTTTATGTCAAAAAAAAATCCATTAACAGTCCCTAACGTGAAGTGCACAAGAGATTCCACTAATGCTCACAGATATGTTTGCCATTGCTAAGCTAATGATGCAATACACTAATAAGCACAAAATTGCATAGCACACAAATATTGGGTATGAAGTACTCCATTTTTAATCAGATGGAGCAATTTGTAATTGAGGTTTTAAAACATCTGCAATTCCTGGCGATCTGCCTCGTAAGACTAGGAAGGAGACATTGGGCCAGACACAAATTGGGCCAAAACTTTGAAGGCAATATACCTACTGTAGGGATGTCATGTAATATATCCCTTTCTGTTCCAAGAATTGGGACGTTCCCTTAGAGTTGTAATAATAGCCGTAGAGACTTGTTAACATTACTCACAAAGAAAGGAACGCAGGACCTTGGAGGACCCGCTGATGAGCGAAGGAACCCAGGAGTGTTTTTTGATGTGAAAGCCCTTTGGAATACTTCCAGATAACCAAAGCACTCACATACAAACCCAGAAAGAGATGTGTCTTCATCTTAAAGAGCTCGTAATCTCGGCTCACTATGGTAAGTGGTATGCATAGTGGCTGTGAGTCAGAGATGCACAGCTTTATAGAATTACTAGTCTAAAGTAAGCCCAGCCGTGGAAGTGCTGATAGCTTAGACGAGAGCTCAGAGATCCAGAACAGCATCGGTCAAAGCTTCAAATATATCCACTACGGTTTGCGCTACAAAGCGGTTTTTAAAAAATAGGGTTTTTGAAAAATGGAAAATGAAACAGAAAAATAGAGAAAAAATAAAGAGCTTGAGTTTTAATTAAAAAAATGACATAAAATTACATATAAGCAAAATAACCAACGGAGTCCATGCAATTTTGAGTAAGAATTATGGGATTTTATATTTAGACATTTAGAATATATATATATGTTGCATTACATTAGAAAATGCAAAATAGAAAAATAACCTTTAAAGTGCACTGTAAATATGTAAGGATGATTCTTGTCATTTAATGACAGAAAGTATTATTATACTAACGAGTTAAAAATAAAACCAATAAAAAATAAAACCATAAAAACATTTTTTAATTAAATAAAACAAATTAAACATATTATTATTGCATTCTCATTTTTGTTTAGTTGAAGCAATACTAAATAAACAAAAAAAGTATATATATACGTATATATAGTTTTTTTTCTAGACATAATAATAATACGAATAATCATAAAATTACATACGAAAAAAACTGACTAAAATAAATTAAAAAACAGTATATATAAAGTCATATTTAATTCAAAACAACAAAAACTATAATAGTATATCATTGGTAATGTCAACTAAAATAACACTGATTTAGTATCTGTAAAAGCTGTCTGTGACTTAAATCACACAAAGCTCATTCAGAACATTTTTGTACAAAAAATATGAATAGGAGGGGGAAAAAACGTCAAAACATAGTATGCAGCTTATCAAATCAGTGGTGAATGTGAATAATTGCTCGTCGCTGCATTTGTTTTTGTAATGTCGATTGACTTTTGATAAGCCATTCAGAAAAGCACCTCTCTCTCCGAGGTGTAACATAGCAGTCTCACAGCATCCAGCATCCAATGCTGCTGCCAAGCAACACTAAAACCCTGAAACTCTCCGTTCACACATTCTTCCTTTCTCAAACATACAGTGAATCAAGCTCTTACGGACTGTGCCAGCCAACATGGCATGGCCTTTTCCTGGCACCTCACCCAGACTGAATCAGGTATCTTAATTAAAATCTCTCAGCAGTGGCTCCAAGCGGTCTGAGTTCCCAGTTGGAGGGCTATGATCTAAACCAGTGGTTCTCAACTGGTGGGTAGCTGGTTTTCTAGTGCTAAACAATGCACAATGCAGCTAACCATTTAATCATGTGTACTTAGGAGGACAACAAAACAAAAAGGCTTATCAACTTTTAACAAGAGGAGAAAAAGATTATCATTTCTTTTGTTGATACCAAAGACTGTGAGTCAATCTTTGAGCAAATTAATCTTTCACTTGATAAAAACTAGTCAAATTAGACATGCCAACATAGATAGGTATAGGTTTTGTGACATCCTCAAAACCCATTAGCAAATCTATACAAAGTAAAAGTATTTAAAACACACTTGCAACAAAGATACTGTATATATGGTTTGTGCTGACAAAAACAGTGAACTATTGTCAAACAAGAAAATGAAACCAGGATTACATGGGGGGGTTTAGGTGCCTGAACCAGTTTATTAAGGTTTGACAACCATATGTTAAAACAAATGATAGGAAGTAGATCTGTCGAAAAACACTTATAAGTTTTAATTGTACATGCTACATGTGCAATGTTCCAATAAACATTTTGTACAAAGTATAATAACAAAGTATAATAGCCCTGAAAGCCTTCCTACCAGCCTTAAATGGGCACCATGTCCTGGTCAGCTCGGACAACATGACGGATGTAGCCTTTATAAATCACCAAGGCGGTCTCAGGTCACGCTCCCTTGACAGGATGGCACATAACCTCCTTTTATGGGCACAGTGCAATCTCCTCTTGCTGAGAGCAGTTCATGTGCCGGGCAGACTGAACCGAGGAGCAGACATGCTGTCCAGGGGCAATGTAGCGCCAGCAGAATGGAGACTACATCCCCAAATGGTTCAATTGATCTGGTCTGTCTTCGGGGAGGCAGAGGTCGACCTCTTTGCCTAAGAAGACAACTTTCACTGCCCAATTTACTTTTCGAAGCAGCGAGATGCCCTGGCCCACAAATGGCCCAGTGCTTGCTTGTAAGCCTTCCCCCCGGTTGTCCTGCTTCCTCAGGTCATCAGACTGGTCAGGGAAGTCAGATGCTCGGTCCTCCTGGTGGCCCACCTCTGGAGGAATCAGCATGGTTCCCCGAGTTGATTCAGCTGCTATCGGCAGCCCCTTGGTCAATACCATTGAGGACAGACCTTCTCTCACAAGTGAGAGGAATGATTTGGCATCCCTGGCCCGAAATGTGGAGCCTTCATGTTTGGCCACTCGATGGGAACCTTTACAGCTCTGATGGGAGCTCGGAGACTGAATCCGGCTCGTCATCATACTGTTCCGACCTGCGACTTATCTATTCTCCTCAGGGCCCTACAGGGCCCTCCCTTTGAGCTGCTCCAGTCGGCCGACTTGCGGCACCTGTCGCTCAAGTCCGCCCTCCTTTTGGCATTAGCGTCAGTCAAGCAAGTAGGTGACCTGCAAGTACTGCCAATCAGTGCTTCATGCCTTGACTTTTCGCCTAACAACTGTAAAGTCATCCTTAAACCAAGACACGGCTATGTGCCTAAGGCACTCTCAACCCCGTTCAGAGCACAGGTCATTAGCCTTCTTGCTCTTCCTAGTTCAGAAGATGAGCAGGGGCTGCCAGTTACAAAGCAAATAGTTGATGCCATAGCCCTGGCTTATGCCTCAGAAGGCTTACAGTGTCCTATCGGGGTGAGGGCCCACTCCACCAGAGCGATGGCCTCCTCCTGGGCGTGGTCCAGCAGGATTTCTGTTGGTGATATCTGTGTGGCCACCGACTGGTCATTGCAATCAACCTTTACTAGGTTTTACAACTTAGACGTCCCTGCTCTCCAGGCACAGATTTTGTCTGCTTAAATCACCTAATCACCTCTGTGAATGGAAAGGGTTCTGCTATGTAGTCCCCAGCCGGGTGGCTCGGGTCTCATAATTAGCTCATGCTTTTTAGGAGCCGTCATTACGGGAATTCTGGGGCTGGTTTCACAGAGTGGCTCAGTTCTGCATTTGCTTATAGCAGGGCGCTACTGGATATAGTAGCTCCCCATAATCGTGTTAAACGCAACGGCTCCAGTTATTAACGTAACCTCAATTCCCTGAAATAAGGGAATGAGCATTGCGTAAGCTGCCGTGCTACAAGACTGATCGCGAGTTGATGGCTGTCGCTGTCAGTCAGAAAATTCTGACGAATGGCGCTCTGAGCTGACTTATATAGCAGTCGGCTCCTCCCCACTTGGCGGGTTGAAGCACCATTTGTTCGAGAAGTTACATAAACGTAAACAAATCAGGCTTTAGTATCTTCTATAATGGGAAAAACATATAATTTATATGACATATGTCATTATTACATGAAAAAAATGCAATGACAAAACATCTCGTTATTATGGCATAATTGAGTGGAAAAAATGTGTGTGGTAGCAATGCGTCACCATAAGTTTGATAGTGCTTATACACAACAGTTCCATAAATAAGAGTTAATACGTAGTGACTCACCTAATATTTCCAGATACTTTGTGTATATTTTGCTGTGGTAATGAAAATATTCCCAAACAAAGTGATAATAAAACCCACATCAAGCATCTCTGTACACAGCAAGTATTTAGCACCTCAATGAATCAGTGTTTGAACGAATCAGTGATTCTCTCATTAAAACAGTTAAATGTTTGGTTACTGAATGAATCAGTGTGTTTGAACGAATCAGTTAAATTAATGATTCAATTATCCACTCATAAAGGCTTGTTTCGGTCCTGAATGATTCAAGGTTTTTGAAAGAATCGATTGAATTAATGATTCAATGTTTCATACAGACAGTCACTTATCGCCACCCGCAAAAAGGAAAAATCCCACTTAACAACTAATCAAATTTGTACAACAACTGTTGTATAAAACAATATAAACACACATTTCAATGTTTTAAGGACATTTTTGTTCACTCTTGTCCAACAAACAGTTGCCACTTGATGTTCAATATGAAATGTGTGTCCTGAAGCCAAACCAGTTGAGAACCGCTGTCAGAGAGCACTCCACATCTGCCTCTGAAAATGACCCTCACTCTAAACAGTCAAAAAAAGAGTTTTGGTTTTAAGGAAAAACCATCTTGTGGTTATTTATAATTGAATGAGAGGTGAAAAGTGGTGTGGAGGTGAGAAGGATCAAAGGGAGTTGTGCACTGCTGGTGCACGATTGCAGGAGTTGCACTACGGAGCGTGCGCACTTTAGTCAATAGCACTTTACGAGTGAAAGCGAATCGATGAGCCACAGAGGTAATGCAATGCAAAGCGCTTTTCCTGAGAAGATAGACAGATGACTGAAAGAGTAAAGCATGCTGCCTTAATGCGGTAAGAGCTGTAGCGCAGATGTAAATGTATGTGCATGGGGGTGTATTCAATACAGAGGTTGGTGCAGATGGATGATATTCAAGGTTTGACTTTGAGAGCGCTGTATGGACTCAATGCCAAAGTATAAGATGACAGGAAGAGAGCTCTGGTTGTATATTTGCTGTGTGTAAGAGCAAAAGAGCATTGAAATCAAGATGCTAAAAGCTTTCAAATCATTTCAAATTGATGTTTGCTACCAATTTGATAATACTTATGTAATGTTATGCATTACTAAGAGAAACAGGATATTTTACGAGAAAAAAAAATGTAAGGTGGGACTGAATTTTATCCACTGGATTGTGAAATTGGATGTTAAGTTCCAAAATTAGACAGACCAGAATGAAAGTTTGCTAAAAGCAAGGGATAAACAGCTCTTTGGCTATTGGTCAAAGCTATAGCTAAGCTATACTGCTCCGGGTGTGTGTTCACGGTTTGTGTGTGTTCACTGCTGTGTGTGTGCACTTTGGATGGGTAAATGCAAAGCACTAATTCCGAGTATGGGTCACCATACTTGGCCACATGTCACTTCACTTTATTATTTATAGCAATGTCTTGGGACCAATGTACAAAACATCTTTTTATTTTGAGAAATTCAACAAATAAAGGGTTGGATTTAAATGGATTTAGGGAATAATCCAGTAGAAGAACAAAATATTTTTTGTGAAGTAATCATTTTGGCAATGTTTGCTAACAATTTTTATTAAAAAATATGCACACATTCAATCTTATTTGTATGTCTAATATGTTGAAAACGCAGAAAAATGCTTCGTTTCTTGTCACATTCGTAATCAATTAGGCTACATGAATCAAGTAAATGACTGTATTTTTCGATTCAATACAGAAAAAAAAAGTTGAGTAGTTTGCACCACTGGATATTACTGTTGGTTGTTTAACATTTCTATTGTCTATATTAAATGTTTAGCTGCTTACATGGTACCTCGCACTCTTTCACCTTTGACCAGCCTATTTGTCAAATATTGTCAAATATCATACTACGGAGGGGGGTAATGATAATATTATAATATAGATTATAAATTATAAGGAATTAGATTAATTTCTAATTATTAGGGCGCCCTCGATGTCTAGGGTGGTTACAGCCCTGCTATTGGTTAACATTATCCAATGGCCTACGCAGGGTACATTTAAACGACAATGTACTAGAAATGGAAATTACTTATCTTTGTGTTTTTGAAAAGTTTTTCATAAAGATGACATTGTTGTCAAAACGATCCTTTGACACGGATCTACGAAAATGACTAAAATTCATGCCAGGCCAGTTGGCAATGTCCTTTTGTACAGAGACACTACATGTGCATGCGCATAGACTGAACACATAATATGCATGGCGTCATCTTTTTCCACAAATTTACATTTTTGAAGTTTACATGGTAGAATTTTCAGAAATTCGCAAACCCGTGTAAACAAGCTGAAAACAGTTCATGTAAACGCCCTTAAATTACCTCAGCAGAAAGGTGGGCAGATCACGTTAATTAGGTTGATATTATTGAACTTGAACCAATAAATGTACACAAAACTCAACATAAATAAATAAAACATGCTCATGCTCAGTATTAACTAGTTTTCTGCAAAAAAGGGCCTAAAATTCACTGCAATTACTGTGAATTAATCCCAGTGCAGCATATGAGATAAAGGGGCCAGTTTAGAAGAAGCACGTTTTGAAGATTAGACGAGCACACAGCTGAACTTTCTCTCTTTCCAGAGCAAATGTTCCAGTTGTTACTGCGGGATTGTGCTTTGATCCAGCACATACAGTATTAAGTATCTTTGGAGAGACACACTCTGCTTGTTACTGCTGCTTTATTCTTTCATGGTTTGACCTCTATGGACAAAAGAGTCCAGGAAAAAGGTCCAGATAACAGAAAAATGAAGAAAAGAAACCTACATTCTTCTTAAAAGCTGTAGAACTCCAAATGAACTTCTTCTGAACTTCCATTCGACATTATAAAAAACACGACAACTACTGTTCGCCAACCTCCAGAGGGGTGTTTTAAAAATGAAATAAAAGGGTTGTTGCTTTTTCATCTCACAACCTCAGTGTTTACCCTCAGTCTAGCGAGTCTTCCTCGTTGTAGCGGTTTTGCGTCGTTGAGTCTCTGGGGTCTGTCATTTCAAAAACACGACTAATTAGTGGCTTCACAAACTTCTTAAGTCTTTATAACTCAATGTACTGTAGGCTAGGGTTGGGCGATATAGCTCAAAAGATTACACTTTGATATTTGTCAGCTTTTTGGTATTTGGTACTGTATATATTATTATATATTTATGTTTATTTATGCATTTGCTTTTTGCCAAGCATATTCAAACTGCTTCATGTAAATAATGCTTACATTAAAACTAGTATAAATCTAGTTTACAATAAAGCATGTTGTTCTGAAGCGTAATAGTTTGGGGGTCATATGATTTGTAATGTGGAAAGAAGGCGTTATATGTACCAAGGCGGTGCATTTAGCAAGGAATACAGTAAAAAAAAACAGTACTATTGTGCAAATTAATTCCCATTAAATGCGTTATTTTCTGTATAAGATTATTTTAAAAAGTATTTACGATAGGATAGTATTTTAATTACTTGAAGTGATTATTAGTTATTAAATAAAAGCAGTTCGAAAAGATAAAATAAAAGAGGTCTGGGGTGACTAACATAATTCCTGTGACTATGCTTATAAAATTTTATGCATTTTAATGTTTATTGTCAGACCCATGCATTTTGCCTTGTTTTTTTGGTGGTAATCAACATTATATTGCTTTAAACATTTGTGCATTTAGCAGACACAGACTATATCCAAAGTGATTTTATCCATTAAAGGTATACAGTTTATATACAAAGTTAAACACAATGACACAACTCCCTGTCTGTTTTTCTTTCTAGATTGAGTCTTGTTTGCAGTTACAGGAGGGCAGCTTATCTTAACACGTACCTGAGCTTGGGGAAAACTGACTGAAATTTTGATTTGAGTTTTAACGTTGTGTCCGTATCCAAAAGATGCAGGTGACAGTGTTCCAGTCTGTCTCTCGCTTCTCTCTAATGTTTACTCTGGGGGTAAAGCTAAAATAATAGAGAGGCTTTTGTAAATAAACGAGCCGTGTTTTCCTTTTGATATTTATTTCAGCTCTGATGGAAACTCCCTGCTGATGTGGCCAAGAGAGGATTCACATTTTCACTCTGCATGTTTGGAGGGGATGAGAATGACTAAGAGAAACCGCGTGAACCTCAGTGTTAACCTATCAACAAAATTACCGATGAGTCAAGTTGACAAAGGTTGTTTTGATTAGGTTTTTGATTTAGAATGAAATGAAACGAATGAATGATAAAACATTGACTAAATTGTGTAAAATAATTTTTTGTCAAAAGTAATAATGCTGAATGCCATCTAAAACTACACCGTAAAGACATTTTTCAAGAAAATACCACTTCAGTCTTTCGACTTCAAAATGTCACGGTTAATTCAATGTGGCGCTTGGTGTTTGTTTGTAATTCTTTTTGAAACTTTCTAGCAAGTTTTGAGTGAAAAAACAGTACGCTGAAAAAAAAAATGTTGAAACTATTTTTACTATGAAAAAAAACAAAACATGAAAAAATGCAAAACATCTAAATAACATGAAAATTTGAAGTAGGAAAGACTGAAATATATTGTCTTGTATTGTAACGTAGGAGTTTCAGAACTGATATTTGTGTGTGGGTGTGTGTGTGGTGTGTGTGTGTGGTGTGTGTGTGTGTGTGTTATATATATATGAAGAGTTTATTGCAAAAATCCCTGTTTTGTATGTACCCGGTTTTTACGTGTTTTATTGTGTTAGTTAGCTGTTTTTTGAAGTTATTTTTTAACCTAGTCAGAATAACCCAACTGCAGTTTGGTTGAGAGTAACTGGAATGCACAATGAAAAAACATCTTGATTAAATGATTAAACATCATTGTTAATCTGTTATCTGTTTTTGCAAATGAACTCTTCATATATTATTTTTGTAAAACGTACTCCTATAACCTGTTTCATTTGACTTTGAAACGCAATTGTTTACATTAGTCTGAATTTTAGACCTAAAATCTTGAGTAAATAAGTTCATTGAAAGGTTTGGGGAACGGTTTAACCATTTCCATGAATAGTATGAAAAGTTCAGATCGTTGGGCTTTTCTAGCATGCAGCATGGTCACTTACAATAGCAGTAAACTGTGACAGCCTGAACACTTGTTAGTAACTCCTGCACAGGTTTAAAGGGACGTTCAATGAAATTCTGTCATTATCACCCTCAACTTGTTCCAAACCTGTATAAGTTTTTCTTCCGCTAAACACAATGAATGAATTTTGAAGAATGTTGATACCAAAACAGTTGATGGTAGCCATTGACTCCATAGTATGGATTTTTTTTTTGTCCCCATTATGGAATAGGACAGTGGTGAGCTATCAATGTTTGGTTACCAACATTACTTCAAAAATATTCGTATCTTTTTGTTTCAAAGAAGAAAGTAAGTCATACAGTTTTGGAACAACATGGGGGTGAGTAAATGGTGACAGAATGTTAATTTTTGGGTGAACTATGGGTTTACAGTGGGGCAAAAAAGTATTTAGTCAGCCAATTGTGCAAGTTCTCCCACTTAAAAAGATGAGCGAGGCCTGTAATTTTCATCATAGGTAAACCACAACTATGAGAGACAAAATGAGAAAAAAAATCCAGTAAATCACATTGTAGGATTTTTAAAGAATAATTGGTAATTCCTCGGTAAAATAAGTATTTGGTCAACTACAAACAAGCAAGATTTCTGGCTCTCACAGACCGGTAACTTCTTCTTTAAGAGGCTCCTCTGTCCTCCACTTGTTACCTGTATTAATGGTATCTGTTTGAACTCGTTATCAGTATAAAAGACACCTGTCCACAACCTCAAACAGTCACACTCCAAACTCCACCATGGCCAAGACAAAAGAGCTGTAAAAGGACACCAGAAACAAAACTGTAGACCTGCACCAGACTGGGAAGACTGAATCTGCAACAGGTAAGCAGCTTGGTGTGAAGAAATAAACTGTGGGAGCAATTATTAGAAAATAAAAGACATACAAGACCACTGATAATCTACCTCGATCTGGGGCTCCACGCAAGATCCACCCCGTGGGGTCAAAATGATCACAAGACCTGTGAGCAAAAATCCCAGAACCACACGGGGGGACCTAGTGAATGACCTGCAGAGAGCTGGGACCAAAGTAACAAAGGCTACCATCAGTAACACACTGCGCCGCCAGGGACTCAAATCCTGCAGTGCCAGACGTGTCCCCCTGCTTATGCCAGTACATGTCCAGGCCCGTCTGAGTTTGCTAGAGAGCATTTGGATGATACAGAAGAGGATTGGGAGAATGTCATATGGTCAGATGAAACCAAAATAGAACTTTTGGTAAAAACTCAACTTGTCGTGTTTAGAGGAGAAAGAATGCTGAGTTGCATCCAAAGAACACTCGATACCTACGGTGAAGCATGGGGTGGAAACATCATGCTTTGGGGCTGTTTTTGCAAAGGGACCAGGACGACTGATCCACGTAAACGAAAGAATGAATGGGGCCATACATCATGAGATTTTGAGTGAAAACCTCCTACCATCAGCAAGGGCATTGAAGATGAAAATGTGGCTGGGTCTTTCAGCATGAAAATGATCCCAAACACACCGCCCGGGCAAGGAAGGAGGGGCTTCGAGAAGCATTTAAGGTTCTGGCTGGCATAGCCAGTCTCCAGATCTCAACCCCATAGAAAATCTTTGGAGGGAGTTGAAAATCCGTGTTGCCCAGCGACAGCCCCAAAACATTACTGCTCTAGAGGAGATCTGCATGGAGGAATGGGCCAAAATACCAGCAACAGTGTGTGAAAACCTTGTGAAGACTTACAAAAAACGTTTTAGACCTCTGTCATTGCCAACAAAGGGTAAATAACAAAGTATTGAGATTAAATTTTATTATTGACCAAATACTTATTTTCCACCATAATTTGCAAATAAATTCTTTAAAAATCCTACAATGTGATTTTCTGGATTTTTTTTTCTCATTTTGTCTCTCATAGTTGAGGTATATCTATGATGAAAATTACAGGCCTCTCTCATCTTTTTAAGTGGGAGAACTTGCACAATTGGTGGCTGACTAAATACTTTTTTTCCCCACTGTATGTCTAAACAGTGCTCATCTGTTGTAGACGACGTGATTGTATTATTTCAACCCTAGTTGAGGACATGATCTCCACTTGACTCTTGAGCTACAGTGTTTGCCCTTTGACTTTCATCTTTTTCTCAAATACAGATCACACTGTGTTGCCTCTAATGAGACACTGGAATATTGAACTTTAGCCACCAAAGGGCATCAAAATTGTATTCCATTTTATCTCTCTGTCTTTGTACTGCAAACTTATATAAAACTTGGTGTTTGCACTTTTGTTTTAGAGGACTGAACATGTGAAGACAAACTATAGGAGTTTTAAAGCGAATAGGTTTGAAAGAAACGAGAATTTACTAAAGGAGATAGAGAGATGCCTTGAGTTTTACTCTTCAAATCGCTCACACTTTGTTCTTTAAATAATTCCTTGCCATATAAAAATGTTTTTCTTTTTTCCTTCCTGTTAAAATCAATTATCCGTTGTCACTACCGCTGAGCTATTTTCAGAGTTGAGCTGAGCATAAAGTGAACTTTTGATGTTTGCTGCTTATTAAAAGTGTTTCTGCATGATTGTCTTAAGCATGTCGCTATTATATCTTCACAAATTTGTTTGGCCGACTCAAAATCTCTCCACCTGGAAGAACAGTGATGAAATAAGTCTTTTGACGTATTGTGTCTTGATGTAGTGCATTTATCTTTCATAGAATGATTAATTTATTATCAGTTTTTGTTAATATCTCTCTCTCTCTGTGGGGAATGGCAGTTTAGTGATAGCAACGATTGAGTGGGTCTTTTTAAGCGAAATTTCAGCCGCTAGGTGGTTACATGGGGAGCCGATACAGACCGGCCCTTCCACAGACATCAGATCGATAAATCTCTATGTATTTCTTGATGTCGATCAATAGAGTTGCCCTCTCAGCAAAATACTGATTCTGTGTCTCCCATCTACCTTGAGTCACCTGAAGTTTGGGAGAAATCCATACTGCCACGCTGTCAACAACACTGAAGTTATTTTTATAATTGTTGAGAGCAGCTGAAAGCGTACGCGGTGAACGCTGCACTTCTGCGTCAGCCATCAGCTCCTGTCTGAAAGTGTGAAACTTTATAAATGGATTCATGCCTCGTTTTAACCTTGTGCATGTGCGGTTTCCTCTTAATGAATTGTTTTAACCGTCGCACCTTTAGTTTTCCACTGCAGCAAAAAAAAATAAAAAAATTCACAGGGCAGCAGGGTTAGAAGTAACAATGGGTAAAAAAAAAAAAAAAGATAATTGAAATCTCACAAATGGCCCAGATGTGGGGGCAAATAATGCATCTGTTATCTAACATTTGATGTACTTCATAATATTCTATTCTATTCCTATCTAGCAGTGTTCATTTCGTTGACGAATAATTTTCGTCAGCGACATTTTTTTCACCGATGACGATGAGACGATAACGAACTAAAACTCTATTTGAATGACAAAAACTATGACGTAGATCTATTGACATTTTCGTCAACAAATAAAAACAAGACGAAAATGTTAGGGAAGGAACGATTTGGGAAGAGATTCATTCAGAACGAATCTGCTGCGTGGTTCGGAGGTTAGATGCGTATATGAACCGGCGGGACAAAAGCTGACATACACTTGCTGCACGTCTCGTAAAACGTTCAGAAATGTTAATATGTGGGAGTAAGAGAAGAGCAGACATATGGATAAATCTGACGACGCAAGAGAGAACTCAATTCAATCCGGTTTTCTGAGCGCAGACACTGAAGCATAACGTTACACACACAGAAAGCGCCTCTCACAGCGCGCGAGTACTCTTTCACGTCGCATGAACGGAGAATTACACACAAAATTATGTCGAATTGTCCGTTTTGACGAGTATTCACATAAACACAGTTGATTAAGTGAACGTAAACAGTAGGGAGAATGTGTATCAGTACATTGCATCCATTGCAGCTGTGCATTCGGTTTTAAAGGGGACAGAGCCTTATGTAGTTGCTATGTCCGAGTCATTGAGGCTGGGACAAGTCAGCAACAAAAGGGGTGGGGGGTTTGATTTTTTAAAAACAGAAAATCACTGCTCTTGACTGAAAAACTTTAGTAGTCCTAAAGATTAATCTAAATTTATTTAAAGAAATAAATATGTCTGCTTGAAAGAAAGAAGAATATGGTAAACAAGTTGCTATAAAAAAAATCCATAATTAGCCTATATAACCATTGGTATTCATTAAAAAGAAGACCATGTTCTTGTTCTTTGAGAAGTGGTTTTTATTTAATTTTAACATAAAGGCATGTTGTATGTCATTGCAGTTAATTCGGTGTCTATCATGATAAAACCTTAAGATCAAACCTATATAAAGAGTTTGGAAATTTTAGAGAAATGCTAAATAAATGCATTACACTGTAACTAAATCCATTCGATTTTAGCCGACTAAATTTACTGTAGATTAGTCGACTAAAATCTTATGATATTTGTCGACTAAAAACTAAACTTAGAACTAAAAAACCATCAGGGGGGGGGGGGGGGGGGGGGATGACTAAAATAGACTCTCAAACTAAATGGCATTTGGGTCACAAGACTATGACTTAATAACTAAATCAAAATTGCTGTCAAAAGTAACCATGCTTATCTGTTAAGTGTTTAATGCATCTGCGGACACCGCAGTGACCTGTAGCTGTCAGATATGTCTCAGAGCGGAGCTTTGTTGAACGTGTGGCAAAACTTCCAACTCCTTGTTCAAGTCTTGTTCGTACAGGCTGGAACTATTGGCAATGCTCTCTGAGGAAGGCTCGTCCGCCAGTTCTATTCAAAACGTTACAATTAACCAGGAACGCGGCGCACGTGATTACTTTTTAATGAGCCGGAAAATGCACATCACACCTTTGTTATCAATTGCCAATGGTACCAACCAGAGATCGCAGTAAAATTCAAGGCATTAACGTTTGCCTACAAAACCATCACTGGCTCTGCACCCCTTTACCTTAATTAATTACTCAAGACTTATGTGCCCTCTAGAAGCTTGCATTCTGCAAGTGAACGTCGCTTTATTGTGTCATCCCAAAGAGGCACAAATCACTTCAGGACTTGTCAATAAAGCGTTCCCTCTGGTGGAGAATGACCTTGCCCAACTCAATATTCAAGAAATTTATCAGCTAAAAACACATCTCTTCCATCTTTATTTTGACCCTCTAATCTAGCACTCTCTATTCTAATTCTATTCTTTTAAAAAAATTGCCCCTTTTAGACTTGCACTCTAGTTACACTCTGTTTTTCTGCATCTGATCCAGGACGGCTTGCCATCATTGATGGAACGATGAATTCTGAATTACCAGCAGATTCTAAAGGAAATGTCAGGACATCTTTCCGAGAACTGAGTCTCAAGACAACAACCCCAAGCACACAAGTCATTCTAACAAAGAATAGTTAAAGAAGAACAAAGTTAATGTTTTTGGAATGGTCGAGTCAAAGTCCAGACCTTAATCCAATTGAAATGTTGTGGAAGGACCTGAAACAAGCAGTTCATATGAGGAAACCCACCAACATCACAGAGCTGAAGTGGTTCTGTACTAAGGAATGGGCTAAAATTCCTACAAGTTGTTGTGCAGGACTGATCAGCAGTTACAATAAATGTTTAGCTGCAGTTATTGCTGCAAAATGGGGGGTCAGGCCAGATACTGAAAGCAAAGATTCACATACTTTTGCCACTGACGGATATGTAACACTGGATCCTTTTTCACAATAAATAAATCACAAAATATTTATTTTTGTCTCATTTCTTTGACTGGACAACTTTCAGGACATGTATGAAAAACTGATGATCTTTTGGGTCATATTTATGCAGAAATATCGAAAAGTCTGAAGGGTTTACAAACTTTCAAGCAGCACTGTATACATATATAATCGATGTAATCTAAAAGGATAACATGTTTGTTGTCTTTTTTTGTCATTTTTTTTGCAAACAAAAAAAGATGTAAAATTAGACATATTTTTTTTCAATTATTTCAGTTTTCTTTTTTCAACTTTTTAAATGCAAAAAACAAACTACTGTTAATATGTTAAAAAACACAAAACGATTTATGGAATATGTTTACAAGAAACATACCATTTCAGTCTCTTGGATAAAAAATGTCATGTTTTTTTGGTCTCGTGTGTAATGGCATTTCTTGAAATATTGGTGGAGTTAAAAGCGTTTTTTCAAGGAAAAAATTGGATATGGTTTTTAGGTACAAGTGTACACCATTTTTATTAATTATATCGTTTTATATATTATTTAACTTTTTTCATATAAAAAGGAAAACATTTAATACAATGTATTTATTACAAAATTATTGAATCATACATATTGCTGGGAATTTAATTAATTATGGGACATTAATTTAGTTCCTTCTAATTTCTTGCTAATTTATTAATTGGGAGGAACCAAGATATAGTATCGAATTAACTGTGATTAGTTTTACATTCATTATCTTTATTCACAACATCTAAAACTTTCTTTTTCTAGTTAAAGGATGTTCAGTCCCTGATTTTGTTTTGTTTTTTTTTTTTACTGCAGGACCCCCATGTGAAATCTGACATCCGTCAGGAATCAGTAGGTGGTATTGCCACATTGAGATTCTGGATCTTGTCTTTTTGGGATGATCCTGCATGTGGCTTCATGTCTTTACAGTGGGGCAAAAAAGTATTTAGTCAGCCACCAATTGTGCAAGTTCTCCCACTTAAAAAGATGAGAGAGGCCTGTAAATTTCATCATAGGTATACCTCAACTATGAGAGAGAAAATGAGAAAAGAAAATCCAGAAAATCAAATTTTAGGATTTTTAAAGAATTAATTGGTAAGTTCCTCTGTAAAATAAGTATTTGGTCATCTACAAACAAGCAATATTTCTGGCTCTCACAGACCTGTAATTTCTTCTTTAAGAGGCTCCTCTGTCCTCTACTGGTTACCTGTATTAATGGCATCTTTTGAACTCGTTATTAGTATAAAAGACACCTGTCCACAACCTCAAACAGTCACACTCCAAACTCCACCATGGCCAAGACCAAAGAGCTGTCAAAGGACACCAGAAACAAAATTGTCGACCTGCACCAGGCTGGGAAGACTGAATCTGCAATAGGTAAGCAGCTTCGTGTGAAGAAATCAACTGTGGGAGCAAATATTAGAAAATGGAAGACATACAAGAACACTGATAATCTCCCTCGATCTGGGGATCCACACAAGATCTCACCCCGTGGGGACAAAATTATCACAAGAACTGTGAGCAAAAATCCAAGAACCACACGGGGGGACCTAGTGAAAGACCTGCAGAGAGCTGGGACCAAAGTAACAAAGGCTACCATCAGAAACACACTGCGCCAGGGACTCAAATCCTGCAGTGCAAGACGTGTCCCCCTGCTTAAGCCAGTAAATGTCCAGGCCCATCTGAAGTTTGCTAGAGAGCATTTGGATGACCAGAAGAGGATTGGGAGAATGTCATATGGCCAGATGAAACCAAAATAGAACTTTTTGGTAAAAAATCAACTTGTCGTGTTTGGAGGAGACAGAATGCTGAGTTGCATCCAAAGAACACCATACCTACTGTGAAGCATGGGGTTGGAAACATCATGCTTTGGGGCTGCTCAAAGGGACCAGGACGACTGATCCGTAAAAAAGAAAGAATGAATGGGGCCATGTATAGTGAGATTTTGAGTGAAAACCTCCTTCCAGCAGCAAGGGCATTGAAGATGAAACGTGCCTGGGTCTTTCAGCATGACAATGATCAAACACACCGCCCGGGCAACGAAGGAATCGCTTCGTAAGAAGCATTTCAAGGTCCTGGGGTGGCCTAGCCAGTCTCCAGACCTGAACACAATAGAAAATCTATGGAGGGAGCTGAAACTACATGTTGCCCAGCGACAGCCCCAAAAAAATTACTGCTCTAGAGGAGATCTGCATATAGGAATGGGCCAAAATACCAGCAACAAGTGTGAAACTTGTGAAGACGTTACAGCAAAACGTGTGCCCTCTGTCATGCCAACAAAGGGTATATAAACATAAGTAGTTGAGATGAAATTTGTTATTGACAACTATTATTTTCCACCATAATTGCTAATTAAATTCTTAAACACTGCTCTTACAGTGTGATTTTCTGGATTTTTTTTTCTCATTTTGTCCCTCATAGTTGAGGTATATCTATGATGAAAATTACAGGCCTCTCTCATCTTTTTAAGTGGGAGAACTTGCACAATTGGTGGCTGACTAAATACTTTTTTTCCCCACTGTATATGCTTAACAAGATCTGTGACCCAACTTCTTCCACAGCAAACTGGGTGTTAAAAGAGGTGACAGCGAGCCTTAACACACAGGCCTTGTTATTTTAGACAGTGACCCTTATTCTCAGCACTCCGTTCAACATGGCGCTAAACACATTTATATACTACACCTTTGATAGTGCCTTTCATGCATGTTATTTTACGTCATCTGAGTGCAGTGCCACAAGTAACGAGATATCTCTGTCTCTCCTCTCACATATTGTACAGACCAGAATATCACAGAAACTTGGATGTGCTCTCTTTTGACTTGGACTAGTAAGCTAAAAGTTTTGCATATGCAAGCACCACTCACATTTTCTTTAAAAAATGTAGTTTGAAATACATGAACGTGTCCCATATTGGATGGTCTTCTTCAATTTTTAATGCTCATGTAGCATTTCTGAACAGTCTGGTTATGTGTGGCTTTGATTGGCAGTTTTGGAGAGCGTATAGGGCTCTTGACAGAACTCCCATCCGCCTCTTCCATCCAAAATCCATCAGAAAGCAGTTCACTATAAGAGGCCTGAAGGAGAGAGGAAATCTAATTAAAAACTCCAGGGGCATCAGAAGAAGGTTCTGTGGTAACAAAAAGGCGAAGTTTAATTAATAATTTTTGCTGCTCAGGCGTTCTGCGGCATTGACTCTAAAGGACCCTTCTTTCTGCACACGTTTCCTGTCCAGTGCTTCTCAGGGATGAAATCAATTTCGTTCAGGGGTCACTTTTGAGTGCCCTCCTGTAACATACACAGAGCTGTTTAGTAAAGGGTCACCACTGACATTTTTAGTGCATGTAATGCCAATGTTTGGTTAGGGATGACATGAACAATGAAAATTAAAAGGTGTCATTAATCACCTTCACTTATGGTGTATAAATGATAAAGTATATAAATAAGTATTATTTATAAAATGTGTATATATTTAGAAATTACAAGTATTTTATAGCATATACCATTGTTTTTGTATAATTTTTAAATTTACGAGTGTTTTATATATATATAATATATATATATATTTATTTATTATACAGTACACTTATAGTTTAAGTTTTATGATTCACTAGTTTGACGAATCAAACTCTTAAATTAGAGATGAATCATCTGTCTAAACTCTGTCTTACAAGACAAAGAAGGGTCACAAAACTAGTCTAATGTCTTTTGGAAACTTGATGACAAAATAAAAAGTGCATTTAAATGATTAGTGGTGCTGGAATTCATAAATATTTGATATATTGCCCAGCCTATTCCTGTATATCAATAGCAGTGCCATATTACAAATCCCTTCACTTTGTTTCTATTAGCACGGAAGAATAAGTCTATGATCTTATTCTGTCAGTGTGAAGTTCTTTGCCTGCTTCCCCTTAATCTAAATTAGCATACTTACTGCCCATTCGTACAGCTCACAAAGAAGCTGAAAACAAATGATAAAGCCAGACAGGAGGAGAAAGAAAGAGAGAAGGTAGCAATCAGAGAAATCGATATCTAGATATATTGTTCAGTGGCAGATAATGAGATTTTCATGACTTGGTGGGGGAGTTATTGAATTTGGTGAGACAGCAACATGCTTTTGATGACTGTCGATCCATCCAGGATAAATCTGAGGATCAAACACGTTGTTGGTCATTTAACCTTCTCACCTGTTAAGTCGATGTTTCGAGCGTGTCGCATCAAATTAGCTAGCAGAATTCAGCCATTCGTCCATGCATGTGGCTCTGATTGATGCAGAAGACCAGACTGGTCAAGTCAAGAAGGTGCAGCAGCAGTAGATCTTGATTATGGTGCTGGAGACTGTTTCTACACATGAAAATCCTAAGAAAGAGAGAATGCACACACACACACACAAAAAAAAAAACAGTAATTCTGTTGTGTTTTTTTATTTTAAAATGCTGAAAAATATTCATAATTTCTGGGAGTAATCAATAATTCTTCCATTTAAATTCTTCTGTTAACACAGACTGACATCAACTTAACCACAAAACAATAAAAGGAGTAAACAGTGGGAGCACAAATTAGCTGTTAATGAGAACACAAAGCCTTTACTGTCTCCTTGTCACAATAGCTTCCCCAACTCATGCATCTGCAGTAAACATATTTCAGTTTGGCCTGCCGTCCTCTTATCCAGTCAGAGACGAAGGGGAGTGTCCTGCTATAAGAGGACTCTATGGCAGTGATCCACTTTCCTGCAGTTTAGCTCTACAATCAAGCACACCGGAGTTTGCTAATCAATGTCTTCAGGATCATTCGAAAATCACAGGTAGGTTTGTTTGATTATAGGGCTGGAGCTAAACTCTGCTGGAAAGTGGATCTCGCGAGCCAGATTTGAGGAAGAGCATGCTCTCTTGTATACAAATGTTATGTAAGATCAGGCAGCAGATCTTAATCAATTTTTATAGGGCCTACTAACTTAAATAGTCATCTGTCTATATTCATGTGACACTAGTGATTACTACAGCGAACTTACAAAAGTAAATAAATTAGCCTTTTAATGCCACAGGAATCCAGACTGCAACTAAAACGGCGACAAAAAAAATAAAAAGTTAAATAAAAGACAGTCGAGAAACCTTTGTGTGTGTCCATATGAGTCAGATCTCGTGGCAGTGTTCCGCGCTCAAACAAGCACAGCGCGTGAAGTGATGTCCTAATCGTGAACAAATGACTCTTATGAACCGGTTCATTTTTAATGAGTCAAAAAGATTCGGAAACACCTGTCTGTTCGCACTCGTTGGTAAAAGTTTGAATCGGAACTCAATGGCTCACTCACTCAATGTTCAAAGGCCTGTTACTGATTCCTTTGAACCGCAAGTAATTTTTTGGTTCATTGTTCAAGTCGAAATGAATCAGGAAAGCCTAAGGTAGTGGTACGGTTGCTCGCATGATCATTTGTAATTTAAAAAATATATATCCACTGCAGATTTATGTTGTAATAAAGGGTATTTGAACAATAATAGAAATATTTCACAAAAATACTATTGTGCATTTGTACGGTTCACGTAGGCCTAATTCAAGCTGCTGGCAAAGAACCATCTGAATGAAACGATTCACTAAATGAATCACACATTTATGTTTCATTGAGGCCCTGCTGATTGCCCACTGAGGCATATGTCTTATATTTCTTTTTTGTGAAAAACTAGTTAATATGAGCTGTTTTATTATTTAGTTAGTGTTTTTATGACATGAATGTTCAAGTGCAATCATGGCATCCTAATTAAGGACCTATAAAGTATAATAATTATATTGAAATAACTAAAGAATAATGTATATTATAAAAAATGTGTATATTTTTAGAAATGTATTATTTATTTTGATGGTTTTGTAGAGTGAAGTCCAATTGGAATATATGGATCGATTGTTTGGGATTAGTGAATGAAATATTTGGAATCATAATCAACAAAAATATTCGAACAACAAAAGGTATTTATTTAGCATAGATATTCTTACAAATTGTGAATTGATATGGCATAAATACAATCTGTTCTTAATTAATTTTTTTTTTTCTTTTGGTTTTTTTTGCACTCTTTTAATTTTTTTTGCAACAATTCCTGTTTCAAAAAGAAACTGTAACAAGTATACTGTAAGTTCCTTTGGATAAAAGCATCAGCTAAAATGTTAAATTAGCAAATGGCGCAACTCATTATGTCTTTACAACAGAAAGGTCTATCTTGTGTTAGGTCACCACTTCCCTTTTGCCATTCGAGTCACACAGTGGGCTAAAGCACATTGACTTCAACTAAACGCAGCATTTTTAACTCACTTAATTTCAAAGGCTTGGTGACGAGTGAGGGCACACATGTCAAAGCACACATTCGGCCACTCCATGAGCTTTAATTGACTGTCACTGGAAACATTCGTGCATTCACTTCCTAAACCGTGCTTGAGAGGCATAAGCCCACTATACAGAAAACCACTGTAGTCATCATAGTGACCGTTCAGGACAAATTAGGAGGCTGTTTGAGAAGTCTCTTTACCTATTTCCCACAGAGAGAAACATCTTGAAGCACTAGGATAAAAGACCTCAGTGACTCTCCATGGCTTCCACATCCCTCTGAGATGAATCAATACATCACTAAAATGGATTGCTGGCCTAATGTGTTTAACTAGCTCTACCCCTCCCTCCTGCATTGGCGCAGTCCAGGTTACTGCACTGGCAGCAGCCAACTGAGGGAAATGGGGGTATACAAGGTTAATAAGAAACCCATCTTCTTGGCATAGGATACATCCATCAGACTAATTAAAATCAGGTCAAATTAAATGATGGGAGCCTAATGTTATCCTGTGCATCGATGTGTATCATTTCTCTGTGTGCATAAAGAGAGGATTGTTTCTTGCTTCTAACAGCAACAGACAAAGTATATGACTCACTGGAACACTTCATTTTGATTGGTCAATCATAGCAACTATTTTTATATAATGACCGCTAAACTCAAAATGACTGCACAAAAATGGCTTTGAAGTACTTTAGTGAACTACTGTATTGACCCGAATATAAGACGATGTTTTTTTCTTGGAAATACATCTGAAAAAACGCGGTCGTCTTATATTCAGGGTCTAGACTTTGACATGTCAATAATACACCCACAACAAAAAGTGGCGCCAAATATGCATAAAACGAGTGCGCCATGAAATACGTAACGTAATGCGTGTTGTAAAGATCGCGAGTAAAAACAAAAGAGAAAGAAAAGCTTACAGCTGCATGAGTCGTGACTGTCACGTTAGCCTGATGCGACCAAACTCCCTTTGTGATTTTAAAACGTAAGACAGTACCCAGACGACAGTACGATTGAACTTCTACTGTTAATAAGACTTTGGTAGGCTACTATTAGATAGATAGCATAAATGTCCTAATTCAGATGGGATACCCATTTTTTTTTTTTAATGGTATATCAAAAAATGTATATTTTTTAAATGTGATTGTTGGTACATTTTACCAGTTTTTACCATACTTTCAAAACAAAAATTAAAATAGGAAAAATATGCAATATGAAAATAATTGAAGACAAAATGTGTTTTAGTGAGAAATTAATTTTTTTGTTGTGAAATAAGTCTCTTATGCTAACCAAGACTGCATTTATTTGATCAAAAATATAGTAACAATTTTATACTGTGAAAACCTTTTTTGTGTTTTGACGCTTAATATTTTTTGAAGAAACTGTGATTCACTACCATTAAAAGGTGTAGAGTAAGTAAGTTTAAAAAAAAAAAGAAAAACAATTTAATACTTTTATTTAGTAAGGATGCATTAAACTGATCAAAAATGACAGTAAAACATTTATAATGTTACCCCCCCACCTACAATCCCTGCCGGTACAGCACAACGGTTTCCAACATTGATAATAATAAGAATAGGGATGGGCATTCCAAGCAAATTAGCAAAAATAATATTCGAAAATCGCAGGGTATTATTCGATTATTATTCGAAAATCGCACCCCTCCCCCGCATGCATGCACAAACACCAAGAAGCAGAGAGAGAGGGAGAGAGACGGGATTCACACGTTCAATCTGTATGATAAACTGTTTAATTCAGAAGATAGGCTACCTTAACTCAAGCCATATAATGATTGAAACGTGCTGAAACACAATTAATACAATAAACCTAACCGAATGACGGCACTTATTAACATAAAAGTCCGTCGATTAGCATAAATCAACTGCTCATAAGGCTAGGACATTTCCATTTCAAAAAATGGAACCCCTAAAGGGAAAAGATACGAGATGGGAGGAAAAATATACTTCTATATCTTCTGTCGCAATTATATCGTTGGGTAATTATACTGTATATAAACTGCGGGCATCAGGGAGCCGTTATTAATATGCGGGGTATTTAAATCACTTTTGAACGCGCGCTTGTTTTTTTACTTTCACTTTCGAGATTCGCGATCCAGAGCAGCACTCGGCAGTATTACCACACATTTGACAAGATTAGATATTTGTCATTGGTGCTCAGTATCTGCAAATCATTCGTCATCATCCTATCAGTCATCTCTCCTTGCTTTGTTTTTGTGGTAAGTGAAATGTTATGTACTGTAATGTAACAGGCTACCGTTAGCAAGCGGCTAACCATGTCCCTTTAATGGCTCTGTAGAACGCATTATTTGTTTTCTGCGCCTTTCTGAATATGGATTCAGCCACAACTCTAACCAACCCAGTCGGGGGTGTTTGTGGTCCACACAGAACTCTTATTTGACATCGTCCCAAGTTACTGTAAACGTTATATGCTACGCAAGTCTTTTTTATGCCACGCAAGTCTACAGTGATGCGCGTGAGAATGTGTTCTTCTGTTGTCTTTGACAGCTTTTAGGTGGGCCTTTTGAGGTCACCTTATGTTTTAAAAGACAATAATCGCAAAACCTAACAATTATTTAAAAATAATAAAAGTATTAAAATAAAAAAAAATAACACCCTAAGCGATATTTTAGAAATCGTGAACCCAATCTCTAATAAATGTTTCTTGAGCAGCAAATCAGCATATTAGAATGATTTCTGAAGGATCATGTGACACTGAAGACTGGAGTAATGATGCTGAAAATTCAGCTTTGCATCACAGGAACAAATTATATTTTACAATATATTCAAAAAGAAAACAGTTATTTTACATTGTAATAATATTTCACAATATTCCTGTTCTTGCTTTATTTTTAATCAAATAAATGCAGTCTTGGTGAGGATAAGGGTCTCTTACAGACCCCAAACTTTTGAACAGTAGTGTATTTTGTATTAGTCTCGCTCCATTTTAAATTCAAACTAATGGTCGATAATGCAACACGTTCAGTTGTGCTCCCTCATTTGTTTTCTGGTATTCTTGTCTTCAGTAATGAGAAGCAGCTGTTATCTGACCTCTGTCTTCAGTGCCCATTACGGTGGTCCGCTTCAGCTCTCCCACCCACTGAGAAAACACTACACACCCTGTTCATTAGCTCATCCTTCCCAGCACACCTGATTGGAGGACAATGAGACGCGACAAATAAACAGCCTACGTGACCTTCCAGTACATGAAAGAACGGTCTAATGAAAGCACAGCGAGTGCCTCAATTAGCCCGTCGATTGTTTGTTCATGCATAAATAAATCATTCCTGTTCTAATCTAAATTCTGATAAAGTCAGACGAGGTGAAATGTTGACGGGAAAAAATTAACTTATTTTATGTATCTGAATATACATTTCCTGTCAAAGCAAAAGTTTCAGCGTACATCAATTAGACTGTAACTTCTTCAATGTTCATTTATTTCGCAGGTCCTTCTAAAGGATGTTGACTCATTCCTTCGACACCTTATTTTCTTTTTCTTTCTTCTTTCCCTATTTTAAAGAGGGTTTGTTGTTCAGACCACAATTCACTTCTCAGACAGACCTGATTAGCCTTTACAAGATGAACCTAAATAATTAAGAACAGAATGAGTTTGGTTCTTTATCGCTCTGATTTTACACTGTGTGTCTGGATGACTTTTGGTAGAAGATCTATTGGGAGTGAGACTACTTAGTTTACATCAAATATGTTTAATCAGCTTTACTGAATCACATTGATGATATTAAAGAGTTCACATCTATGAAAACCTGTTTTCCAGAGAGAAAAAAATCACATTATGATTGCGACTTTATTTCTCAAAATTGTAACTTTTCATCTTGCAATGTAACATATTTCACATGGTTACTTTAGATCTCACAAAGTGACTTTGTTTCTTATTGTAAACCTTATATCCATTTCCCAAAATTTTTTTTTTTTTTTTTCTAAGACAGAATTAGGCTTTCATATATATCGTACATTTTTATTATTAATTTTTCTGTACGAGTTTTTTTTTTGTCCATTTTTTCCAAGCTTTTTAGTGCAATTTAAAACATGTTAATTGTGAGGCCATAACATAAAATTAAATTAAATTAAATAAAAATTAAATTTTATTACTTTGAATAATTATATTCTCTATGTGTTCTATATAATGTTTATACGTTTTATATTCCTCAAAGAATCTTGAGAAAAAAATATAGCTGTCTCCACAAAAATATTAAGCAGCAAAATCACAGATAATAATAAGAATTGAATTAATAAGTGTATTGTGGTCTAAACAACAAACCCCTATATACTATATTTTATTTCAGTTTTAATAAAACACTAATAAGAAGAAGAATTTCATTCATAAATACATTGTCGTCTAAAATAATTCATTTATTGTATTTAATTTGTTTTTGTTTTTTCCTTAATAAACCGCTCTTGTATGCGATCGCTGTGTCTGGTGCGCTGAATGTTTAATATGTGTAATCCATGTCCTTGTTATACATTTCTGCTTATCAATTTCTAACTACACAGTTTTTCCATATTTGACCATCACTTATGTCTGATTCTGGATTTGTGGATGGGATTACAGAAATAAACACTTCACTGCATGCTGTGTGTTCATTGCATTACATTTAGACACTTTCAAACATGCTCATATATGTGCAAACATGAGTGGTTGCAGACATAAATATGTAGCTGAGAGTAAACATATACATCAACAAACCTTCTGTGACGTGTAATGGCATGAGTGGGTTCATGAGTAATACCTGCAGCTGTTCTCCAAAGGCTGGTTTATGCACAAAGTGGAAAAATCTGTGTGGGTCCAACTGGAGACCCGTCACCGGAATGATAGATCAGCTCTGGAGCGACAAAGCACAGGGAAAATGTATTCATAAACATACATGCATTTGGACGGCAAATAAGTCATTTCAGCTTACCAGTATGCAATAAATGCACATTTCAGCTGACAAATGCCTTGTTTTTATTCCAGACACGCTGCCGCTGCTTCTGTCCACCGGTCTGTAAGAAATATTGTTTTCAAACATAATATGCATTAATTGATTACAGCACCATGCATCATATTTGCAGAATAAAATCCAATACTTGCTTCTTACTCATTTTGGGCTGCTGAATCAAAAAATAGCAGCTGGTTTGTTCTAGAATGTCACATTTTCTCATCAAATATGATGCATTTCATGGCATTTTGGCTTTTGATAACCATTTCTAAAGTGAAGAAGTCTTGTATTATCCCATAATCAGTAGAAAAACTAATTTCTGTCTTACTCTGAGCCAGGTTAGAACTATTTATTCAATTCTCAGCTCATTTTCACTTTATTTTAATTCAAGGTTAGAATTATGGCCAATGACAAAAAAAAAAAAAATTGCAAACATTACCCAGATGTGTTCTTCTGAATTTGAAGGTTTTGCTACATTCAGATTTTGTGAAAACATTTATTTTGCTTATTTTGTAAAGTTATTTGACATTAAATATATATTAATTATTTGAAACATCTTGATCCTTTGCGATTGGCAAGTTAAAACTGAATACTATTTTGTCATTAAAACTTTTGACATTTGACTGCTTTTGTTATTTTGATAAGTGCATTAAAGCTAATACATAATTTGAAAAAAAAAATGTTATTTTGTGTTGGAAAGTTTTTATTGATATTTTTGAACTCAGCATCTTCAAATTAGATCATATAAGGTTTTTTTCCCCAAGATGCAGGGCTGTGTTATATATTGATTATTTATGGGCATTTGGTACTCAACCAGTTGAGTTGGAGTGGGAGTGGGAGACATTTATTAATGTCTTATCTAAATTTTATGTAGTTACTTTTATGTCTCATGTTACACAAGACATGGGTTTGAATGTATTTGAGTCCCAAATGTCAGAGTCCGTGTCAAGTTCAAGTACAAGTCCACCCGAGTGCGTCTGAGTTCATTCATAATTGCAGTCCGAGTCCAAATACTCCAGCTCTAGCATTTTGAATAAGTATATATTGGAGGTATAAGGCAGGACAAAAAAAACGGAGTAAAAATATCATATGTGGTGTGTGTGTCCTCAAGGCAAAACCTTGTATGAGTGTTAAAACCCCAGCAGCTATTTCCCACAATGCATTGAGAGTGAAAAGTGAGAGTGCGGTAAAAAAGACAACAGTGTGTTTTAAAATTGAAGTAGCGTGTATCCGTCACAACGGGCACTTTCATACACTGCCTCTGCAAGCCCGTCTCTGATAGGAGTCAATGAAGCGGGTCACGGGCCGCATCTCTTGTGTCTGCTCTGAGAAAACAGACCCAGTGAAGGGTGAGAACTATAAAAGGCATTATCTTCAGAGAGCAAGAGTCCATGGCTGCAGGAACTAGCTGTCCTGGGAGAACGAAGACCAAGTTAATTCTCACTTTCAGCGGTTATGAAGGCATCAGGATGGGAGACAAAGAAACATCTGGTCATTTTGAACCTCCTGTTATTGTTGTGATTGTCGTATATTTTTTCTGGTATTTTTATATTATCACAAGTGCTTCAGAGAACATCAGCAGGGTTCCCAAACTAAAAATGCCATTCAAAATCACCATAGAGAGATTGACTTGTAATGATAATGTATGAACCTTTCAAAACAACCTCATCATGACTTCTAAAGTTGTTAAAAAATGGCAATGTTCTGAAACCATACGACTTCAGACTTTTGAGTCTGTTTTTGAGAGTTTTTGAAGGCTAGCAGAGGCTCGATGGGTAGCATTATATTTTCATCTAGAAAAATACATTGTCATATCATTCACAATAATAATAATAATAATAAGAATATGGTTGAGCATGTCTATTATTTTCTCCGCTTTGCTGATGTGACCATTTATTATTTTTACTTTACTTTATCTCTCTTGTTACACATTCCTAGACTTAAAAATGTTTTGCTTCTTTGGAAAAGTCTTATGAAAAGACAAGACATAATGCAAGAAGATATCGCAAAATACAGTTTAAGTTTTGTTAGTTTTTTCAGTTAACTTGCACTGAATGGAAACCAGTCAAGTATTCACGGGTGAGTGGTTTAATACATGCATACTTCTCATAAGTAAACCAGTCTTGATATTTCAGTTAATTTAAAAGGACATTAAAATACAAAAATATAAATTAATTTTAAATATATTAGTATAAAAAAAACGTTATTGTATGTCAATGTGATCATAATCAATGTCAGAGAAACCACGAACATGCGATATGTGAGTAAATGTTGTTTTGTAAATCCCAGTGGGAGCTTTAAATATTTTACATCTAATGGACTCAGATGACAAAAATATTTGAGAAGTCCTGGTTTGAATAATATAATAAATAGGCAAAATAATAGTGCATTTCAAAATTTTGATTTCTTTAAAGGGGTCATATGATGTGATTTCATTTGTTCCTTTCTCTTTGGAGTGTTACAGTCTCTTGGTGCATAAAGAAGATCTGTAAAGTTGCAACGACTAAAGTCTCAAACCAAAAGAGATATTCTTAATAAAAGTTAAAGAGTCAGCCACACCTACCTAAAACGACTCATTCTAACACGCCCCCAACATGTCTAAGTCACTATGTGGGACGTTGCATAACCCCGCCCAAATGTTCACGCAAAGTGAGAAGGCGTAACTTTGATTCTCGCTGTAGTATTGTTGCTGCCATGTGTTTTGTTGTGAAAGCGAAACTAACTGTTTGGCCTTCCAAAAGAGGACGATATCAGCTTCGTCATGCCTGGAGCTGATCCGTTCCTCAAGTCGCCGGCTCTTTTGGAAGGACACGACTAAAATCAGTGGTTAAGTTGTATTTACAAAAATGTTCCAGAACAGTTCAACCCAAATATTCCGATGTGTGCAGCACATTTTATGGAGGTTTCCTGATCCTGGTAGAGTAGACTACAATGCCGGCAATGCTGACTCACAGACTGGAAGTACGTTTTAATTTAAAGGATTTGCCACTGATGATGCAAACGCGAGTTTTGAGCAGTGTAGAGTAGCGCTTGTTGTTTGTCATTTCTCTAATCACAAATGCAGACATAGTTTTATGCTTACATGACGCGATGCAACGCAGTGCGTAAAAAGACAGTATAACATTATAATCTGTAATTATGTCCCCACTGGATGCAACAAATGCCTTGTTTGTAATGGGTTTTATTGGTTTTGTCTGGTCGTGCCGGGAGACGGCATCACAGTATGGTAAGGGGCGTAACATTTCCGTCACACGGTTGAGGTATTCGGCCAATCACAATGCACTGATAGCTGGCCAATCAGAGCACACCTCGCTTTTTCAGGCTGATGAGCTTTGTAAAAATCGAAGTGTTTCAGAACGGCGGGGCATAGAGGAGAAAACAATAATGTACAGTATGTGGGAAACAATGTGTTTTTTGAACCTTAAACAAAATAAACACATTGCATTTCACCAAATAATGTTATTTTTAACAACATCATATGACCCCTTTAAAGAAATTTTATATTGAATATAGCCATTGCAAACAGCGCCCTACTGAATTCAAGGCCTATCTGCTCAGTACTGACTCTGTTCTACTCGCCTGATGTCCCTTAAAATGAGGATGTCCGGCGGGAGCACTCAAGTCAGCGCTAATGGTTTCCTGTCTGCACTCAGTGACCAGTGGTGGATTCTCTCTCTCTCTCTCTCTGTAGGGGAAATCCCTCTGCTTTCCATGCCTTCATTTGCATGCTGCCGCTTCATGCAGTCTTCAGTGCTTTCATCTTCCCTTCCTCCAGAACCCTCATGAACCCTGTCAAGCCATAAGCAGCTAATTAGAAAAGTTAAAACAGCAATTGGATTCTTGTCATTTTAGTGGATATTTTACCAGTGACCAAAGCAGAACTTTCCCAGCATCCAGCTTCAGAGCGCAGCGGTGATGGAGGATAAATCCAGCCTGTGAATCTCTTAAAACAGATTCCATGAAAAACTGAATATTTTTGCAATTTACAACCAAAACTGTAACGACATAGGAAAGCATGAGGGGACTACAGGGTTTTGACTTTGATTGCCTGGATTTCAGGAGAATAGTGATAGTAATCAGGGCCTTGAAATCAGTCTCAGGTCATCAGACGCCCCAGCATTCTTGATGAAGATCTCCTCTTCATCTGTGTGACCCTGTCAATACTCCTGCTACATCAAAGACAGAGACAAGGCTTTGAGCCGCCGGTGCCTGGAAACAACGAAAAACCTGCACACACATATATACGCAAAGAAATGTCTAGAAAGAAATGCCATTTGTCACCTCAAATGAACAAATGAGAAATGTATTTTGCATTGATACTCTTATTATATATAAATTATAGGATATACATTAAACATTGTTTTTATTTGCAGTCAAACTAAGTGGTAAAACATTTTCATAATTGCAAGGTGAAAATAATAAAACAATGATTATTATTATATTTACTTATATGATAATGATTGTGATTAAATTAATAATTAATAATAATACAATAATAACGATCAAAAATATTCAAAAAGTATTTTCAGAAATTAAATAATAAAAAAAGAGCAGATGACTCCCCCCTAGAAAAATTTAACGTAAAATTAGAAACTAACCTATGAAAAAAAATGATTTTGATTTGAATTTTTTTGTTAATTGAAAAAAAATTAAAGTTAATATATAAAAACTCAAATAAATAATTACAAATAATAAAGAAAAGAAATTTTTTTTTTAAATGTAAACTAAATTAGAAATTAGAAATTCAAGTACTAAAATTACTAAAACAAACTAACGATTAAGCTAAATAGAAAAATAAAAAATACTAAAAGTGACAAAAAGCATAAATTACGGAAGTTCTAAGCGGCCATGCAATATATTTTTTTTCCTTCTTGTTTTCTCGTTATAACGACTTATTTTCTCGTTATATCGCCATAACGAGAGTTGTTTTCTCGTTATAAACTACTTATTTTCTCGTTATATCGACATAAAGAGAGTTGTTTTCTCGTTATAACGACTTAATTATCTCGTTATATCGACACAGTTTTTTTTTTTTACAATGATTTTTTGATCTACTGTTGTTATAGTAACGAACTCAATCTGATGGACAGATACACCATGCGCTCTTACTGTAGCCTAGGTCGTGGATATTTCAGCAAATTTAGCTTCGCCTAGTAATAACGTCTACAACACAAAAATAAAGGCTGATCAATCCCGGTTGATATTTCCAGAGACAGTACGCTAAACATGTGTTTGTGTAATTAACATGTTTAAATAATCAAAGCAACACCGCAAACACAGGCGGAGGGCCTTCAGGATGACAGACCTATTCTAAAATCTTTCGAGCTGAGATGGTAATTCACTCCCTTGCAATTTCCTTTTATTTGAGAGAGAAATTTATATAATTTGTAATTCGTTAGTAGTAATTATATGAGATGTGAATGATATCATGTGCGTTACAAGCTTCCTGTTGTGAAAAGAAGCGTGCATGTGTGTGTGTGGGTGTGGTGTGTGGGTGTGTGTGTGTGTGGTTGTTTTCTGTGTTGTGTGGTGTCTGCGCACAGAGATAGTGTTAGTAGTAGGACTACACACAAAGATTGACATAGGCACTGTAGGCACATCACTGAATTAATTCCGCCTAGACAGCTTTCTATACATCACATTCTTATCAATAGACAGTTACATGTATTACATGAATAAAGAGCTCTCTTTAATCAATTGTACGATAGATCGTTATTGTTAATCAATTAAGAGAAGGAAATACTAATTATAGCCGCACCGTCGATTGAGCCTCGACTTTCTCTTGCTGCTCCATATCTGGAGACACTATAGATCACAGTCAACACTTTTACGCTGTATTAACTCGTTAACGAACCGGGTGACCATGTTCCAGCACTCAGTTGCAAAGAAGTTCCACCCCCACATAATGATTATACTAGATTTATATGGTTTGTTGTCACAATCACGAAGACAGTGACGTCAACATTGGTTTTAATAAGCAGTTATTATTTTGTGACACAGAGCGCGTTGGTGAAACTCATGCATCTAGTAAGAACTTAATACACAAAATAGTCATATGGATTCAAGCATTTAACATTTATGAATGAATTAAATGTCAGTAGCATAATGAACAATACTGTACAAATTATAACGATCACGAGGTAGGTCCTATTCTATCCCAAAAGCGTACAGTAAAGTGGAAATACAGCATAGCCTACAACACCCCATCAGCTATATTCAGTTATATTCAGGTCAATAGTGCCAAGTGTTGGCGCAGTTTTGTAACTTAGAGAACAACCTTTGTTATGTCGAGATAACGAAAAAATTAAGTCGTTATAACGAGAAAACAACTCTCGTTATGTCGATATAACGAGAAAATAAGTCGTTATAACAAGAAAACAAGAAGGAAAAAAAATAATAATGCATGGCCGCTTAGAACTTCCGTATATAATAAACTCACTAAAACAAACTAAAATTAAGCTAAATAGAAATATAAAAAAATAATAAAAGTGAAAAAAGCATATAATAAACTCACTAAAACAAACTAAAATTAAAATAAAAAACTGACAAAATAAAAATATTATGTTTCTTCTCTGAATCAAATTATTATTGAAGCTGATCACATGACTCTTTGTACAGACACTCATCGTCTGGCTTCCATTGAAGCACAAAATTCTCTTTGGATCATCTCAAATCATACTGGAGAACATGATTATCAGGATTTGTTCATGTCATCATCTCATGTTGTTTTTATTTCTTTAAACAAAAAACATCAAATTCATCCTAATGTTTCAGTTCAGCTTAGAAGTGTTGCTCTTTATGCAAACTGTAATTTCTCATTTGATTTTGGAGTGAAATAACTAGGACATTTCTCTACAGTTTTCATGAGATTCACCCACACACACATGCTCTCGCTGCCTGACATGAATGAAACATGAGTCAAAGTGTGACAGACATGAATGTTCTTGTTTGTGAGAAATTTTACAGAAAGTGAGAGAGAACGTATAAGAGTAAAGATGCATTTTGTGTGAGCTCAGCTCTGGGCCAGTCTGAAAGTGTGTGTTGACACTCATGTACACACACACACACACAGCATGTTCAGTAGGTCTTATAATCCCGTTTCAGCTCCATACAGCACACTAGGCTCCAAAAGCAAAGCAGCAGTCAGCCTCCAGCAGAGATTTGTCGGTCTAATCATGCACAAACACGTACACAAAGCACACAAATACACTTAAACACAACCGGGGCTCACAGATAACGTCGTTTTGCAGGCAACTCTTGAGCCACGGTCGAAACACAAAACGCTTTCCCAAAATATGCCAAAGCCTTGAATATTCTGCGACACACACATTCACGCATAATATTGTCAGGAAAGGTAAAGCAACACTGCTGGAGGAGGAGAAGATGCTGTATTTTTTTTTTTTTTTTTTTTTTTTGTTTTTTACTCTACACCCATCCATTACAGCAACAAAAACACATATACAGTGGGGCAAAAAAGTATTTAGGCAGCCACCAATTGTGCAAGTTCTCCCACTTAAAAAGATGAGAGAGGCCTGTAAATTTTCATCATAGGTATACCTCAACAAAGAGAGACAAAATGAGAAAAAAAATCCAGAAAATCACATTGTAAGTTTTTTTTAAAGAATTAATTGGTAAATTCCTCTGTAAAATAAGTATTGGGTCACCTACAAACAAGCAAGATTCTGGCTCTCACAGACCTGTAACTTACTTCTTTAAGAGGCTCCTCTGTCCTACACTCGTTACCTGTATTAATGGCATCTGTTTGAACTCGTTATGAGTATAAAAGACACCTGTCCAAAACCTCAAACAGTCACACTCCAAACCTTATCATGGCCAAGACCAAAGAGCTGTCAAGGACACCAGAAACAAAATTGTAGAACTGCACCAGGCTGGGAAGACTGAATCAGCAATAGGTAAGCAGCTTGGTGTGAAGAAAAGAACTCAACCCTTGTTCAGGGAAAGCAAACAATTATTAGAAAATGGAAGACATACAAGACCACTGATATTCTCCCTCGATCTGGGGCTCCACGCAGGATCTCACCCCGTGGGGTCAAAATGACCCCAGAGCCACACGGGGGGACCTAGTGAATGACCTGCAAGAGAGCTGGGACCAAAGTAACAGGGACTCAAATCCTGCAGTGCCAGACGTGTCCCCCAGCTTAAGCCAGTACATGTCCAGGCCCGTCTGAAGTTTGCATTTGGATGATCCAGAAGAGGATTTTGAGAATGTCATATGGTCAGATGAAACAAAAATATAACTTTTTGGTAAAAACTCAAATTGTCGTGTTTGGAGGAGAAAGAATGATGAGTTGCATCAAAGAACATCATACCTACTGTGAAGCATGGGGGTGGAAATATCATGCTTTGGGGATGTTTTTCTGCAAAGGGACCAGGACGACTGACCCATGTAAACGAAAGAATGAATGGGGCCATATATCATGAGATTGAGTGAAAACTTCCTTCCATCAGCAAGGGCATTGAAGGTGAAACGTGGCTGGGTCTTTCAGCATGACAATGATCCCAAACACACCGCCCGGTCAACGAAGGAGTGGCTTCGTAAGAAGCATTCCAAGGTCCTGGAGTGGCCTAGCCAGTCTCCAGATCTAAACCCCATAGAAAATCTTTGGAGGGATTTGAAAATCCGTGTTGCCCAGTGACAGCCCAAAACATTACTGCTCTAGAGGAGATCAGCATGGAGGAATGGGCCAAAATACCAGCACAGTGTGTGAAAACCTTGTGAAGACACAGAAAACGTTTGACCTCTGTCATTAACAACAAAGGGTATATAACAAAGTATTAAGATTAAATTTTGTTACTGACCAAATACTTATTTTACACCATAATTTGCAAATAAATCTTTAAAAATCCTACAATGTGATTTTCTGTTTTTTTTTTTCTCATTTTGTCTCTCTTATTTGAGGTATACCTATGATGAAAATTATTATCTTTTTAAGTGGGAGAACTTGCACTTGGTGGCTGACTAAATACTTTTTTCCCACTGTATAATAACTCTACATTATTGCTCAAAGCAAGCTGTCATGGTTAAAGGTTTACAACTAATGCTTTAACAAATGCTTGTAGCAATCTTGAATTTTAAGAACGTGGCTGACGGCAACAGAGGCGGCAGGAGTTTGGTGAATCTATCTCTATCTATAAATTACTGGATTACTGACCTCTTTATTATTTGATAAAAATTTGGAATATTTGGAATCTATGTGTATGTATGTATTTATATTCCAAATTCTGAAAAATCTGCATATTAGAATGATTTAGGAAGGATAATGGACACTGAAGGTGGAGTAATGATGCACTGAAAATGCAGATTTGAACAGCACAGAATAAACTACTTACATATATATTATATGAAAATGTAATTATTATCCAATAGTGAATAATTATTTATATAGTTGAATAAATAAGAATTACATAAATAATATTTAATTACATTATCATAATAAAAAAAACTTAAACTCTTTATAAACATAGCAAACAGTAATTGTAAATGTAACATAGTTACAAATGTTACAAATTTACTGATTTTTGAGCAACATTAATGCAGCCTTGGTGAGCATAAAAACAACAACAACTTCTTTTAAAAACAACAACAAAAAATCCTACCAACCTCAAATTTTGAATGGTAGTGGCATTTCATTTTACTGTACCAAATGCCAGTATCCGCTAGGTTAATGAAATCAAATACTGAAAAACGTTCATCAATTAAAAATGAAACAATTTTCCATTAACATATTTAAGTAGTGATTATTAATTATGAAACTGTTCAGCGACACAACTAGGAAATCCAAACTTTCAAAATTATTTTGGTTATAAAAATCTCTTTGAAGAAATGTTAGGAAAAATATGCAAAGATGCCCACTAGGTTTCTTACTTGTGTATGTAATTACTAAAATTGCTGAATCACTTAGGGTTTAGGGTTAGAAGTGAACGAGAACCATAAAAGCACAGGATCTGGCTAGATTAGGATGGATTTACATGGGTATGAGTGTGAGTGGGTGTGTGGTGTGGTGTGTGTGTGTGGGTGTTGTGTGGGTGTGTGTGTGTGTGTTTTTTTTTTGTGTGTGTGTGTGTGTGTGGTGGTGTTGTGTGGGTGTGTGGTGTGGTGTGAATGCGTGTGTGATGAGAGAGAGAGCTGCGCAAACCTCTCGGTGGGTTCTCGGGGGTTGTATTTGCATGTAAGTGTATAAGTGTGTCTGTTCACCTACGGGATATGAATGAATGCTGAAATAAGCAAATTAATCAAGACTGAATGCATGTGCTGGGCTAGAGAGGCTGTTTTAATGAGTGTGCAGACTGAACACTAATGAGCTGACTCTAATAAGGGGATCTAATGAGTGAGTTGCAACGGTAGCAGATACCCTGCCTGTGGTGTGTGCTGTTTTGCGGGACACGTGCCTCTCTGAACCAGACAGGCGGTCAGGAACATAAGTGTGTGCTAGGGAAAAATCAAGAACCTATTAATGTTGTAGGTAACACTTTATATGGACTTTCATTAATCATTCATTATAGTTATTATCAAACTAATCCTCAATTCTTAATAATGTTGTAAAATATTTATTATACATACATATATCAATGTTTTCACACAAAAATAGAGAAGCACAAGTGTTTTAAACATTGATAATAATGAGAAATGTTTCTTAAGCAGCATATCAGCATATTAAAATGATTTCTGAAGGATCATGTGACACTGAAGACTGGAGCAATGATGCTGAAAACAGTAAAGTGAAAGTAATGAAAATCAATAATAAATTACACTTTAAAATATATAAAAATAGATAGCAGTTATTTGAAATTGTAATAATATTTCACAACATTACAGTTTTTACTGTATTTTATTTCAAAAGAATTTCAAACTATTTAATAAATACTCAAAATCTTTGATAAAATTATAGGGTAATAATAATCAAATGAATGTTAAAGATATAATATTAATTAGTTATTTTATTATTATTAATTTGTGTTTATTATATAATGTTTAAAAATATAACATTATTGTAAAGTGCTATCATATTACCATTATTACCATTCTGCTAAATGACTAAATAAATAAAAAAAATAAATAAAACAGAATTATTGCCCCCCCCCCAGATATGTATGATAGGACTATGAGTAGATATAAAAAAATTGAATTTGGTCTTATTCAATAAGAAAAACAAAAGTGGCAGAAATTAGGGATGCACCGAATGTTCGGCAACCAAAATTATTCGGCCGAAATAAGCGAAAAGACCGAATAAATTGTACCGAGCAATGATATGACGCGATCAAATAGCACCCAGCGCAGAGTGAGAGGCGCGCACTCTTTATTATGCAGCACACACTTCAGCAGTGTGGAAGCATTTAAACTGTCGGAGAAAGACGCAGAAATCATTACAAGCATGAAGCACTGACAGCGAGAGACTGTTTAGGACTGCATCGCATCTCTTCGATGAGAAGAGGAAGGGGTGATTGTTGCTGGTTACTCTATGATGATTGAAATCGAGAAATGGCCTTAAACAATTAGTAAATAAACTGCAGAACGTTAAGTTTTCTTATACACGCGCGCATTGCATGTATTCTGACAGCGCTGCACAAACTCGCAGCAGATCTGCTTGTTAACCACACTGTAAAAAATGACCGTGAATTTAACGGTAAAAGACTGTAAAACTGCTACAGTAAAAAACTGTTAAATGGTTAACGCTAAATTCCCCTACTATACACGGTGAAAAAACTGTATCGGACATTACATGTAATTTTACGGTAGTATACCGTTTTTGGAAGTGAAAAAGACCGTTCTAATTGTGCATGATACTGTGCACTTCTATAAATTTTATTATTTACAAAGCTGATGTGATGGGCTTTGGGGTTCAGATCCATGGGCCTTTCTCATCACCCCTGCATTGAGGGGTCAATCAGTGTATTTTTAGACAAAAGGTACAAAACAGATAGAGGTAGGAAACTTCAATAGGTTTGTATATTAACATTATATGAGTTAATGAAATTACCGTATTTAACTGTACATTTAAGTTAAAACAGTAAAACCTAAAACATTGCTACCGTACTTTTTACGGTAAAATTCCAGCAACCACAGCTGCCAGTTTTTTTTACCGTGCCAGCGGTTCAAAAGTCAATAAGTGTGGAGCGGAGATTGCCCCAGCCTATGTGACCCACATCTGCGCTGGTACAGTCGTCAGTTGCTCAGTCACATTTTTATGAATTTTTACAATGCATGTGACAATGCAATACCTACGACGTAGGTATTTGTAATGAGACTCATTTATAAAACTGTTGCCAACAAAAATAAGCATTGAGGTCTTCCTCTGCGCAAATTGGTTAGGCTGCGCCAAGCAAAATAGAGTTGAGGGACACTAATGCGCGGTGAGAGCACAAGAGTCAGAACTCTTATCAACATTCATGAATGTTAGTATTGTAATTTTACTGTTGTTCTGTAACATACAATAAAAGTAAGACAATAACAATGATAATGATCATTACAACAGCTCTGTTTTAATATATTTATTATAACTTTCACACATAGTGTTCAAATTAGGATATGTAAAATTTTCTAATGTTTTAAAAGAAGTCTTTTCTCAGCAAGGCTGCTTTTAATTGTAAAGTAAAAAAAATTAAAAATACATGCCTGATTCACAAGAAGGGGGTCTGAAAAGTTATTATTTTACTAACTTATTAATTTTGAAGTTAAATTGTGCTTTTTTGGTATAGTGTCTGCTAGAATGTTACAAATGTTCAGTGTTAAATGTTTTTAAATTGTTTTGTAATTGATTTTTTTTTTCTTTGAAAAGCAAGACAAAACAGTAAAAAGCAAATTGGTTTTAAGTTATGCAAGGGTGAGGAATAACAAAAAATTGGCAAAATACTAGTAATGGGGAAAAAACCCATGTATCGAAAAACCGTATTCGGCCTTCGGCCCAGTGTTTCATTTTGTTCGGTTTCGGCTTCGGCCAAGAACTTTCATTTCGGTGCATCCCTAGTCAGAATTCACTCTTTTAATATATATTTTTATTTTTGCATAATGCAACATTAAGAGCCCTTAATAATTAGTCAGACTTTCCAATATAATGTAAAAAAGAAAGAAAAATAATTGCTAAAATTGATATATTAAATACTATGAAAGACGTTTTATACTATATAGCTGTTTAATAGACTAACTACAGCTGCAGACTTAACTTTTATTTCTTCTTGTCCTCCATTTATATTACACTTTTTTTATCAATTATTACTACTTATAAAAAAAATTCACTCAAAATCCTTAATTTGTGTAACTGCAGTCCAGACAAATCTAATCCACTGGAATGTGTCCATCCTCACCCTCATCTAATTGTGTAGTGCTCATATTTCTGAATTCTTCCTCAAGGCAGGCCAGAGCCAGGAAATCTTCCTCATCCTCATCAGAGTCCTGGAGATCGAGCTGTTCCACAGTCTGGACCTCCATGATCTCCAGAGCGGCACGAGACAGCAGCCGGTTTGGCGGGTCTGGACTATGAGTCCCGGCACTCAGGGGCCGAGAAGAGATGGGAGAACATCTGCTTATGGTGCCTAAAAAAGAATAACAACAGCTGGATGAGATTATGAGGGAAACATGAAGAAAACAGCTGCTAACACACCCTCTGATTTGATGGTCAGCAAGAGTTACACATCAAAGTTTAATAATTACGGTTAGAGGACTAACGCCAAGAATGAGCAACAGTAATAGTGAAGGTTGCCTACAGTTATACTACTAATAACTGTGACTAACGAGATGAAGAGATGATGGGAAAGGGAAACAGAGAGAGATGTTACAGCGTCTGACAGAAAATCACACAGAAAGGCAGCGCTGGGATTGGCGGCTTAAGTTAACAGAGTCAGTATTATTTATTGTCACGCGCCGTCCTCTGATCCAGCAAATCACAATAATACACTCACACACTTCTCTCTCTTCTATGTGACTTTTTCATCAAATGTCCTAGCTTCTTCTTGTCTTGTGTGATCTTTCTCTTGTCGATAGTGAAATGAACTCCAATTAGACAACTCTATGTTCACCGAACAGCGCTCAGCTAACATTACAGTAGTAGTGAGGAAACTGATTCAGACTTTTGAAACTTTTTGAATCAGTTCACCAAAATACTGCTTCAGATTTGTTTAGTGGCTTTAGTAACATCACTGAGTACACCAGTGAGTTTGTATGCATAAATTGGGAAGCCAGTCAAATCATTTACTCATCAGATTCCTTCAAAAACAGTGTTTAAGTATCATAAGCATTTTCTCCATGAATTATATCAGCAGATCTATTATTTTGTCAACTTCTGGGATTTATCAAGAGACATTACCATTCATTTATTAAGTTGATATAACTCAAAAATGTATGTCAGTGCATACACTACTGTTCAAAAGTTTGGGTTGTGCCTGATTTTTGAGAGAAGACTTTTATGCTCACCAAGGCTGCATTTATTTGATAAAAAATACAGTAAAAACTGTAATATTGTGAAATAATATTACAATTTAAAATAATTGGTTTCTATTGTAATATTTTTTAAAACGTAATTTATTCCTGTGATGCAAAGCTGAATTTTCAGCGTCATTACTCCAGTCTTCAATGTCACATGATCCTTCAGAAATCAATCAATCATTCTAATATGCTGATTTGCTGCTCAAGAAACATTTCTGATTATTATCAGTGTTGAAAATGGCTTAAAATTATTGTGTGGCTTAATATTCTTATTGAAACCATGATGCATTTTCTTCAGGATTTTTTGATGAACAGCATTTATTGGAAAGCACATTGTAAACATTATAAAACTCTTTACTGTCACTTTTGATCAATTGAATGCATCCTTGCACAAAATTATTATTTTAAACATTTGAGCAATACTGTAGAAGCTAAATCAGATTCCTTCACTGAAAAGATATATTTTAAAATACCCAAGTTAGTTCACAACTGAAATGCCCATGTGACACAGCATTTGTGATCATGTATTAGCTGATATCGCTTCCCATGATTTGGACTCGGGAGGCCGATGGCTTTGAGTATCCTCTGATGCAAAAGGCTCAATCTAGCGTGTCGAACCTGACACAAGTGAAATAGATATAAATTTTATTTTTTAAAAGGACGGGAAGAACGGAGAGAGAGAGAAAAAAAGAGAATGCATGGACGGATATCTGACGCTTTGATTTGCACCAGCCGAAATCACAGCTGTCATGCTGTTAAACAGATTATTTTTCCCTCCTCTGCAGACCTGCAAGTGATGAGCCGAGAGACAGAGAGGAAGACGTGTCGAGAGGTAGAGAAAGCAAGACTGATAAACCGAGCTAGCAAGCTGAGCTGATCTGAGCTGAGCCGAGAGATTGAGGAGCATGCCGTTGGCCGCATTCCCTGCACTCCCGCACGCGGCAACACACAGTAATCTCTTTATAAAACCTCAGCCGCGTGTGCTGGCGCAGGAAGCTCAGGAATCAGCTCGGCTTTAATTACGGGCACAAGCCAATAAATCACGCCACGGCTGAGCGTCAGCGCGACTCTTCTACACCCATGTTATTGATGTCCCGTTGGCCATAACGCCGTGTCCGAAGGGTTGGCAGAGGCTCTCTGTAAATGATCGTTTAGTCACGGCAAAGATATGACATCAGACAGGCTCAACATCTTAAACACAGATTTAGCCGCATAAATCTGGATTAAGTCTGCACACAGAGGGGGAAATTAAGAAGAGAGATGAAGACTTTATTTTACTCTAAGGGCCTAGATTTGGGAAATAGACCACAGGATGTGATTAACACGATAGGTAGTTTCGATTAAAGGGACAGTTTAACCAAAAAATTCAAAATATGTCATTGTTTGCTCATCGTCATGTCGTTCCAAACCAGTTTGAGTTTCTTTCTACCTTGGAACACTCAAAAAGGGAAATTTTCTTGTCCATTCAATAAAAACAGACAGTGACCAGACGATTTCAAACTCAAAAAGCACCATAAAAGTAGTTTATACGACTTGTGTGTTATATTATTATAATAGTTTATTTTCTTGAAAGAAATAATTTTTACTCAGCTAGTATGAATGCATTCAAACTGATCAAAAGTGACAGTAAAGACATTTATAATGTTACAAAAAATTTGGATGTTCAAATTAGTTTTTTTTTTTTTTTTACTTTTAAGTTCATATTTTAAAAATATATATCATGTTTTAATATAAAACAGCACAATTGTTTGGAACATTGCTAATGATCAGAAATGTTTCCGAAAAGGATCATGTGACACTGAAGACTGGGGTGATGATGCTGAAAATTCAGCTTTGATCACAGGAATAAATTACATTTTAGAATATATTAAAACAAAAATAACTTACTTTGAACTGTAATGATATTTCACAATATTACTGCTTTTTGATCAAATAAATGCAGCCTTGGTTAGCATAAGAAACGTCTTTCAAAAAGATTTAAAAAACCATACTGATCCCATATTTTTTTTTATCCCATGTTTTCCAGATTTTCTCTGAGCATTTTGTTTTCAACATTTTTATTTTTGGCCTTTTTTTATAGACAGTCTGAGAGCAGGCATAAAATGATGAGAAACAAGATATGACACAACATGTCAACGGAACAGAATAAAGTTATATTCTTCACAGCCTCTTTTTCATGCACATTTCACATCAAATTAAATCTGGTGTCACCCATGTCTGTTGTTTTACAAGAAATGAAAGCAAATTACCTGAGAAACACAGCCTCTGTGATGACATTCTGCCACGGCATGGTGTGAACGGACGAGGGGTGCTATTGATGGGCTGAGCGTTCATCAGCGCAGTGACCAGCTGAAGACTGCTGCTGGATCTCCAGGACTCCTGCATTACAGCTACAAATAAAACAAACAATGAGATCTCCACGCAGCAAGACAACCATCATCATGTGGTCTTGAAGATAATCAGAGCTTACATATAGTTTACTAGAAGGTCCACAAGTTATTGTACATCACAGCTCTAAATATTCACACTCAACGTGTAAACCTTCTAACAATATCCCAGCAGATGCAGACTTAGATTAAATGTACTCAGCATCAGAAGGCAAGAGGACCACATTCAAACAAACTCTAAAGTGATTTTAGTGCCAGTGAAAATAAGTTTGTGTGCACATGATGCACCAGCTATCTGACCTCTACATCCACTTCTCTTTGTCACCATCAACACTAAGATTAAGGTAAATATTATGCTGGTAATATTTGATCTAATAATAAATAGTTAACTTTCAGAATACCAGTTGATGAAGAATATGCAGCTTCATTTTCATGCAACTTTTGGATGCTAAAAGAAAAAATAAGGAAATATAGTATGCTCAAAAAAAATTTAACTTACTGTATATTTAGGTCCATTAAGCTTATGCATTGTAACAGTATTTTCATAACATTTAAGTAAATATTTCTCCCAAATTCTCATTTATCCATCTATATATATTATATAAATAAATATAGATGTTGTGTGTGGGGTTGTTGTGTGTGTGTGTGTGTGTGTGTGTGTGTGGGTGTTTAGTGTGTGTGTGTTGTGTGTGCGCGTTTCGTGAAAATGAGGACATAAACTTTGTATAATGACAAAGGTATGACATAGGTCTTACAAGGAGAAGGTGACTTTTCAGGACATTACCCCATTTCCCCACTTTTCAAAACGCTTATAAATAACACAGAATGGAGTGTATTGAAAATCTGAAATAGCACACAGTCTCCTGTGAGGGGTAGGTTTAGGGGTGGGGTTGGTGTAGGGCAATAGAATATATGGTCTGTACAGTATAAAAACCATTAGGCCTATGGGATGTCCCCACTTTTCACAAAAAAAAAACTGTGTGTGTGTCCAAACAGTTTTCCTAATTTTAGTTCAGTTTTATTTTTCTGTAATAACCGAACAGATTCTAATAACCCTGATTTAATTTAAAAAAATTATGACACAATGCAAATTATCTTAATGTTAATGCAAATCGGCTTTGTTTTCTTTAAGCAAAATATAAATTCTTATTGTTTTCTTTTGGTATGATTTTTGTAATGAAATGTGATCTGGGCATGTTGTTGACGTTGTTTTTGGTGTTTTTTTTTTTGAGAAGGAGTTATTCTTATCATAAGTGACTTGCAGTACACTCGTTACAGGAACTGATATAACCTAGCAGTTCATTGCTCACTCGTTTTTGGTTTCAAACCAGCAACCTACTGGTAACAAACCCCAAACTTATGCTGGAAAACCATGCGCCTGTGATAGCCTGACTTGACATGCAGACAGTGAGCGGTTGAAGGTTAAACATGTGTGCCGTCCATCGCCATCTTAAACGCCTGCTGTAATTAAGCCTTTTTCCAGTCAACTGGCCGCTGCTCCTGAGTGCAAACAGCTCGACTGTGACAGAGACAAAAAAAGATGGGAAAAGGAAAAGACTGCAGGAAATTGATGGAGAGACTTTCCAGCCAATAAAAACAGAGATGACAGAGACCGAACTGAATCAGGGACTTATTTGTCCTCTGTTTTCATTAACATTGAAGCTCAATGAACCAAACAGATGCTTCATTTTTTACGGTATATTAGAAAAAAAAGTCCCTTTGCATATTTAGATTCCGCATACTCAAATAATGGCTTTAAATAGAGCTGTTTAAAAAGAAATATTAGTGTTTACAGTTAAGCTAATGGCCTCGCCAAGGTAGCACATTAACGCTGAGGAGCTAAAGGATAATGCCAGGAAATGACTGAATGTATAAGAGAGAGGCATAATTTATACTCATCTTTAAGCTAGCAGCTCTCTTCAATGGCCAGTCTATCTAGGTATGCAATAATTAGGTATCTAAATAACACGACTAAATAATGCACTGTTAGGAGAGATGTCTTTGGCTCTCATTAAAGCGTGGTCATATATTAGTGTTGGAAAAAAGCGCTGCATTCCAAATGTCTATCGCTATTATTAGAGCATAAAGGATGTATTCATGTTGGGAAAGAAGTAAATAGCACACAGTGGATGTTTTAACTAACACCTAGTATTGCATTTGCGGTAAATAAGGTTTTATAGGCATGACTTGTGAGGAGTGTGTACACTACTTTTTTAAGACATTATTTTAGTCAGCAGGGATGCATTAAAATGATCAGTATAACATTAGTCAAAAGGGTTCTATTTCAAATAAATGCTGTTTTCTATTCATCAAAGAATCAAAACTACATCATGGTGGATTTCACAAAAATATTAAAGCTCCGCTGAGAATATGCTAATCTTGCATATTGATTTTTTTCAATGTCGATAATAATAAGAAATGTTTCTTGAGCTTCAAATCAGCATATCAGAATGATTTCTAAAAGATCATGTGACACTAAAGACTGGACTAATGATGCTGAAAATTCAGCTTTGATCACAGGAATAAATGACATTTTAAAATATATTCAAATAGGCCATAGTTATTCTAAATTATAAAACATATTTCACAAGATTGCTGTTTTTATTGTATTTTTTATACAATAAATGCAGCCTTGGTGAGCAAAAAGGGTCCTTTATTTTAACATTGAAAAATCTTAACTGACCCCAAACTTTTGAAAGGTGGAGTTTTTAAAATGACATCTGATCCATTATTAGGGTTCAGACTTTGTCGGTTTCGAGAGTTTCCACGGCAGACATGAAATTGTTAACCTCTGGTTTCCGTCCGATCATGCGGTATCATGCAGTATAATCATGCGGATCTTAAAGGAACACTCCACTATTTTTGAAAACAGGCTCATTTTCCGACTCCCCTAGAGTCAAACAGTTGAGTTTACCGTTTTCGAATCCATTCAGCCAATATCCTGGTCTGGCGTAGCAATTTTAGCTGTAGCTTAGCATAGATCAATTAATCTGATTAGACCGTTAGCATCTCGATAAAAAATGACCAAAGAGTTTCTATATTATTCCTATTTAAAACTTGACTCTTCTGAAGTTACATCGTGTACTAAGACCGACGGGAAATGAAAAGTTGCGATTTTCTAGGCCGATATGGCTAGGAACTATACTCTCATTCCGGCGTAATAATCAAGGAACTTTGCTGCCGTACCATGGGTGCAGCAGGCGAATTGATATTACGTAGCGCCTGAAAATAGGCTAACTATATATATATAGTATAGTTCCTAGCCATATCGGCCTAGAAAATCGCAACTTTTCATTTTCCGTCGGTCGTAGTACACGATGTCCAGAGATCGGCTGAATGGATTCGAAAACGGTAAAACTCATCTGTTTAACTCTAGTGGAGTTGGAAAATGAGCCTATTTTCAAAAATAGTGGAGTGTTCCTTTAACTCAACAGAGCTCTGTTATTTCTAATAAAAGACATATTAAGTGTACTTGTGCTCCTGTGAAAAGAAGATAATCTGCTGCAAGGTCAGTTCTTACAGAATAATGTGCTGTTTGTACACTTAACTATTATGAACCTTACTGAGGTCTAGACAATGTTTCATGTCTGTACGAATGTCATTATGGCATCTTGACCCAAACATCTCATAATGGCAGGATCCAAGCTGACTGACTGATTTTATAGAATTTCCACTTGTTTTAATAGCTGTATCTTGCCCTCTAATCCTCAGCAGTCTTTATCTTTTTTCTATATACCTAGCAAACTCCCTGTGTGGTTCTGCTCTTCTCTAGATGTTTGAGCTGGAGCTGGGCTGGGTTGCAGGACTCCAGGGTCCAGTCCCAAAGTCAGGATCCCCTCTAGGTCTTGGTACTGCCCCGACTGGATGTCCTGTCGCTGGGCTACAGAATGAATGGCCTGTGTGAGAGAAGAAAAATAGAAAGAACATTAGTCATTAGTGTTCAATGACATGGCGCTAATGTATTCAAAATTACATAAAAATGCAATTTATACAGACAATGACTTGAATACTTCTCTTATATGTTGAAAATGTTTTAAATTTCTGCATTAAAATTAATTTAACATTTCTGTCAGTCTTAAAGTAAAAAAATGTCTGGATGGTAATTGTCGTGAGATCATAATAAATAAATAAATAAATAAGAAAAAATAGTAATAAAAAGGCTACTATTGTTTTTTGTTTTTTTTAAGTATTGTTATTCTTACATTTATTCCGTTACAATATAATGTAACTAACCTTTAGGGCTGCACAATTAATCAAATTTCTAATCGCAATTACAATTATGGATGCCACAATTACGTAATCGTTCAAAGTCCACTAATGTTATTCTGCGTGCTTAAGATGCGTTTTTTTCTTTCTACATGGTATCTTAAGGGTTTTTTCATTGATTTAGTTTTAGTATAACATTATAATACCATTCATATTTTTACTTTTTTTATAATTTAAAGAAGAAACCAATCCGATGTATAGTTGACATTTGAGGCTTAATACTATAGAAAAGCACTAAAAGTTTTCAGTTAGAGTGTTTTCAGCTTCTTTATTTTCATATAAAAAATATGGCATGCAGTTGCATCAAACAATGGTATAAACATCATTCAATGTAAATTGTGATAATCGTAATTAATAATCGCAATTACAATTTCAAGGGAATAATCGACAATTATGATTTTTGACAATCGTGCAGCCCTAGTTTAAGGTCAGAAAGACTTTTTAATGTTTTTGAAAGAATGTTCACCAAGAATGCAGATTTAGTATGTGTTGTTTTATGCAAGACTGAAGTTTATTATTTATTTTTCTTTCTTTTTTTACATTATATTGTTAAGCTACCAATTATAAAAAAATATAAGATTGGTAAAATACCAATTATTAAGGGCTATTAATCTTGCATTATGCAAACATAAAAATATATATTAAAAAAGTGAATTCTGAAACTGCTGTTTGTTATTGAATAATAACCAAATTAATAATTATATATATCTACTCGTATCAATATCATATATCCATATGGGGTCATATTGTTCTGCAATGAAATTCTATTTTATTAACACTTTCACCAAGTGACACACTCACCAAGTCTGCATTTATTTGAAATAAAATGCCGTAAATAATCAGATATTGTGAAACATTATTACACTTTAAAACAACTGCTTTCTATTTTAACGTATTTTCAAATGTAGTTTATTCCTGTGATGCTAAGCTGAATTTTTAGCATCATTACTTCACTTTTCAGTATCACACGATCCTTCAAAAATCATTCTAATATGCTGATTTGTGCACAATAAACATTTAATATTATTATCAATATTGAAAACAGTTGTGCTGCTTAATATGCAGGATACATTTTTCCAAGATTCTTTAATGAATAAAAAGCTCAAAAGAATAGCATTTCTTTGAAATTTTGTACCAACGTAAAAGATTTTACTGTCACCTTGAAGAAGTTCAGAATCACTGCTTAATAAAAGTATACATTTATTTTAAAAGAAAAAAAAAGTGTACTCTGCCTGTTTATGGTCATGTTTTGCTCACTTTTAGGCATTTAAGTTTTTATCTCTTATGCAGGTTAAATTAGGCCGAATTTAATTTGTCAATTTCAGATGGAGTGCATGGACAGACAAAGATTTTTTTAAAAACTGTTTTAAACTGAAAGGAAATGAGAAACAATTATGTTTTGATTGAATTCCAGTCGGTGTCCTTTAAATGGAAAATGAGGTTGGGGAAAAAGAATCGGCGGGTGGTAATTAAGGTCGCCAGACAAAAGAGCAGAGATAAGGCCACTTTCTGATCAGACATTTAATTTTTAGGTGTTTAATGTAATTCATTCTCTTTTCTCTCTCCTTGTTACGCCATTAAACGCTGATAGTCCATTTGCTGCTGACTTGACGGCTCTGTTTCCTCTTGCCCCTCATCAGCTGAGTAGTCTTTGTTTTTTCCTGCTATAACCTCTAACATAGCATGAAATCTGCAATTAAATTACATAGGAGTAATATCTTTAGTCTTTAGTATATGAGAGTTTCCAGCAAGGCCGTTCAACAGGAACTACAAAATTAATTTTACAGTTCTCATACTCTCTTTTTTTATATATATAATATTTCCAGCAGAGAGTCTGTGAAAGCTCATGTTTTTCACTATATCATTGTGGCTGCATTTCCATCTTCATCCAACCTATAGACTAACAAAAGTTTGGGGACAGAAAGATTTCTTTTTTTAAGAAATCAATACTTTTATTTAGCAATGATGCATTAAATTTATCAAAACATTTATGTTACAAAATATTTTCATTCAATAATGCCGTTTCTTTCGAACTTTCTTTCTATTCATCATATAATCCTGAAAAAAGCATCCACAAAAAAAAAAAAAAAAAAAACGGCTTGAATCTGATATTGTAACATTGATAATAATAAGGAATATTTTTGACAAGCAAATCAGCATTTATATAATAATATTTCACAGTTTGCATTCTATTTTTGATTAAATGAATGCAGACTTGGTGAGTATAAAAGACTAAAAATATTTAAAAACCACAAACATCTTGTATACTAACTGGTCTGAATAGTGGGTCATGGGTAACCTGTTACAAGTAACTGAGGTTGAGGAATCGACAGGTCTCTGATCACCTGAGAAGATCCTGTAAACAGGTCCGGTTCTATGGTGTCACGTTCTGACTTTGTGAGGTTTGTGAAAGTGAAATGAGGGTCTGCCAGAGGGGTTGTGGTGGGACACAGAGAGGGAAAGCCATTCTTTTGTTCTTCTGCATCTGTGATTCGTCTCAGTTCTTCATCAGATGAGTCTTCCTCACTGGGCACCAGGCAAGCATCTTCACCTGTCATTTCCTCTTCTGAATCTGAGCAGTGACAAATAGTGAGAGAGGAGAAACCATGAGGACAGGAGGAGAGAAAACATTGAGACGTTTCGGCAGGAGGCCGGCAGTGAGGATGCAAACGCGCACCCTTATCTAACGCTCGCAGCGAGCCGCCTGGACATGGTCTAGCAGAGCTTGCGTGTTTCTCTTCCCTGCTTCCCGTCTGCTGCCTCCTGCATTAATAATGCTTATCCTACACAGCTTGAAGCTTCCATCACTCTGGTAGTCAGCAAATACTGCAGAAACAACCGCTGTGTGAACGAAGGCTGATGTCTACTAATGTTTTCTCATCATCTTTATTCTCTGATGCAGATGTGCTGGACCCCAAGGGATGGGCAAATCAGGTTTTTGTCATTTATTAAGTATTTTTTGAATGTTTATCAAACAGCTCTTTGGAATACTTGATTTGGATTGGTTATTCATGCATATATGATTGTACAAAGATGATAAACTGTATAATTGTCCTACACATCCTTCATAGCTGCACTAGTTTCACGTCTCTCTTGTCACACCTCAAATTCATATTTCATGCCATACACAAACATGACCCTGAACTTTTGAACGGTAGTGTATATGTTACTTATTATTTATTGTACATTTGTGTCTTTTACCATATTGGTGTTGCCACCATTTTATAAAATCAACAAGCCACTTGTATGTTACAGTGGTTTTGCATTGGTTAAATTCTAAAGGCTTTACATTTTGCCTAATAACACCTCTTAAGCATAGTAAAATCTGTAATGCACAGCCAGCTTTGAGTGGTATATTGGTTTTAAATATATTTAAACTGCTATTAATTACAAAGGAAACAGTCTACATCACTCACAAACATTTTCGAAGGATAATTATAAACACAGAGGCTCAAGCACATCATGGAAGACAAACAAAATTGCAATTAGACACTGCCAACTAACATTTTCAATGTTCAGACAACTTCAATTAAAATCTACCAATGGAAATCATACTAACCTGACATGCTCAGCTGTAAGGACAGCACTGTAGTTTTGGGTGACCTCTGTGAGGCCTTTAACCATTTGGAGGCCGGAGGTGAACGGTGCCCGTCAGTATGAGAGGATTCAGCTCTCGGCGTAGAGGACCTGATGGAGTCATAGGTAGGCATAGCAGATGTACTTCTATCTGAGACTAATGCAGACTGTGATGATTCTCTAGGTGATGGCTTTAATGAAGGAACTGTGGCGCTTGGGGAAGAGATAGCAAATTCTGGAGACAGTTGAGCTAATTTTGGTTTAGAAACAGGTGTTGAATGAGCAGGTATGGATTGGATTGGGTTGACTGGAGAGGAAGCTGATCTAGACCTTGGGGATGGAGAATCTGGAGGTTTTGGACTTTGTTTAGAGATGAGAAATGCAGGAGAATGACTTTGAGAAGACCTAACAGACGGCACTCTACCAGGAGATGGCCTGATAGTGGAAATATGGTCCTCAAAGCCTAAGAGAGTTTGATTTAATTTGGTTTTTGGGAGTGAAGGAGATGATGTTGGCAGAAGCTCTGAGGGTTTATCCTGTTGTGCTGAAGAAGATCTCATCCGTGGGCTTGGTTTTGGAGAGTCACTGAGTTCCACTTTCTGGCCTCCTGTTTGTGAAGTCAACAGAAATGGCTCTGAGGTAGTCGACAGGTGCTGTGATTTCTGAAGCCTCGTTTGAAGTGGAGAGACGCTTTCTGATCTTGGCAATGATGACGAAGATTGTGTGGCCTCTTGAAACGGCAGCCACATCTCAGGAGAAGAGTTGATTTTTGTGCCAGAATTACATTCACTGAAGGATTCTTTGGTCATCTCGGAGAAGGACGGTGTGGAAGGCAAGACCGAATATCCAAAATCTCCTCCTTCAGATAAATCTTCATTTCCAACAGCTGCAAACCTTAAGGAAGAAAAACAGACATGCATACTGTATATAACATCTAACAACTTACTCCCACAGTTAACAGTCTTATTTTAAGTCTAGTTATGGCTGATATAAATGCAAATGTCAACATGACACTGTATTTGTGTCAGTTCTCAGCAACTTCAATAATATTGTTGCTTCAAGACGACACTCCTACTGTGAACTTTTCTGTCACTTCCTTTCAAAAAGTCTCATTTTTGCCTTGATCTTGTGTTTCTTACATTTTGCTCTCATTTCCCTGCTTGACTCCAAAGGATCTGTACAATGTAGCGTCTCCAGCCATCTTCTGGAGAAATTAAAGTGATAAAAACAGTGGTTGTCAGAAGAAGACAGAATGATAAGTGTAAAGAAACATCATTGAGGAGTCATTCTCTGGCTACCGCCCAGCAGTCCATTAGAGAAACTAGGGTGGTGGGGTTCAGAATTACCTCATCTAACTCTATGATGCTTAAACAGGATTCTGCAGGGCTGTCCGCTTTCCCAGCATCCTCAGCGGGAGCGATCGTGAAGAGAGAGGTAAAGTATTTATGCAACTCCATCCGCTCTGCTGCAAATCAGAGATGCAGTAAAACAGATTTATGCTTAGAGTTAAACACTGAAATTAAATCAGCTCAATGTTCAGTTTCTACATACTTATTCATAATACAGAGTGACAGATCTCCAGATTTATTTCAGTCCATGCCCTGTGAAAATTATTTTTTTATTTTTTTAAGACATTAATTTATTTTCTGAATAAATACCCCATCCATGCACAATTCATTCATGTATATTATTTAAAGAAAAAAATGTTTTCATAATATTTCAAAATACACTACTGTTTAAAGATTTGGTATCAGTTAGATTTGAACACTTTTACCAACAGTAAAGAAATAATGTTAATAAATGGATTACATTTTTAAAATGTATTCCATTTAAATACATTTTTTTTTTAAATCTTTCAAACTTTCTACTCATCAATGAATACTAAAATTGCACTGTTTTTCAGTTACTGCTACAGTTACAGTTGCTGATCAAATAAATGCAGTCTTGGTGAGAATAAGACTTTTGAATGGTGGAGTATAATACATTTTCCACCTTTGAAATTTTTTTTTTTCTTCTGATGATGTAAACAAGGCTGTGGACATGGGGAAAAAATTATTTAATGATCTTATTAAATTCTTGCCACATATTCTGTTCACCACAATTTTTTTTTACCTATTTCAACTTAAAAACGTTAGCTCAGTTGCTGCCTTAAATTTGAAAGTATAATCAGCTTGGTAGTACAAGTAATTTCAACGTAAATTACTGTACATTAAACTGAAAAAAAAAATCAAGTTGAATTTCATATAACTTAAAAAAGTTGAAATCGCTTATTTTGATGAGTTAAAGTAATGTAAAAACATAAGTTGCCATAACTTACTGATCATATCATTTTTACAGTGTTGCAGTCAGAAAAATGTCACATTACAAAAGTGAAATGCTTTGTGAATGTTGTTTCATGTTTTTAAATGCAGGATGAATCAAGATAAGCTGTTGACAGACTGAACAGGTAATGACCAACCAGCAGAATCCAAATCAGATGAACCATCAAAAAGACGCCATTTGAAAAAGTGACTGAAAAGTGTTTTGGGTGTGAGCATCACGGAGATGGGCTTTAGAAAAGATGCGAAAGGCTCGGGCTGGTGCTGACGAAGAGAGACGGCGCTCATCGTGGGGCTGTTTGGGAAAAGCTGAAGGTGGTCAGTTCTTTGACAGCTGTGATCAACTGGCCTCTCAGCAGCATCTAGAAACTTCTCTCAATCAGCTCTGTGATTACCCTTCAGGGACAGAGTGATGGATCCGAGTTGCCAGCTGTGAGAGGAAATCTGCCCTCTGCAGTGACTCTTAAAGCTCATTTCTCCAACTTTTTTGAGAGAGAGCACTTCTACGGGTCTATGTGAATCGCAGCATGTACACAACCGGTCACACACCATTCCTTGCCATCCATGGTCGAACTCAGGTATGACGATATGACAAGTTTTCAGTGACCAAAAAAAAAAAAAAATTAAAAATTTAAAAACAAGTGTAATATATTTGTATATACGGTATATATATATACGGATATACGGTTAATTTTTGCAACCGTATTTATAATACTGTATCTATAATATCTGGTTCTATTTTGCACAATAAATTCACATCAACAAACAGTTGACGGTAGCCATTGACTTCCATTGCATTTTTTCCATAGTATAGAAGTCAATAGCTACAATCAACTGTTCGGTTACCAACATTCTTCAAAACATCTTCATTTGTGTTTAACAGAAGAAAGAAACTCATACAGGTTTGGAACAACTTGAGGCTGAGTAAATGGTGAGTAAATGATGACAGATTTTTGGGGTGGGTTATCCCTTTAAATATAAGAAAAAATAAAAAGAAAGGTAAATATGAGCAAAGAAGAACAAAAAAACTAACCTTTCACTGAAGTAAAACAATTGAAAGTGGGGGGAATATAATTATGAAATTAATGTTTTTTCTCCAATACACGTTGGCCACAATTATTAGCAGCCCTAGAAATTCTTATCATTTGTATATTTCTATTCATATTTCTATTTTCTTGACCTTTAATTTACCAAGGGGGCTAATAATTCTGACCACAACTGTATGTATATAAATATGGTCAAAAGTGATTTCATGTTTTAAATTGTGTGACGTGAATGTCTATTATCAGTTTACTGTTTAATTGCGTGTGTGTGTGATGAAACGGGCCACACCTGTCAGTTTTCGGCTCAGTTCATCCGTCTCTGTGGGTGGAGGTGTGGGTGGTTCCGGTTGGCGTTGGACGACAGACCGGTGCTGAAATTCTTCAATTTGTCCTCTGAGGGAGAGAAAATAACGCTGCTCCCAGTAAATCACACTCAGAAATTTGAGGATAATTAATCAGGCTCCCTTTCCTCAATGGTGCATCTATAAATAAACAACATTTCAGCACAGCACATAACTTTAGTAAAAGCTTTATGCTCCTCTGAAAAAATATTTCCCCAGTAGGAAAAAATATCATTAACCAATAATGTTATAGCCTGACATGTTTCACTTCCTTTCAGCTTTTTTTTTTCCCAATCGATTCCTGATGTATAAAATCAAGCCTTGCCCTACATTATTTTAGGGATGTGTACAACTACACATTTTCAAAAACAGCTAGTTGGTGGGCTGCATGATTGAGTAGTCAACCTGCCAATGTTAATGAAGGTCTGTAAAATTAGGCCACTTTTGGATCAAGTTCTCCAAATACAATTGAGTGTCATAGCGATATACTGACACTAAGAATAGTGCAGCTGAGTGACATACCATGACTTATGAATGTGACAAATACATAATCATTTTTAAAATATATATGTTTTTGTTCTAGTATATGTTTTATATTTATTTTATTGTTTTCTTCTTAACTTCCTTGAAACAAAACAAATTTACTCTAAGAAGCAAAATGAGATGTTAAGGTCTAAATGTTTTTGAGGTTTATGAGCAAGAAAAGTAAGAAACACCTGTTTGCCATAGTTCGTTTATTTATGAATACTTAAATATTTATAGCGAAAAACAAGATGTTCTTGCAGCATATACTATTAATTATTGTAATAATTATGATAACAATAATAAAAAATAATAGAAGTCTCCTTTTGCTTAACAAGGCTACATTTATTTGAAAATTATTCAAATTTAAAATACATTTTTCTATTTTAATACATTTTAAAATGTAATTTATTCCTGTGATGTAAAGCTGAATTTTCAGCATCATTACTCCAGTCTTCAGTGTCACATGATCCTTCAGAAATCAGTCTAATATATTGACTGGCTTCTCAAGAAACATTTCTTATTATCATCATTGTTAAAAACAGTTGTTCTGCTTAATATTTGAGTGGAAATCATGATACTTTTTTTCAGGATTATTTGATGAATACAGCATTTGTTTAAAACAGAAATCTTTTATAACATTATAAATGTCTTTAATTATGCATCCGGCATAATAAAAATATGTATTTCTTTAAAAAAAATATCACTGGCCCCAAACTTATGTCACATTATGAAAGTTAAATGTAAAAGCTGTTTCAACAGAGCATACAAAGAGTGTATTCTCTCTTCAGTTAATACAAGGAAAGCGACATCATTTCAATCCAATAACAAATGAAAGCGGCTGAAGGAAGTTGATGACCCAGACTTCCTGGGTCCGAGAGTAAATCTCAGCTCAGCCAGATTCCCCTGATCCACAGGTTTAGTCCCTTCCTTTTCCCGGCGATTTACCATACAAACGTCTCTCTCTTTTATTCGTTGTGCTCTCGTCTCCTTTCCTGAAGCAAACTCTTGCTGCCTCAGCAGGACAACCTGCTTTCCTCATTGTGTGTGTGTGTGTGTGGGTGTTTGTGAGCGTATGAAGGGATTAGATACCCCTATCACACACTCCATTCCTCCAGAGTGTGAGCTGCAGCCCTGGGCCACACGTCTGCCCTCCTCCCACAGAACCCAAACACACAAACGCACATGCTGGGAAAATCCAGCTTCCTGTTCCGAGATTCTTCACACAAGAAGGCAATTTAACGGATTCACAATTAGACCTTTCTTGAATAGCCGACCTAAATACCATCGCTGCCACAGATACCATAATGCTCAAGAAGCCCGAGAAGCGGTTCAAAGCACTTAGGAGGGTTTACAGATACTGTGTTTGTGTGTTTTGCTCGCTCTTGTCAGGCTTTCTCATTTCGTAGGCGAGCATCGCAATCTTTTGGGGGGCAGACGAACAGTTTCACTGGCTCTGTTTCAAAACTTAGTGTGCTGCCTACATAGATGGCTTCAAAGGCAGCACCCTAACTGAAATGGAAGCTTGACTGATCTAGAATGTACTACACAGTGTTATTTTAGTATTATTTATACACTGTTAAAAGTTGTAGTGTGAAATTACAGTATTTTCCAGGTTAATATTTGCATTACTTTCACAGTAATTTCACAGTGGGACTTGAACAGCATCATATTGTGTTCCTACAGAGCATATGTACTCTGAAGTCACCCAGCATGCAATGCAGCATGGATAGATCATGCTGAAGATTTTTTTCATTCTTGTTGGTTTTATTTGTGCTACTGAACTTGTTTTTGGTTCACTTTTAGCCATTTGTGCTGTTTGTTTATTTTGTAATGTTGATTTATGCTGCAAGTGTTGTTTTTAATCGTTGAGTGTTACCATTGTTGTGTTTTGTATGTCGAGTATTGATGTCACATCTTTCAAAGACGTTTCTCAGCAGTTGTTTCACTACTGTGAAAGATCCATCCACGAACAGTTATGAATATGAAATAGGTTATTGATTAATCTTCAAGCTTAAATAAAATCTTCATGTTCATGCTAAGAATAATTCAACTATCTTCAACTAAATTCCGGCAATTTCATATTCTGGCTTATTGTCATTTTAACAAATGTTTTCATTTGTTACACTTCCGATATGTCTAGATCAGAAATTCAAATATGAATATGCATGGTCACAGAGCCCAGACATATGGGCTCACCATTATGGTGACTTCAAAACAATAACAGTATAAACATCTAAATTGCTCACAGTGGCACAGTTAAAGACAACTTTATAATGTGAATTCACAGTAAACAAAAAGCAGTAAATTACTGTGATGTTAGCATCATTCTGCTGTTCATTCTCAGTCAGTTGTAAGAAAATAACCCAGCATGCATTGACTTCACTGTATTGTAAAAATAATACTCTTTAATCCTGTAAATTCCTGCCAATTTTGTACAGTGTATACTATTACAGTCTTTAAGTCAAGTCACCTTTATTTAAATAGCGCTTTATACAATACAGATTGTGTCAAAGCAGCGTTACAGTGTCAAACAGGAAAATAGTTTGTAAATAATGCAAGAGGACAATAACAAAGAGTCCTTTTTCAGCTAAAGACAATATTTCTCTTTATTAATACTTTGAATTAGCTTTTGTGTTTTATATTTTCAGTTTTCATTTTAATTTTAGTAATTTTGTTATGTGCGTTTTTCGTTTTTATTCACTTTTGTTTTTTAGCTTTATTTTTAATTCAGTTTTAGGAATTTTAGTACTTCACCATCAACTTTTTTTTTCCTTTTTTCAGTTAGTTTCCAAGGCAACATTTCTCATTATTTAGGGTTAGATTTTTTGTCAATATTTATACTTACTATACTATATTTCCTTTTAAAGGTGTCATATGATGCGATTAAAAATGTTCCTTTCTCTTTGGAGTGTTACAAGCTCTGGTGCATAAAGACGATCTGTAAAGTTGCAAAGACTAAAGTCTCAAATCCAAAAGATTAAAACGACAAGATTTTCTATATAAAGTTAAGAGCAGCACGGGCCTACCTAAAACGGCCTGTTCTAACACGCCCCCACATGTCTACTTTACTGTGTGGGAAGATTTGCATAACACGCCCAAATGTTCACGCAAAGACCAGAAGGCGAACTTTTATTCTCACTGTAGTATTGTTGTTGCTGATGCGCATGGTAGTGAGGCCGCCGACGCCGTGTGTGATGTTGTGTTTCGCTGTGAAAGCGAAACTAATTTGTTTGGTCTTCCAAAAATGAACACAACTAGAAATCAGTGGTTAAATTGTATTTACAACACTGTTCCAGAACACTTCAACCCAAATATTCAGAGATGTGTAGCACATTTTATGGAGGACCGTTTACTGATCCTTGGAGAGTAGACTACAATGCCGGCAGTTCTGACTTACAGACTGTAAGTACGTTTTTTATATTTAAAGAATTTACCACTGAAGATTCAAACGCGAGTTTTGAGCAGTGTAGAGTAGAGCTTGTTGTTGTCATTTCTCTGATCACAAATGCACACAGGGTTTTATGTTATGTTCCGGCCGGACAGGGCATCATCACAGTATGGTAAGAGGCGTAACATTTCCGTCACACGCTTGAGGTATTCGTCCAATCACAACGCACTGGATAGCTGGCCAATCAGAGCACACCCCGCTTTTCAGACCGATGAGCTTTTTAAAAAATCAACGTGTTTCAGAAAGGCAGGGCATAGAGGAAAAACAATAATGTACAGTATGTGGCAAATAATGTTTTTTTATTTTTTTTTTTTACCTAAAACCACATAAACACATTACATTCACCAAATAAATACACCAAATAATGTTCTTGTTAGCAACATCATATGACCCCTTTATTTAAATATGTTTCAATGACGCTGCAATTACATTTCTTCATTTAATTGATTATTGGATAACTTTTTAACAGACCTTATCGCAGTGCATTCTGGGATTGCATTCTCTAAATGAGTGCATTAGTGTCAGCCCATTATTTTCACTGCCATTGGTTCCGGAAGTACTTTTTCCCATTAATTTTTCCTATAGGGATTTTAAAAATGTCTACATTAAAGATTTATAAGCCATGAACCAAAACAACCAACACAACAAAGGTGAATCACAAAAAAGGTACAAGACTCTGTACTAAACAGCTTTAGTGAGGGGGGAAACTACAATCCCATGAAACATTGCGAATGACAAAACAGGATTAAAAACAATGGTGAAATATAAAACTATCCATTTAAAGTTGTTGATTATATCTAAAGAAACAATATATTTTATTGCAAAATATGCATATACATACAAATATTTAAGAATTTTGAGAGAGCTCACAACAGATTTGTCTTTAAAGGTTTATAAGTTATCATTAAAAATCAATTTCCTTATGAAGAAAATCAATGGAGTTTTTACTTCTTACACTTAACTGTTGCACTCTATGCTTCCTTAGAATACCAAAATAAGCCATCTTAGAAGGCAGCATGTTGTTCCCTACTATTTGGAACAGGTTTCATGTAAGGAGTGTGCCTATGATGCCTTAAAATGGTCCCTACATAGGCAGCTCACTAGGTTTGTGTGCCGGTGTGTTTGTTTAAGGAAGATTTTACAAAGTTAAAGCAATACCATTGGGCTTTGGTGCTGATTAGCTCAATAAATTCAAGTGACTCGGCAGTGGCACAACTTAAAGGTGAGGCTGTATAATTAGCAGCCATAAGTCATTAATTGATCTTAAATGGGCCTTAATTGGGGCCTGAGAAGGTAACTGAAGCTTGTAATGCTCTTATTCAATGTGTGTCTGTTCGGTTATAAAGTGTGAGGTGTCAAGCTTCACCTGCGGTGCTTTTTCATGAGGAGTTTCTCCATGTAGCTCAAAGTGTCCTCCTTGAACTCCACATAAATTAACGGCTGGGATCCTTTCTCTGTTTGTGTTTCCATCACAGACACTAGAGAGAAAACCACACCAATCAAGCCTTCAGTCAAAACTCTGTGTGTACAGAACAGGAAAATAACCGTATTTACCTGAAGTGTGCATGTAGCCTAGAAGTCGTTCAAACACTCTTAACCCTTTCCGTTTTAGCTTCATGCAAACCACTAAAGAATTTATATTAAACAAATACTCAAGAGACTAAATGAGAGAAATAAGCCGTCTGGTACAGAATTCAAGCAGTACTATAGACATAATTCAGTCTTTGTTTTGAGAGTTATTTTGCTGAATTGTGAGAATATAAAGGGCGGTTAGACTTCAGTGCATCTGAAACCCCCTTAACACAGCAGTCATTATCACAGTGAGCACAAGCCAAGCAGCACTGCAGCGGGCAAGACTCCTGCTAGCCAACTACAGAAAGAGAAGTGAGAGAGAGAGAGGGACAAACACAAGGAGTCTGACACATGATAAGGACTAACTTTACTTTGCTGCAGTGTGATTCAATCGAGTGTAAGAACAACTGTCTTATTCATCTTTAAACCCCAACATACATGCAAACGATGTTTGAAATAACTGGCTAGCATACTACTTTTAATATATTCGCAGCATGTAATATGTAAAATATACATTTATCTATATAATTCCTTACATTTATATAGCGCTTTCTCTGGGCACTCAAAGCGCTTTACATAGAAGGGGGGGATCTCCTCAACCACCACCAGTGTGCAGCATCCACCTGGATGATGCGACGGCAGCCATAGTGCGCCAGAACGCCCACCACACACCAGCTTATTGGTGGAGAGGAGACAGAGTGATGAAGCCAATCAGCAGATATGGGGATGGTTAGGAGGCCATGATGGTCAGAGGCCAATGGGCGATTTTATGGAGGACCAAACCTGCAGAAATAATAAATAAATAAATAAATAACAGGAAAATAAAGAAATAAATGACTTGAAAACAAATATAGTTCATTTGTAATAAAATGTAATCCTGATTTAGCAATATTTAGATATAATTTGACAGTTTATTTGAATAAATATCGTATGTAAGTTTAGAGACGGTCCCTACACTTGCGAATATTGAACGTCCAATGTCAAGCTAACTTTATGGCAGTGGGCCGTGATTCCAAACCTTTGATGCAACTGTTTTACTGTCTTTTCTCTGTAATTACAAAATGAACACAAGCCTTAGAAACCTCTACCGAGTGTGTCTAGAGGCGTCATCAAACTAAACTTAATGACGAAACTGTCAGGATAAGTAGGTGAACTCAGTCGCTATAAAATAATTCGACATAACGTGAATCTGTGAAAATATCTTGCAACTCTACAGTTGATCACACAAACTCCGATCTCTATTGTTAGTTTGATTTGACCTTCTGCGTGAGCTCTCAACCCTGTATTACCGGGATCCGGAAAGACCGACCGACAGAATTGCACATCGGAATAATTACGGAAGAAATAAATGAACGAAATAATTACTGGATAATAAATAAACGTTGGCATAAAAAATAATAACATACTATATATATTTACATTTACTTTTAAATAAATAAAATTTTAAATTATTTAAATGCCCCACAACATATACAGCACATAAAATAATATAAAAATAAAGAAAAAGTAATACAAAAATGATTCAGGTGTAAATTATTTCAATAACTATATTTGGTTTTTCAAGTCATTATTAGCTTATTAGTTTCACTGTACATTTTATTTAATTAATTCATCTAGATTAGGTATGCATTAATTTCTGCAGGTTTGGTCTCCATAGAATTGACCCGTTCTATATATATATATCTATGTAAAATACACTCACAAAAAATCCCTGTCAATGTATAGAACACTACCATAGAACACACTCACTTACCACACAATATGTACATATTGATTTATATATTCAAAATGAAATGACATTATTCCAGCTGAAAGCGGAAAAAACAATAAAAAAGACAGCTAATGGCATAAAATTAATTATTTGTTTCAATGTCTTTTTCCCCGTAGAAAATTGGGGAGGAAATAAATAAATAAATAAATTTCACGTAACACCCTGTCTACACTGGATGTGAAATATGTATCATCATGGATCAAAATTAATTTGCTCCTTTATTAATTCTGACTGTTACATCAAAGCCAGCTCATGACGTTTCTTGTCTCTGGTTTACTAATTTAAATAACAATTTTCTTCTGATTAAAACTGTATGCAGCTGTAGCAATACTATGTACTATAAATAATAAAATCATTGCATTTGCATTAATATAAAGTAGGACATTAAGTTACTCACCCATTTTACCTTTGATAAAGTCTAGAATCAAGATCACAGCTGATTAATCTTCTGAGCTTTATTATGAATCTGCCACTAATTAACTGCAAGTTAACCTGATGAGATCAATGTGATGAGGTTGTGATGTCCATCATTGCATAAAGTACACCAAATGATGTACTATTCCTAAAGCATAGTAGGTTTAGAATTAACAGTATGCACAAGACTAGTATTTGATTTTAAACAGAGTACAGTGATTCTCTGATCCTGAAGTCAAGTGCATGAAAACATCACGTCTGCTCATATTTAGCAACAAATATCCTGCTGTTCTTGACTAATATCCCTAACGGATTGAATTTCTTGTGACCTGGCATCATCAATGAGTTTCTCAAACTCATTGAGTCATATGTTGTCAAATCACGGAGGCATTTCTACAAACCGCACGCAGCGCCTGGAAACACACACGTGTCGTCAATGAGCACATGTTTGTCATGCATATACTGTATGTAGTTACCTGGCAACCAATCAGCAGCCCTGTCGCACTTGCGGTGTGCGTTATGTCAGTCAATGCCACACATGAGTGTGCTTTATGAGAGACTGTTTGTGCGTGTTCAGACAGCCTGCCAGAGAATATATGTGGCAGCTCACACCAACCTGACAGCATGTCACTTTATTACCGTAGTCTGACTGTAGCATATCCACACACATTCAAATGCATAAGTGTGTGTGTTACCTGGTCTCTGTCCTCTCTCTCTCCACTCTTTCAGAGCCTCCTGGAAGGACCTGGCTGACTCTTCTTCATCAAAGCCTCCTCTCAGCAGAGAGCTGTCCTCTTCCTCACCAGCCTCCTCATCCTCCACGTCAACACCGTCATTCACGAACAACACCTGAGGCGAGACCCAGAGAACACAATGAGAGTGACAGAGACAGTGAGAGAAGGAGATGAAATTAAATGGAGCACATGGCCAAGTTTCCACACTCTACAGAAAGTTGAGTGAGGTTTCGTGTTCAAATGTTGACTTCCTTCCTGCCAACAAGAACACAAGATGCATGCATTGAATTGATCAAAAGTGGCAGTAAATACATTTATATGTTGCATAGATTTAAATAAAAAAAAAGTGCTGTTCTTTTGAACTTTCTATTCATCAAAGAAAATGAAACAAATTTCCTTATTTCCACAAAAATATGAAACAGCACAACAACACTGATTTTTAACATTGATAATAATAAGAAATGTATCTTGAGCAGCAAATCAGCATATTAGAATGATTTCTGAAGGATCTTGTGACACTGAAGAATGGAGTAATTACAGGAATAAACTGCAGTTTTAAAAATGATTTTACATTAAATATATTTTACAAATGGTAACACTTTACTAGAAGTCTTCATATATAATGCATCATAAAAGTATATTTAATGCATTAATTATGACTTGTAATGCACCTTGTATCACATTGTATGATCTCATCTATCTAATCATTGTGACACAGAAAAAGTAATGCATTAAAACACACATCGCAAACGATCCATTTCAGATAAATCTGCAAATATAATGTATTTTAACTTTGGTTACAATTATTTATGAAAATATACTGTACAATGCATTACATTGTGTATAAAAGCATCAAGTTTTACCACTATTTTACTGTATTTTTGATCAAATAAATCCAGCTTTAGTCAGCAAAGGAAACTTCTTTCAAAAACACTTAACTCATACTCGTAATGTCTGTTGTTGTTGTTGTTTTGTGTGTGTGTGTGTGTGTGTGGACATGTGCTGCTAAAAAATTACTGATACTGAAGTTTTCTGCTTAGTTAACACTGAAATGTGAAATAGGCCTACTGCTTGACGCAACATTCACATACAAGTAATACTTTATATACAATGCATTATAAACATTTTTAATGCTTTAATTATGTCTTGTAATGCACCTTATAATGCACTGTGTGATATCTGCAAATATTATAATGCCCCCCCCCCCCCCCCCCCCCCCCCCCCCCCCCCCAGTTTAACGTTGGTACAATTATTATGAACAGAAATAATGCATTATTACATGAATACATTCTTAATGCATTATCCATTTCTAACCGGATTTGACCTAAAGAAGCTAAATGTATGATTCAGTTAATAAGCAGTTTGATGTACCACCCCAAACAATCAGTGGCTCACCTGTGTGTGGTGTATTTGGTTTTCAGAAATGGGCCAAAGGCTCCTAAGAGCTGATCTTTTCTCTGTAGCTTCACTTTCATCAGCAGATTTGGGGGATGCACCTTGTTGATTCTCCTTGCCGCTTACCTGCTGCTGGAGGTGGCCCAACACATCCCGAGTGCTGACAGGGGTCTGGAGCTCTGCCTGGATGACGAAGCATAGATTTCAGTCAGACCTTTAATTCAAAGTGTACAAATGCATCCTGTTAATGATTCGGCTAATGTACTGATGCAACCGAATGAATGCACACTCTTTATAGGTAAAGCATTCATCCAAATCATTAAATGGATGTCCTGTGTCAAAACAAGCTTTATAGACAGCATCTGTGACACGCTGTTGCTTCCAATAAAAAATGTATCTGTCAGTTTGTAGAAACAAGAAACAATGTTTCTATAAATGTAAACGATAATGCATAAGTTTGGGCAGCAGGGGGGTTAAAACTAAAACCTTGCAAAAAAAAAATTGGTATAGAAAAAACGTAAAACTATTTTATTCAGCTCATTTTACCAGGACTAACTTGATATGCTTTAAAACAATGAAACATATATATATATATATATATTAAGATATATATATTCTATAAACACACACACCACCAACACACATATTTTTTTTTTTTTTTTTTGACATTTAAAAGTATAAAAAAGATATAGTGTATTTATAATGAAATTACACAAAAATAACACTGTTGGGCAGGACCATTTTCACTCAGAATTTGCTAACAAATTTCACAAACAATTGCAAATAAATGGCAAGTTACACACTGAATTAAATGTGAAACGTTGATAGAAAACCTGAAATAGTATTTTGTTGTATGACATACTCCAATAATATTTGCTTTATTTACAACTTAGAAAACAATTACAGTGCACTTTTCATTTTAAAAGTAGTAACCATGAAATATGTCAGTAGAAACCTAAAACCCAGGACTTACATGTAGCATAATAGGGTTTCTTTAATTTGATCATATTCACACCAGGTAATTGCTCTTTTTATTACTGATTACTGCAAACATTATCAAATCTCTCCGTAAAAAAGTGCAAATGAATAATAGCTACGAAGAAAAGCTTGATTAAATCATATAATTCACCCAATAACTAGTAGCCAGAAAACAAATTCCTCTTTATGACATTATGTCCTTAAGATAACATTGTTAGTGGCCATTATAGTGGTCAGGGCTGCTGAATAACGCTTTCTCTTACCTCACCAGATAAGACCTTGACTGTCTCGTGAATAGATTTTTATTATGCACTCAAACTACAGTAAACAATAGCAAATTAATTAGTTTATCTCAGCATAGTGATTTGCAGACAATAGAAAGCAATAGGAAACTATTAAAGGGAGAATAAATGTGTGCAAATTGAAAACAGAGATAAAAGAGAATGAATCAAAAGCAAATGGACAAATGCCTCTTTGTCAAAAGCAGACGCAGACAAACCAAGCTTGCAAAGAATAAACCCTGGGGACAAAAATATTAATATGTGTTCCCTTTTTCTCCCATGGAAGCAAATTAAACAGGATTAGGATGCATAAGGCTGCATCAGAGTCCAGTGTAGTTAAATACAATTCTCAGTTTCTTGCCAAGACTGCACACTCCCTTCAAGCAGCACCCAGAAATGAAAATTTTGTCATAATTTACTCACACTCATGTTTTTTTTTTCCAAACCTGTATAAGCTTCTTTTCTTCTGTTGAACACGAAAGAAGATATTTTGAAGAATGTTGGTAACCAAACAGTTGCTGGTAGCCATTGACTTCAAAAAAATTATTATGGAAGTCAATGGGGATCAGAAACTGTTTGGCTACATTATTCAAAATATCTTTTGTGTTCAACAGAAGAAAGAAACGTACACAGGTTTTGAACAACATGAGGGTGAGTAAACAACAGAAATGTTATTTTTGAGTAAAAAAATAATACCTGTAATACCTTTAATAAATATTATAATGGTATATTATACTAAAATAACACTAATGTAGACGGTAGACAACGAGGAAGCTCACTAGACTAGAGCCTATGGGTTCTTCTGTTTCTCCTCCATCTGGACTTGTTTGCTTGTGTTTGTGTAATTACGGCTTTCAGTATGCGGCAGTGCAGGGTGAGCATCACACAGGGCAGAAGTAAGTTTGGTGATGCACATTTGCTGCCTAATGCTGCATGATGGGATGTAAACATGAAGACAGATGTGAAGGGTTTATGTGGGTCACTTAAGGTCATCTTCTCAGAAGAAGAGCTGATCTCCACACTGTTCCAGCACACCTATAGTAAGCAATAATTGGAGCACCTCAAATGCTACGATCAACACTGACACACACATGATGATGCCTAAACATATTTGTATGCCTATATGGAGTGCTTTAGGACATGGGGTCATGGTGAGGTATGTTCCCTGTATGCCCTGGGGTTAGCGCTTATGGAAACTATAATGAGCTGATTTTTCCCAGTTGACTCAACACAGTGTGAATGACCCTGAGGGTCAAGTTAAAATGTAACTTAAACTATTAAAAACGGATCTTACTATATAAATACACAGCTAAATATCAGAAACCCACTACAGTTAAATTGGGAATCATGTTCAATGTTTTGGACGGAAAATCTCCTTGCTAACCAGGCTGCATTTATTTGATCAAAAATACAGTAAAACAGGAATATTGTGAAATATTAGTAGAATTCAAAATAGTTTTCTGTTGTGATATAATTAAAATGTAATTTATTTCTGTGAAGCAAAGCTGAATTTTCAGCATTATTACTCCATTCTTCAGTGTTCCTTCAGAAAACATTTTAATATGCTGATTTGCTACTTAAAAATTTGTGGAATCCGTGATGCACTACCATGCAAAAGTTTAATCAGAATCAGAATCAGAATCAGAAGAGCTTTATACAAGTTATGTTTACCCACACAAGGAATTTTTGACTTGAAGACAGGAGCTTCAGTTGTGAAGAAAGTACAACATAGTGCAGCATACATGATAGTGTAAAACAGTAAAAGACCCACAAAGCACTCCAAAACCAAAACCATTCATAGGAATAACACAGTAGGGATGTAATATAAAACTAATATAATAAAAAAAAAATTGAAAAATTGAATAATGTACTATATACAGAAATAGAAGTATAGGAAAAAATGTAATTGTTTAGATAAATGTACAGATATGTTTATTAGTGTGCAGATATGTTATTTAAAAAGTGTGCAGTTTAATATAAATATAAATATACTATGTTAGTTGTAATGGACGATGTATAATTATGAAAGATTAATTATTCATTAATTAGACTGAATATAGCCTGTGGGAAAAAAAAATTATTGTGCCTGGCTGTTCTGGTGGTCAATGCTCTTTAGCGCCGGCCAGAAGGCAACAGTTCGAAGAGAGAGCGGGCTGGGTGTGAGGGGTCCAAGGTGATTTTTTTAGCCCTTTTCCTCACTCTGGAGATGTAAAGATCTTGGAGGCTGGGCAGAGGGGCACCAATAATCCTCTCAGCAGTCCTGACTGTCCGTTGTAGTCTCTTGATGTCTGATTTGGTTGCTGAACCAAACCAGACAGTTATGGATGAACACAGGAAGGACTCAATGATGGCAGAGTAGAACTGCTTAAGCAGCTCTTGTGGCAGGTTGAACTTCCCCAGCTGGCGAAGGAAGTACAACCTCTACTGGGCCTTTTTAACAATGGAGTCTATGTGACCGGTGACCCACCAGCATTTCAGGTCCTGGGAGATGGTGGTGCCCAGGAATCTGAATGACTCCATTGCAGTCACAGTGCTGTTCATGATGGGGAGTGCAGGGGGGGGTTTCTCCTGAAGTCCACGGTCGTCTCCACAGTTTTTAGCGTGTTGAGCTCCAGGTTGTTAAGACGGCACCAGACAGCCAGCTCTTGAACCTCCTGTCTGTAAGCAGACTCGTCTCCAGCCTTGATGAGGGGGGGGGGGGGAACCCGATGACTGTAGTGTCATTGCATACTTCAGGAGCTTGACAGAGGGGTATTTAGAGGTGCAGTCATTCGTGTAGAGAGAGAAGAGTAGTGGGGAGAGGACGCAACCCTGGGGGGGCGCCAGTGCTGATGGTGATAGTCCTGGATGTGAGTTTGCCCAGCCTCACTAGCTGCTGCCTGTCTGTCAGGAAGCTGGTGATCCACTGACAGATGGAGGTGGGCACGGAGAGCTGGGTCAGTTTGTCTGAGAGAAGGTCAGACATGATGGTATTGAAGGCCGAACTGAAGTCCAAAAATAGGATCCTTGCGTAATTCCCAGGTCTGCCGAGGTGTTGCAGGATGTAATGCAGTCCCATATTGACTGCATCATCAACAGACCTGTTTGCTCTTTAGGCAAACTGAAGAAGATCCAGCAAGGGTCCAGTAATGTCCTTCAAGTAGGCCAGCACCAGTCTCTCAAATGACTTCATGACCACAGATGTGAGAGCGACAGGTATGTAGTCGTTAAGTCCAGTGATTTGGGGTTTTTTGGGGACCGGAATGATGGTGGAGCTTTTGAAGCAGCAGGGAACTTTGCACAGCAGTGATCTGTTGAAGATCTTTGTGAAGATGGGGGCCAGTTGGTCAGCGCAGATTTTTAAACAGGCAGGTGAAACACCATTTGGGCCTGATGCTTTTCTAGATTTCTGCTTCCTGAATACCCGGTTCACATCCTCTACACAGACTTTAAGCACAGGTTGAATGGTGGGGGAGGGAGAGAGGGGGGTTGCAGGGGTGGTAGGTGAAGGTGTGAAGTGAAGATCAGAGCGGATGGGGGGTGGTAGAAGATCCTTTTCAAATCTGCTGTAAAACAAATTCAGATCGTCAGCCAGTTGTTGATTCACCGCAAGCTGTGGGGTGGTGTCTTGTACATGGTGATGTCCCTCAGACCAGTCCATACTGACGCTGAATCATTTGCTGAAAGCTCTTTTCTCAGCTTCTCTGAGTAGTTTTTTTAGCCACTCTGATCTCATTTGTTAGTCTGTTCCTGGCCTGGTTATACAAGATTTTATCCCCAATTCTGTAAGCATCCTCTTTGGCATGAATTTCTGTCTGAGTTTCCAAGTAAACCACGGTTTATCATTATTAAATGATAAGAATGTCCTAGTAGGAATGCACATATCTTCACAGAAACTGATATATGAAGTAACAGTCTCTGTGAGCTCATCCAGATCATTGGCAGCAGCTTCAAAAACACTCCAATCAGTGAGGTCAAAACAAGCTTGTCAATCCTGCTCTGCTTCATTAGTCCATCTTTTACAGTCCTTAATACAGGTTTAGCGGATTTCAGTTTCTGCCTGTAGGTCGGAATAAGATTAACTAAACAGTGATCAGAGAGCCCCAAAGCTGCTCGTGGGACAGAGTGATATGCATCCTTTATTGCTGTGTAACAGTGATCCAAAATAGTACTGTCTCTGGTGGGACACGTAATGTGCTGCTTGTATTTGGCAGTTCACGGGAGAGATTTGAAGTCTCCAAGAATGATTAAAATAGAATCTGGGTACCTTTGCTCCATTTCAGTAATATGTTCGGCCAGCTGTTGCATCGCAGCACTCACGCACACGTCCGGAGGCACGTACACATTCACAAGAACGAAAGAGGAAAACTCCCGCGGTGAGTAGAACGGTTTACAGTTTATGATGAGTGCCTCTAAATTAAGACAGCATACCTTTTTCAGCGTTGTTACATCTGAAAACCAACTTTCGTTGATGTAGAAACACAATCCACCACTTCTCGTTTTCCCCGTTAACTCCGCGATGCAATCCGCTCTGAACAGCTGGAAGCCCGGCAGATGAAACGCGTTGTCCGGAATGGCTTCACTCAGCCAGGTTTCACTGAAGCACAGTGCAGCAGAGATTGAAAAGTCCTTGTTGGTGCAGGTGAGGAGAAGAAATTCATCCGTTTTGTTAGGAAGGGAACAGACATTCACGAGATGAATGCTTGGGAGCACAGCTCGAAAACCGCGCGTGCGGAGCTTAACCAGGGTGCCGGCGCGTTTCCCTCTTCTGCGTCTGCACGCACGTTTGAACAACACCGCTGTACCTCCGACTAGAATGTACAACAAAACGTCCGAATAATCAAAAAACGGAAAAATGTTGTCCGGGATGTGCTGCTTAATGTTAAGCAGTTCGTCTCTGGTAACACTTATAGAAGAAGAATGACAAAACATAGAACAAACAAACAAAAACAATAGAAGATTTGCGGAGCTCAGCGTCCTTGCTGCCATTGGCGGCGCCATGCTGGTTTAATGGTTAAGGTCAGTAACAACACTTTACTCAGCAATGGAGCATTGAATTGATCAAAAATGACAGTAAAGATAATTATCATGTTGAAGAAGATTAAAAAAATTCAACATTTCTATTATATTGTAATATATTACTGCTGTTTTTACCAGTTTTGATCAAATAAATGCAGAATAAAAGAGAGTCAAAAACAAACAAAAAAAAAACTTCAAAATTCAAAACTTTTGACCGGTACTGTATGTAGTTTTCTTTTCTTGGAAGAAATGTACTAATTATGGTTGTACATAGTTAGATACACAGAAGTGTAATTAGTGTCAACCTTCATTCCGTTACCAATTTAGTAAGTGTAGATCAGAGTGATACTAACAGTAAAATCACATAAAGCTAAAAGGTAATTTAATGAGCACAGTTATTTTTACATAAACTATTTAATGGGAACAAAATGAAATGAAGAAAAAAAAAACATTATGCTGTTTATTTGTTGTATTGGCTAAGGCAACCGTCCTGAACGTGAATGAACCCTCACAGCATGTGGCTTTTTGAGAAGCCGCTCCCACGTCCCTGAGTGCAGGTACTTTCTAATTGGTCGCAGGACTTATGGCCGACTCACTCTCCGACTAAATCACACAACTCAGTCTGACAGGAAGGTGACTGTGTGGGTAGATACACAATTAGCGTTGCGTGTTCTGTGTGGCGGTTCTTCCTAAACTGGGGAAACAGGTGTGGTAATCAGTCACCGTGGGGTTAGAGTGAGCACGTTTGTTGCGTACTATGTGCCCAGCACGCTTCTGCGTTCTGAGAAACAGGAGATGGGGAGGAAAGATTTCCGCTGAATCTGGAAGTGTGTGCCTGGCGCTGATGCGGGCGTGTGTAGGTGTGTGCGTGTGTGTGTGGGACGGACGGAAGTTGTCAGAACAACTCCTCACCTGTACGGGAACCATTTACGATGGGATTCAGTGCCCCCCTTCGGTGGATCTGACAAAGCAGAGCCCACACCAATAATCCCTTGCAGTGTCTGCACAATCTGAACTCATACCTCAACATTTGATCACAAAAAACAATTAAATGAACCCAGGACTTGTATGGCAAGGTATATTCACCCCAAAAACTTTCAATACTCAAGCAATATTGTTTAAAATCTTGCATTTTGAATAAATCACCTAGACTACATACTTACAACTGGAGAGAGGTGTCTGAGGGGATCCACGTGCCAGTCCCCGATGATGCGTACGGTTCGAGTGCATCTCACAGTACTGACGCTGGCCTTACTCACGCAGTTGTGGCTTAACCAATGCATTCGGAGGACGGTAGGAGAGCCCGTTTGATGGACAGACGGACAGATAGAATGACAGACTACATAGCAGCACAGGAATTTAAAGGAAGGTCTATCAAACCCACAGCTGAAGAGCCACTTGTAAATGAATACAGCCTGCTGTCTTGATTCATTCGGTCTGAACATCTGCATGTCTTCTCTGATGATGCAGCACTTCAGCTTGAGAGATGCATGATGCTCGGAAGAGTTTGAATTCCTTTGGACAGACTTTGGATATGTTTGGAATAATATTTCTGCAGTCTACATGAAAATGTTTGCACAGTAGTATGTTTGTATCGAATATCTATTTAACCTATGACATTTGCCAAAATGTGGATGCAAAGCACACTGCATGAAATACTGTATCCCACAATGCAATGTGCTCTACTTGACCTTCTGTTACCAGCATTACAATTAGGAACCAGAAACGCTACAGTACTTGGCATCTTAGGACTTTATTTCCACAAAATTAAATATTAAACAATGCAGAATGCTATAGTCGGTGTTGTTATTGTTTACTAAAATTAAAACTATTCAAAAAATGTTTTTGTTAAATAAAATAAAATATAAATATTAGATGAAAATCTTTAACGTATAAACTTGTCTTGCACTTATCATCAACTGAATAAATAAGTTTAAGTACTAAAATGACTAAAACTTAAATAAAAAACAAATGAAAGCCAAATAGAAATAGACTTAAAAACTTAAACAAAAATGTTGTTTTGGCAACTAACTGGAAATAAGTTTGTTAAAATACTAAAATGACTAAAACTTAAATACAAATAAATTAAGATAAAAAGAACTATGCACATAAATATTACTACTAAAATTAAAATGAAGATATAAAAATGAAATCTCATCCAAAATATTATTTGAATAGTATGTAAATAATAGGTTACTAAAATAACACTGACTATAGTCTGAAATAGTTCTGCAACTTAAAATAGGTGGAAACATATAATAGGTGAGCATACATCTCACAATATTTCTGTCAGATAAAGATAAGCAACATAAAGGTAGTATGCTCTTCTGAGTGCAGCCATAGTTTTGCACTTGCCACTTCATTAGTCTAAAGGTCAAGTGACCAGTCACAATTTGGTTTGTTTTCAATGCTATTTAAGGAAGAGCCTATCTAAAGTAGTAAACACCAACTCTTTCAAATGAGTGGAAATGTGTAGACTTTGCAATGTCTGTCCAAATGTTTCCTATTTCAAAGCCGAAGTTTTGCATCTTCATACATAGCAGACATTTACAGATAATTTCACAAAGCTGAATATACAGTTCTGCTCATGGATTTCTAGTTCTAATTTACTTTCAACTAACTACTGGAAGTGCCATACAAGCCAGTCAATCACTCAATCACGAGAAACTGGAGATATCAGCCATTTCTATGTACAATATGCATCTGATTTAAAAGCATGATGTCAGAGAAGTATATTTCACATATTGAAAAATTAAGTAGGCAGGCAGTATCCAGTGTACATGCATTTTGTAGTAAACAGTACAGTACTTTCTATTTCGAACAAAACAACAGCTTTCAGCTCAATTTTAGCTCCTGTGGGTTTCTCTAGGGTTGTGTGAGTGAGCACGGAGGAAACCCTTAGGAAGCCTTGGCTCTACACATCCATAAATACATTGAGACAGACACACACCCCAAACATTCGCTTTAACACACTTGCTGTCTTTGACAGCCAAATGCATGTGTGCAAATTCCACAGGTACATTTCCCCTCGAGACTGTCTGTTTCAAAGCACTCAAGTCCTCTTCACACACACACACACACACTAGCAATGCATGAAAGTCCCAAATCTCCCAAGGGTGACAGGGTCCCCTTTAATACAGCCACACAAACACGTGCACACACACTCACGGTGAATAAAGAAAAGGGTAAATACAGTGCTGCTCTGTGAATCTACAGCTGTGCCCATTACCGGCTCCTTTAATGGCCACATAAAAAAAGATCTCATTTCAGCACGACACCACTGAAATAAATTACAGCAGCAGCATTCTCCCCAAACTGATTTTTAAGAGGGCTTCCGGACTACAGAATCTGCACTTCATGCCTTCTTTGCTGAGAAATACTGTTGGATGAGAATATATTTGCAGCACTGTATTTAGCAGCAGTTCAATCTAGTGCTGCCAAAGTAAAAAGTGGAATCTTACTGTTAGGAGCTAAGGAAGCTCTTTTATTCGAACTGATGGAGGATAACAAACCCTTGTGTCATGCACTTTAGTTCTGAAGAGCCAGAGTTTGACTATCTGTATGAAGTCTGGCTCCCACTGCAGCTTAGTCTGGTTGAGAAAACTGCTTAACCGATACATCTGACTAGGGATGGGTTTATTTGAAGTTCATGGTACCAGTGTGGGAAAAAAATGTATGCATGAAGTGGCATGGCATGAAAGATCTGTGTGAATGTCTTTTCTGAATGTCTCAGAAAAAAACAGAATGTTTCTCAAGGATATCTTGTTTACTTGCTACAAAGTTACTCTAAGAAAACTACTGCAAGTCTTTTAAATTTGAACCACCATGAACTTTGCAAACTTCTGCAAATACTCTGATTAGCTTGCCCAGAAACGCTTACTAAAAAAGTTCAAAAGTTAGAGGTCAGTAACATGTTTTTGAAAAGCAATTAATGGTTTTATTCAGCAAGGACGAATACATTGATCAAAAGTGACAGTAAAAACATTTACATTGTTACATCTATTTCCAGTAAATGCTGTTGTTTTGAACTTTGTATTCATCAAAGAAACCTGTGAAATGTTTTACGGTTTCCACAAAAATATTAAGCAGCATTGTGTCACAGGAATTACATTTGCTATTTTTTGTTTTAAAATGTATACAAATGAAAACACTGTTATTTTAAATAGTAACAATAGACAGTATTGCATACTATTACTGTTTTATTTGTATTTCTGATCAAATAAATGCAAACTCCAGCAAAAAAATTCGAACTTTAGAGCGGCAGTGTATACCTGAGACATGATGCATGATGAATGAAAGGGATGGATAGTCTGGAATTAAGAATAGTTCTGTTCACATAACAGAACGGATGAAAACTCACCAGTCCGGCCAGCTGAACTTCACACTGTCCACAGACTTTTCCCTTCAGGTTGAGCTTCCTGTTAGTGCCATGTACCTTGGCGGCTCGTTCCGCTATTAGCTGCTCCTGTACTGCTGCAGTTATACAAAGACACACACAATTCAGAACTCTACACATGAAATCTGTTCCATAATTTAATGAGCTACCTCATCATCAACTGCCTACAGGTACCTTCTGAGAGAATCATGTCATCTGACTGATTTGGAATGTTCCACAAGCGCATCGACATCCCACAAATAGTACTCAACATGTGAGACTCTACAGTAGATTCCAACAGAGCTGGTACATAGCATGTTACTAAGTTAATGATTCAATATGGAAGTATATCCATACTACCGTTCAAAAGTTTAACCCAGGGAACAAAGGATCCTTTGTTATGTGTTCATTATGTGCCATATAAATCTGGGGAACACAGGACCCTGCATGAATGCTCTAATAAAACAAAACTTTTGGATAAAATAGCCAATTAATTAATTAGATGGAGCCCTTTTCATCAAGACTTTGCAATACTGAATAAAGTGCATTTATAATTTCACTTGCTGTACTGTTTTCACCTTGCAAAAGATCATTATTGTTATCTTTATTTCTCGTTTTCAGAGAATGTATTTTAAAGTAAGTTATACATTTTTTTTCTTGAACAAATCAATGGACAAATCTCACTAAAGTTTGTCTAATTTCTGTTTAAAACATGAACAATTTACCAATAGGGTAAAAAACGATAATAAATATAGCTACAAGCAGCAATAGTAGGGCTGTAGCACAGTGCAAAGCAGGAAGAGCAAAAACAGCAAAAATTAAATGAACATGGATAAACACCCAGTTCAGAATTATAGGTGAGAATGAATGCAGAATGAACAGAAGTTCAAATGAAATTCATAGGAGAAATAGGTAAAAAACTATTATTCATTTAATTCAATATGGCGGACAGGCACATTAATGGAAAATGGCAAACCAATGGAATGAAAGGATACAAAAATAACAAAATTTGGACAATGTTTTCAAAAGTTATAAGCATTTTTGCAAATATCTTTATATCTCTGGAACACTAGGTGGCGCTGTGTTAAAATTTCTCGGGTACCTCTGGGACATGCTGTCGATGATTCCTACCAATTTCTGTGCATTTATGTCTATCAGTTCAAAAGATATCACAATTTATGGCAAATTTCAAAAAGGCGGACAGGCGGTTTATCTGATCCTGGCAAAATCGTCATCCACAGATTCAACATGACCCAAGGAATCCACAGACACCAAGATCACAACTTTCTGACTAACAGTTCAAAGGTTATTAGCAAAATAAGAACTTTTTCGTATCTCATTATCCATAGGTGGCACTGTTGCCAAATTTGACATGGGCCCTCAGATCATGGTGATGAAGCATACCAAGTTTCGTTTTGATTGATCCAAGTTTGGCCGAGATACAGCCTCTGAACAAATTTTGGGTAAACATCGTTTACAGCATCATAACTTTTTTCTCACAAGTAGGACATACAATTCTGTTCAGTCATTTCTGTGTGGCTCAGTCCAAAGTTCATCTCACAAAATTTGAAGGCGTAGCGAAAAAATGGAAAACTGTACTTTTCAAAATGGCCAATACTTGATGTACGCTATTGAATGTGATCAGCATAAAGAGAGGAATCGATTAACTAATTTTTCTTTTGAAAAGTGGTGATAACTGGTGGTGTCGCTATAGAGTTGGTCCTAGGGACCCCAAAGTTGGTCAGATCATTATTCATGACCATCACTACAAGTGTGCCAAATTTAATCCTTTTCCTATGTTCCATTCATAGGGCGGCCATAGACTCTAATTGGGGGAAAATAAAATAACAGATGGCCCCTAACTACAGCCCCTTCAGGGCTTGGCCCCTAATAATTCAATAGATGTTCTCTGAAAACAAATCTTATCTTACTCAGTGTGTTGCTTCTCAAGTATATTTATCTTGTTATAAGGATGCTTACTAGAAAATAAGTAAAAAATAATGACCAAGAAAATTACTTTTTCCAGTGCAATGTCTGCAACAGTATACGTGATGCCTTAATAATTATTCTGCATATTGTTTGGAACAAGTTTTGTGTCAGTTACTAGACTTTGGAAAAGAATTAAAGACAATTTTGACTTGTACCTTTCGGAAATTCTTCCAAAAAAAAGAAGGGTTATGTAATTAAGACTTTACTATGCTTGTGTCCAAGTGATACATTTGAGGAAAAAAGGAGTTCAAAACAAGCCAGGCAAAACACATCTCAGATTCCAGTCCACCCACCTGGCACAGGCTCGTCCTTCAGCACTCTAATCTTCATCTTGCCTGGAGAGAGCTGCCCGAAACAACATATTTCAAACACCACATTATCACCAAAACCACCGGTGAACTGTTCATGCAGTTAATTCTAGAAAGTGCGTCCAAGGTTTTGGACTATCCCTGGCATGAATGAAGGTGAAGTCAGCCTGATTGTAACTGGATATTTTAAACAGACAGACAGCCTGACAGACTTTATTTGTGTATCTGCATGAAAACTCTTACTCTGTGAGGTGCGTTCTCCTTAACGCTCTGAACCCCAGGCTGTGCTGAACGCCAGTGAGAAGCTCCCATCTTCCTGTGTGGAAATATCACAGAAAGTTGCTCAGTTTAGCACAGAACTGCAACTAGTTGTAATAGCCAATGGTGTGTCTCATAAAGCAAGAATCATTTGGAGGACTTACTATTACTTTTTGAAAACCCCCTAACCCCAAGTAATAAAATCTAGTGCGTAACTCATGGTAAACTTTTAACTAAGCACATATCAAATAGTGGAAAACAAACACAAACATTACATGAAAGCTTTTGCCCTACATAATTCACACAGATACACAGACGGAGGTCGACTTCATTTGTTTTCTGATTTGTTGTTTTGGTTGCCACATCAAATCAACAGTCTAAATAATTCACGGCGTGATTGAGGGGGAGGCCGTCTGTTTAGAGTGGGCTGTCATACTGGCGTCGAGCCACAAGCCTGAGTGTGTTCAAAGGATGCAAATGTATGTTATGTGTGTCTGGCTGTACGATATAATTTAGTAAGAAGTAAAGAGGTAACCATGCTTTTGAAATGTCTCTTTCTCTCATGTGGGTCGTGAAATTCTTTGGATGGCCGCCTGAAAAATTCTGAAAAAATAAATCAAGAATGAGACTGTTTTCATATCAAAATCTCAGAGGAATGTGTAGTTGGTGACAGGTCATGTGACTTTACTGCTGAAATTCTTGAGCTCAATGTGTTCACATGCTCAGAGGAAGCAGGGTAGGCTCTCGTATTTGAGTTTTTACTAATTACTAATTTACTAATTTGTCACAGTAACTTACCATACACTAATTAGAGACGGTCCCCTTGGAAACATCTTAAGGTTAAGAGTCTTGCTCCGGGGCACAATGGTGAAAGTTATTTAAATACTATGTTACATCAAGCCAAAACATATAAAGTGGCCCCAAAATTAACTAGACATTTAAAGGGTTAGTTCACCCAAAAATGAAAATTCTGTCATTAATTACTCACCCTCAGTCACCCTCAATATTCACTGAACGCAAACCGCGTATGTTGTTCTTTGTCAGCCGCACCACACGGATACGTTTTCTACGTTGTCTGTGCTTGGATTTGAACGAAAACATCCGTGTGGTGCGGCTGACACAGAACATATGTTGTTTGCGTTCAGTGGATATTCTCCAAAATGGCGCTAGGGTGACGCGGAGGAAACGAATTGTTGAAATAGCAGCTGGAAAGTTGGTTTTTTTTTCTTTTGCGCACAAATGTATTCTCGTAGCTTCGTAATGTTACGGTTGAACCCGTGATGTCACATGGATTATTTTACCGATCTCCTTGCTACATTTCTGGACGTTGATCGTGGTAGTACCCTTGCTGTCTATGAGAGGGTCAGAGAGCTCTCAGATTCCATCAAAGATATCTTAATTTGTGTTCCGAAGATGAACTGAAGTTTTACGGGTTTGGAACGACATGAGGGTGAGTAATTAATGACAGAATTTTCATTTTTGGGTGAACTAACCCTTTAAGCCACACATTTTGTTCAAAAGTTCGGGCTGGTAAGATTTTATGTTTTTAAAATCATTTATACTCAAAGGCTGCATTTATTTGATTAAATTTACACTAACACCAGATTTAGAATACTCTTTTCTTCTCTTTGAATATATATTAAAATTTATTATTCCTTTGATGTAAAGCTGAATTGTTCGCATCATTCTCCAGGCTCCGTGTCACCTAAAACAGTTTACAAAACATTCTAAGCTACTGATTGTGTTGCTTGCTCATGAAACATTTATTATTATTATTATAAATGTTTAAAACAGTTGTACTGCTTAATATTTTTGTGGAAACCAAAATACACATTTTTTCAGGAATTTTTTATTCGTTTTTTTATGTCTTTACTCTCACTTTTGATCAATTTAATGTTGAAGAATAAAATGATTAATTTCTTAAAAAATCAAATGTGTAACAATGATATCTTCCGCCAGGCAAAAATTATAACTATAATTGCTCAGAAAAGTAATACTTTAATATTTACGGTTAGGAGTTTATTTAAATATCTAACCCAAAGTATAAGCAATAAGAAAAGTCATGAATAGATCAAACAAAAAATACACAGCTCAGCAGCTCCACTAAAATCCATCTCATATTATAAAAGAGTGAGATAGTCAGAGACTTTGGAAGGGGCCAGGAGGGAGAGAGGACACTTCCTCTGCATGCTGTCCACTCTCATTAAGAGCTGTTTATGTGCTGGCCTTTATCAGTCTGATGGAGACGGGCGTTTGGGACGGGGATTAACCGCGCTCAAGCCTGCCTGTCAGCATTATAGAGAAATGCACAGGCAACGTGGCAGTTGTGCTAACAACTGGCGGATTACCATCGCATGCACACTGAGTGTCAACCAACAAGACAAACACTTATCTCCTGTCAGGGTCACAGACATCAGACTCCTCTGCTACTCGAGTTCATTGTATGGCAGCAGTGGGACAGGTGAGGGGTTACTATACTGCACATTTAACCTGGTGTTAAATTAGATTTAAGAAAGACCTCTGGAAGTGCTATTCTTCTCAATAAATTAACTTGAAAATTGTAATAAATTATAATTTAATAAGTTAACCATTTAAACTTAATTTAATATAACGACACAATTTAGGAGCATAAAAAGTACACCAATGTTGGCCAATAGTCCCTTTAATCATCTTTGTACTAGTTTTGTAATATCTATGAAAATATATAGACATTTAAGGTTTTTGTGACTTAACACAATACTAGAACTTTTTTCATCAGTGATTTTTTTCTCATAATTATAACTATAGAGTATAAACTCACACTCTGAGAGAGAAAAAATCATAATTGTGAGATCAATGTTGCAATTAGCTTGTTTTTTTATTTCGTGGTGTGAAACAAAAACAATTTGTGATATATATAAAATTCTGAGTTTATATTTTGTAATTCAGATTTTTTTTTCTCAGAATTGCAAGTTTACATCTCAAAATTCTGACTTTTTTCCTCAGAATTCTGAGAGAAAAGTCACAATTGTGAGATAACTCCGAATTGCAAAGAAAAATTCTGTATTGGTTAAGAAGAAAAAAAGTGCAATTACCTTTTTCATTTTCAATTCTGTGGCTGAAATGAGCTTCCATAGATTTCTGTCTTAATATATTTTAAAACGTAATTTATTCTTGTGATGCAAAGTTGAATTTTCAGCATCATTAATCTAGTCTTCAATGTCACTGATCCTTCAGAAATCATTCTAATTTACTGATTTGCTGATTTCTTCTTTTTATCAATATTGAAAACGGTTGTTCTGCTTAATATTTTTGTAGAAACTGTGATTCATTCTTTTCAAGACTCCTTTATAAATGCAGAGTTCAAAACAGCATTTAATCAAAATATTTTCTAACATTATTAAAGTGTTTACTGTTACTTCTGACCAATTGAATGCATCCTTATTGAATTAAAGTATTAATTTCTTAACAAAAAACCCTTACTGACCCCAAACCTTTGAACTGTAGTGTATACTGATGTCCAGCTCTGAAGGGACAAGCAACAACAAAGTATGCAAAGAAACTACAAGTTTGTTTCAGCGGTCCACTTTGTGAGTACAGTTTATTCACCCATCGAGCATAAGGCCAGAGCCCATCGGCTCTCATCTGCTCTTATGAATTCACCTGTGGCCCTTTAGTCCTCTGCCTTCACTACAATAAACAGCGAGCAGGTTGAGCGTGGAGGAAGATAACATCAACCATTCCCAGCACGGCACCAGCAACAGAAGTTCTGCTTTGATTAATGGTCGCCGATAAGAGCTAATCTGAAAGAGGTTTATGTCATAACAGCCGTATGGAGGCAATCGTAATTTAGATATGGTACCGCTTATATCCCTTAATATGACAGTTCCGGTACACAGCCCAGATCTCGCAGACATCTTGTCTATAGCTGCATTCTCGATGCATTCATCTGATTATCGCGAAGTGCTGACTTATGTTATTGATACAGGTGCAATTGGTGCCGTCCATCCCCATGAAGAAGAACTCACAGGAATTGCTTCATGCTATTGTCTCCGATTGGCCTTCTGCCTCACTGATACAGTATATCCGCTTTCCAGGCAAAAATATTTAAAATTTCGGATAAATTCATTCTTCATGCTGTCTCAACATAATTCATCCTGACCAACTGGATGTATATGTTTGCATTTGTTCGGCAGTATATATGGGAATATGATGTATTCACTTTATCTACTCCATTACCGTAGTGTTTCCCTCCCCTGCTGCATAATGAGCTTATATGTACGACTAAAACGACCGCCACTATAAATTCATGAGGTGGACCTACACAGGTCACATTTTAGTGTTATTAATGAAGAGCTAAAGGAAAGGGGCCGGGCCGAGAAGAGGGAGAGAGAGAGAGACATCAAATTAATAACTAGTGATGTTATTTTTTCTTATTCTTTTATTTTGACAGAAAACTAATTTCCTGCCTTCCTCGTTTTGGCATAGGGTTCCACTTAATCTTAATTTGTTTGGGAGAAATGGGAAGACAAGCATGGCGATGCAGTGAGAGCAGAGCTGCTGGAGCCGAGATGACTCAATTTCCTTCCACTCGATGGTTATGCTGATTCCATCACACCAGATCGCTCTGAAGTCAAACCATCACCCGAGATTACCTGCAGGAGCTGCATACTCCATGTGATGATCAGATTTTAAAGCTAATGGCATCTCTGTCACTCCATTTCCAATTCCTCTCCACATAATTCCACATATACTTGCATGCCTTTTGCTCTCACGTTATCCAAAGTGTCAAAGGGTAGTGTTGAGCGTTGTTGTGTTGTTGGTCACAGAAAGTTTTAAATGTAACCATATAGATACGGGTCCTAAAGGAATAATTCATCCAAAAATTACAGTTTGCTGAAAATTGACTCACCCTCAGGCCATCCAAGATGTAAGTTTGTTCCTTCACAAGACATTAAAGGTGGGGTAAGCGATTTTTCAAAAACGCTTTAGAAAACTGATTCGGGCCGAATAGCAAAACAAACTTGTAGCCAATCAGCAGTAAGGGGCGTGTCTACTCATGATGTGGAGGAGAGAGCGTTCAGTGCACAGGACGGACATTAGCGAGCCGAGCGACAGAAAGATAGAGATGGCGGATAAAAAACAAAAGAGGAAACCGTCTGGGGAATAAATGAAGGCTTAAGGCAAGAAGCAGGACCCGTGTAAATATTGGATCAGCTTTCCAACGCTGGCTAGAACTCAAGGAGCGGAAGGCCTGCGATCGGACGCTGAGGTTGCTTTGTTTCTTCTCGATAGGTAACACCGTGTCTGCGCCACAACACAACTGTCTAGTACACTGGACACGACAAGCGACCGTTGAAAATCATTTGAAAATTGTGTCAATTGTCGTCATAAATCACACAGCACAGTTTTCTGTCTGGGATTTGCCGTGCCACTCCAGGTAGACCATAGATCGTATAATTACTGTGTATATCTAATGGTTAGAACAGCATCACGTATATAATGAGTTCGATATGTAGGGCTGTGACGGTCGCTGTGACAACCGCATCACCATGGTGGTCGGTTGCCACCGCGGTTGTCTACTGCCACCTGGCGGTAGTGCACGTGACGTCACGCACTCTATAACAAGCATAATACAACGTTTTGTATACAAGTGTAATAACAGTAACTGTCCGGGAAGTTTGTCATGTCGTGTTTCATCCAGTGTAGCTCCTGATTATAATGTGTTTTTATTGATAGATTTTGTCGCGACGCGCAGCTCGCGTCCTGTAGACGGGGTGTATTTAACTTTCTTCTTTAGGCTACTTTCTTGTTTAACTGTATTATTTCTTTTATATTTATTTTAGTGTTTTGCAGGCTGTGTATTCACTGACTGAAGTGCTAAAATAATCACGAGCTGACGAGTTAAATCGGTTGTGTTAGATGAGGGAGACAGTGCTGCTGCTCCAGGACAGTTTTCAGAGACATGTTCTTAAATGTGACTCCTATAAAATATATTACATGCATGCACAGTTTTAGGGCAGCTTTAATCGCCTTTTTGGTAACTTCATGACTTAACTGACCACGGCATTGCATGCACGTAGTTATTTCACGCTTTGATATGAAAGGATACAGGCTACAGCGCACCGGCGCCTCTGTGTGTGCAATTGAAGAGCACGCTCTTCGAGCACAGTACCGTTTCCGCGCTCACTTGACTCGCGCCTGGCACCGATTGTGAAGAGGAGCACGCGTCTGAAACGTCTCCCGTTTTCAGTCGTTCTGCGACTGAATAAATGCTCTTCTTGTCAAGAGAAAAAGTGACAGAATCAGCAGTTGTGCGTGGGGGGTGGCCAACCTTAGCCCCGCCCCTGCGTTAATTGCGTTATATACTTTTATAAACTAAACTAAAAAAATAATCACCTGCGTTAGCTCGCTAATTTTGACACCACTAATATATATATTACCATTACCACCGCGGTAGTAAAAATATGCACCGGCAGTCAGCCCTATTCATAGTATTTTGTCGTGCCGCGCCACTCGGTTCTGGTGTAGACACGGTGTAACATTGTTTTTGCTTTGTTTCACAGAACTAATCAATGCCTGGGTTGCGTACGTATGTGTGGGGCGGAGCAATCAAAATAGGGGCGAGACCCTTTTGGTGTAGGGGTGTGTTTGTTTTGGTGATTTCAATGTCAACATTGGCTACCAGAAATCACTTACCCCACCTTTAATTGATGGACTGGAGTGGTGAGGATTACTTGTGGATTATTGTGATGTTTTTATCAGCTGTTTGGACTCTCATTCTGACGGCACCCATTCACAGCAGAGGATCCATTGGTGAGCAAGTGATGGAATGCTACATTTCTCCAAATCTGTTCCCATGAAGAAACAAATCCATCTACATCTTGGATGACCTGAGCACGAGTAGATTTCAGCAAATGTTCATTTTTGGGTCAACTATTCCTTTACACTAACCCACTTGTTTTCATCAGATAAATTCGAAGGAACAGACGAACTGTAATGGATGTGCAGTAGTTGGGAACTTAATGCAGATGGTGTCTTTGAGAACTTTAGATTGTCTTTGGCGACCTTTAACTATATATGTCAGCGTATTTCTGCAAGGCACTGCACTTAGGTGACCCATACCCTTAAGAAAGCACATATGCACTGGGTTTGATTGGCACTGGCATTTCTATGACGAATGTCAAGTTAGATTAATGTATATTTACAAAGTCACAGAAAAGTGACTCAAACAGGAAATGAAAATATCAGAGCCAATGTGATTTTTGCTGTTCAAGTTCATATTTAAAAATAAATATGTATAACTTTAAAATGACATCACATGAAGGAGGGCCTTCAATGCAGCGCTAGTAACTTTGGAGAAAAGTCTACCAAATAAATTAATGTAAATGTATGGCTTTAGAGGACTTGTGTGATATGCACTACTTTTATGGAGATATTTTTTTTTAAGTTTGACAGCCGTAGTCACTTTAAAATGTCATTGTATAGGGAAAAAAATATTTGCATACAGGTTTTGGAAGGGTGAAAAAACACTGACAGAATACTAATTTTGGGTGAATTATTTGTTGAAGTCCCTCTGTCTTTGCCTGCATGCACACCTACCCTCACAGTCTCTCATTCTCTGTCTTTCACTCGCTATCTCTTCCTGCGTTTTTCATTTTATTCATTGTCGTTTCATTGTTTACCTTTCCTCTTTTATCTCAGCACTCTCTGTCACAGTCATTGTTTGGCCCGTTAATTTATTCATCTTCTCACTCATTCATTAATTCAACAAGCTGTCCCTCCCCTCCCTGTTTCACTCACTCCCTCTCCTCTTTCTCCTGGTTCATATGCTGTCTGAGCTCCTCCAGTCTTCTCTCCATCTCCTTGGCATGTTGATCTAGCTGCACTGTTTCCATACGCAGTTCCCGGAGATTCCTTGGGGGGAGAATATACACATATATAAATATACTTTTTACATGCTACATATTAACTTGTACAAACCAATGTGACTGACTTTTTCCTGTTTTATTAGAGCCACTCTCCTTAAGACAATAATTCAATGGAATACACAAAATCATATTATTCTGCTAAAATGAACAGACTACTCTGAACATTTGGAGCGCTGCCATTTGCAAACGCGACATGTAACGTGCTAATAATGTGAAAAATCTGAAGCGTGAAAAGAAACTCAAGGGAACCGACTGTTCAAACCTGACATTTAACTTCATTGACTTGGGCTTTCTGGGAAGTACCACAAAGTTGTTTAAATTCATGGTGCTCTCTGATCAGACTGCAAGCTTCACAGGCTGTAATTTCCACTGAAGTGTCCTGAGAAAATAGAGTTCTGAGTAAGAAATCCACAGCACACAATAGCACACATTTCACTGAATTAACCTACAAAGAGGCCAATGAAATGAATAACAGCAACAAAGCTTTACAAAAAAAATGGCATGGTGCAATGATGGTATAAGATCATGGTACTGAATGATTAGCATATGTAGTGGTATTTCATCTAAAAAAAACACCAGGGTAACGTTACCACCATGTTTCATGGCCAAAGAACCATGGTAGCAATGGTAACTACCATGGTATTTGTAAACTCAAACGTACGTCAAAGAATACGATGGTACTATAATCAATAAACATATAATTCCTCACTATTTATGTACTTCAGTCATTTAAGATTAAAGAAAAACCAGCTACCAGAGAGAAATTTGCCAAATATATTCATTCTCATTAGACTTGTTTCCTGCACATTTGGGCGTTAGAATAATTAGAGCTTTATAAAACAAAGGCGAGAGCTGTTAGATAGAACTCATATATTTGTTTTGTTTGTTTGTTTGTTTCAGAGATAAAATACACAGTATCAACAATACTTTATCAAAATGTCACAGGCTTTTAAAAGTACTTACATCAACACCGTCCTCCCCAACTACCGCTTGCGGAAACTGTGTACATCTGTCGTTATAGCAACGCGTCTCGCATTAGCAGGCATGCGCACATTGACCTACTGATTGCAACAACAAAGAGCAACAGAAACAGCGACGACAATATAATAATAATATTAATAATCCTACAATTATTATTATTCTTATTGGTTAATAGTTCGAACATGTCGTTTACCTTTGGGATATAGATCCTAACTGAGGAAAACAATATTTTAGTATGGTTGTGTGTGTGTGTGTGTGGGTGGTGTGTGTGTGTGTGTGTGTGTGTGTATAATGACAAAGGTATGACATAGTATTACAAGGAGAAGGTGACTTTTCCGGACATTACCCCATGTCCCCACTTTTAAAAACGCTTATAAATCACACAGAATGAGTGTATTGAAAATCTGAAATAGCAAAAAGTCTCCTGTGAGGGGTAGGTTTAAGGGTAGAGTTGGTATAGGGCAATAGAATATACGGTCTGTACAGAATAAAACCATTACCCTATGGATGTCCCACTTTCACAAAACAAACCGGTGTGTGTGCATGTTTATGTGGTTTCTGAGGACACATATTTGTATTATGACATAGGTATTACAACGTGAAGGTGATTTATGAGGACATTTTCACAATTAGTGTCCCCGTAATTCAGAAGGCTTATAAGTAATTCAGAATGAGTTTTTTTTTTAAATCTAAAATGCAGAAAGTTTCCTGTGAGGGTTAGGTTTAGGGGTAGGGTTGGTGTAGGGCAATAGAATATACGGTCTGTACAGTATAAAAACCATTACGCCTATGGAGAGTCCCCATAAACCATAAAACAAACCTGTGTGTGTGTGTGTACCTGTTTTTCTATTCTGGGGGGACTTAAACCTGAATACACACAGACTTATGGGGACTCGTGTCACAGTGGGGACCTAAATTGTGGTCCCCATGGGTACAAAAGCTTATAATTCATACAGAATTAAGTTTTTTGAAAAATCTAAAAATGCAGAAAGTTTCCTGTATGGGGTAGGTTTAGGGGTAGGGTTGGTAAAAGGCAATAGAATATACGGTCTGTACAGTTTTGAAAACCATTTCAGAGACATTTTCTTAAATGTGACTCATATAAAATATATTAGATGCATGCACAGTTTTAAGGCAGCTTTAATAGCCTTTTTTTGGTAACTTCATGACTTAACTGACCAGGGCATTGCATGCACATAGTTTATTTCACTCTTTGATATGAAAGGATACAGGCTACATCGCACGCCGGCGCCTTTGTGCGTGCAATTGAAAAGCACGCGCTTCGAGCACAGTACCGTTTCCATTACGCCTATATCTGAGAGTCCCCCAAAGGATAGCAAACCAGCCATGTGTGTGTGTGTTGTGTGTGTGTGTGTTGTGTTATCTACATTCGTATGACATGCGAATTATACCTAACAATTATATCAATGCATCAACACATACATACTACCCAAATAACACATGTTACCACACTAATTACTGGTTGTTGAGGTGTTTTCAGCTGTGAGCTTAGAATGTGTGAGGGGTTGCTAAAAAGTTTCTTGAGGGAAACTAAATAGCAGAGTTGTACTGTTTTCTTTGTCTGTACTAATGAAGTCCTGGCGTACATCAAGTGTCTTGTGGCTTTCTGACACAGAGGAGAGAGACTTCTGTTGCTCCTGTAATTATGGACAGCTTGATTTCCCTAATTAAAATCATTTCAGCACTAAAATCAAATTTCATGTGGATGTTTTGATTGCAGTCATAAGAACTCTCATTAAAGCGTCAGCACCGTATGTCTCAATTATTAGTCTACAAAAATGAGTCTACTGTTTTGTTTTCACAAGTTTTCAGTGTTATGCATTTATTTTCCTTAATCAAATTCAAATCCACTTTCAAATGTATTCATCTTTGAATAATCATATATTCTACTCAAACACACTTTTATTTAATCAATGTAAACTTGCAAGTCACTTTTATTTTAAAATGTCTGGCCATTATTTGTATATCACTGCCCACTGGCCAAATTATCCAGATGTAATTAAATAAATCGATTGCCAGAATAAACACTCGGAGCCACATACAGATATTTTGAACCTAGTGTTTATTAAAAATCATTTTCATTCCAAAATACTTTTGCATATTAATGCTAAACTGTATGATTGAGCATCGGCACAGCAAATGATGTCAACAACGCTGTGAGATTTTCAAGTCTCTCGTACCACTCGCGCTCTCTTGCTGTCACATAATAAAATAACTGGAATTCAATATTTCAGGTCCATTTATTTATTATCTGCGCCGTGTAAATCACTCGTTTTTATTGAAAACTGAACCCCAAAATTGTGATCAGACCGCGACGTGAAGCGAGTTGTGTCTCAGAAGAGAAACTCAGCCTGCGCCTGGCTTTACAGCACAGCCTGTCCTCATTTGTATTCAGCTGGAGTTGAAACTTTCAGATCTGCTATTGCAAAGGTATTCTTCCAGATCTGGTCTTGCCGTTCCTCTTTCCTTGCTGCTTCCCTGCCTCTCTCTGTACCAAGACGAAAGAGAGAGGGAAGCAGGCATTTCCCTCGCTTTCTCAAGGCTACACAGATGAAGGGTGATGGTGGATTTTGCCTTCCCCTTCTCCCTCTCACCTTCCTGCATGAGACTGACCAAAGAATTTGTGACCCACAGATGGATCCGAATACTATTTGAAACTTTGACAACATTACAACAGTTTTTAATCTATCTATCTATCTCTCTATCTATCTATCTATTCTACTCTATCTTCTATCTATCTATCTTCTATCTAATATAATAATCTATCTGTCTGTCTGTATATAGTGTATATTTACTTTTACATTTAGTCATTTTGCAGACGCTTTTATCCCAAGCGACTTACAAATAAGGACAATAAAAACTAACAAAAGAGTAACAATATGTAAATGCAAATGACAAGTCTCGGTACGCCTAACCAAGAACATAGCAAGGTTTAAAACCATTTCGATATATTCTATATATATAATATATATATATAATATAATACAGTATATATTACTAAATTGATATCTTACATATATATATACACAGTACATCTATACAGTCTAATACATACATACATTATATATATATATATACACAGTTAAATATACATACATATTTATATCTATATAGATATTCCACAGTATATAAATCACATACAAAAATATAAGTATATTATAGTATATAGACACACACACACCACCCCCACACAAACACAAAGAAAAACAAGTAATATAATAGAATTTTTTTTGTGTTTTTTATAAAAAAAGACGATACATAGATAAAGAATAAAATTAGAATAGAGATTGCTAGAGTTAGAGGGTCAAATAAAGACAGATGTGTTTTTAGTCGTTTCTTGAAGATTGCTAAGGACTCAGCTACTCGGACTGAGTTGGGCAGGTCATTCCACCAAGATGGAACAGTTAATGAAAAAGTCTGTGAAAATGATTTTGTGCCTCTTTGAGATGAACAATAAAGCGACGTTCACTTTCAGAACGCAAGCTTCTAGAGGGCACATAACTCTGAAGTATTTTATGTGAGCATCCAGTGTAATTGATTAACCTAATGTTACTTGCGTTCTTTTCGGCTCATTAAAGAGTAATCTTGCAGCGGCATTTTGGATTAATTGTAGAGGTTTGTTAGAAGTGGCTGGAAGACCTGCCAAGTTAGCATTGCAATAGTCCAGCCTGGATATAACAAGAGCTTGAACAAGGAGTTGTGCAGCATGTTTCGATATAAAGGGCCTGATCTTCCTTATGTTGTATAAAGCAAATCTGTAGGACTGGGCAGTTTTATCAATGTGGTCTGAGAATTCAGCTTATCATCAATCACAACTCCAAGTTTTCAAGCTGTTTTTGAAGGAGTTATGGTTGACGAGCCTAACTGGATGGTGAAATTTTGATAAAGTCATGGGTTTGTTGAAACCACAAGCAGTTCTGTCTTAGCCAGGTTGGTTGAAGGTGATGGTCCCGTTATCCAACAATAAAAAAAAATGTTCCCCCCCCCCCCCCCCCCCCCCCCCTTTGACAGCTGAGATCGACACCTACGTCTGCCATCAGGATGGAATGAGAGTAAGTTGGTGTCTCAGCATCGCAGATATGGAAAAAGCCATGTTTCTGAATGACAAACTAGTATTCCATGTAGAACAGAGAGAGACGTGGTCACAAACGAGGCCTGAGCCCCCAGTAGCTAATGCGCCTTGACACTGAGAGGTAAGACTCAAACCCGGGCCGTGCGTTTCCTGAGATGGATAGCTATCATACCTTTAGCCGGTGTTAGTGTGTGTGTGTGTGGGTGTATATATTTATATATATCTATAATTTATATTAATTAAATTATATATTTTGGAATGTGTGTGTGTGTGTGGTGTGTGTATGTATTTGGTGCGTGCGTGCGTGCGTGCTTGTGTTGTGTGTGTGAAGTGTATTGATGATATGTACTTTAAGCAAAAGTTATTTTCTGTGCAACAATGGAATTGCAAATGAATAAATAAATAATAAATAAAAAAAATCAAATGATCTCCATCTACAGCAATGAGATGATTGATTGATTGATGGGTCCTACTTTCTATTGCACATCTCACATACTACGTAAGAAGCATGCAAAACACTTTTGATTTTTGACATTATTTGAATGACAAAGGTGAAATAAGCATTTCTGAAAAACAAAAATAATGACTTATCAGAAAGAAAAGAAAATTCCCAAACATTCTCCAGTCTACAGTAATAAGAATGAGATTTATTTATTTATTTAGAACTGAGTAATAAGAATTGGGAGGAATGTGCTTTATTGTGATGTAATAATGTCACAGTGCAGAACAAAAATCTTCATGGTCCCAAAAATAGGCTTCATTTTCTTTAAACAAAATATAATTTCTTATGATATAAGACCCAGACGTGGTCTTGACAGTTTTGTGAGATTCGGTCTAATATCTATTCAAATCTATCCTATGCCACAACTTTGGCTCCAGCCACCAGCAAGATAGTCATACTTGGACAGCATATACATGACTGGACATCGCAATCTAGAGAAAAAGAGAGAGGGAGAGAGAGAGCGAGAGAGAGCGAGAGAGGAGAGAGAGAAAGAGATTAAAAGCAGAGGTCATGTGGTGTAACAGTGACAGATGAGAGGTAAAATGTGGCGCATGTGTTGAAATGTCAGGGCTATTTAATCCATTATGGTACTCGATCACAGAGGCTGATTCAAATGTCATTTGTTAACTCTGGCTTTCATACGGGACGACTGATTTTAAAATATTGTGAAATCCGCTGAGCTATGACCAGAGGGCAGTTGACAATTTAAAACCATTAGTCTGACTAGGCGGCAATGTACCATATTAACAAGACGTTCTCTTTCTTTTCATTTACACACACATTGTGCTGCACCTATCTTAGACATTCCCAAAAATGGCAACTCAAGATAGTGGATGAGACAAGAAAAACGCTGAAAAGAGTATTGATAAAATAAAAAACTCTGATTATTTGAACCAATATATTTGCATACTATTTATTTTTTATGATACTAAAATATAACTATTTTAACCCAAAACTCTATTTATTTTAAGTTATTTGAAAGTTCACTGAAAAATTAATTAAAAAAAATAAAACTAGATCATATTTGATCATATATTATCTGAAAAAAATATGGATACAAATTTTTTAAAGTGACTATTTTAACTAATATTTGTGCACAGCATTTATTAGAAGTGATTTTAAAAATTTATTCAAACTAGTCAAGAATTTTTTTTAAATGTATACTGAAAAAGTATGGATAAAATACCAAAATAGAACTATTTTAACCAATATTTGTAAATGCAATTTATTTTCTAAATTTAATGAAAAAGTTCATTCATAATAATGAATGCTGAAAATAGAAACTAAATAAAATGTTCCAGAAAAAAATGGATAACATAATTCACTTATTAGAGCAACTTTACAGTATGTATTTTTTAAAGCCTCCCTACAGTTATCATAATTACAGTAGATCGCTGTACACGTGCATTTGTTGCTGTCGCAACTCGCTGTCCGAATTTCACACCAAATATTCCCAGAGCAGACGTTTGGAAAGAAGCAAAAGCTATTCGCCTTATTAGAAGTCAGTGTACCATCCATTTTGATTTTAAAACTGATATTTCAAGGTAAACAAAAGTACATTCTGTTGCTTTAAAAAGTGACTATTTTAACCAATATTTGTGCATGCTATGTATTTCTATGTCTCAGCTAAGAGGCGTAGAACATGCTAACAACAGTGTCTATGGAAATCAATTATAAGTGGAGTTGATGCCTATGGAGAGCGTTCCAAATCAATTACTTATGAGGTTTCATTTCCGTTAGGATACTGTTTTAGTAGACAGCTGCCTGTGGAGGCAGGAGTGATGTAGCGATGACCTGATCATGGTGCTTAGAAAAGTAAAAAGACATTCAGACCTTGTAATAGTTGCTGTGGTGACAGCATGATGGGTCGGTTTGACAAGCTAGTTCTTCCTGATCAGATTTTTCTCACCACTCTGTGACCTCCACCTTGCTGCCAGTGAGGAGAGGTCAAGAGGTCGCCAAAATCCAAGGGTCAGATTGTCAGAAGCGTCAATCTCGGAGCAGCCAGAGATTAATGTGATATCGGGGCAAAAATGCATGTAGTGCTGACCGCTCCAGGAAAGAAACGGGGGAAAAAGTGACCTTTTCACTCACAAAACAGACGCTCTTTTTGACAAAAGGATTTCCAAACTCACCACTGTAAGAGAAAGGGAGAGAGAGAGTATGGAGTTAAGAGAGATAAGCATGCTATGAAAAATATGGCAGAGTGAGAGATTATGTTGAGAAATATGAAACTGATGGAAATCAGACAGGCGTGAAAGTTCCTCTGATCAGGGTCTGGCAGCTTGCGGCCCGTTGGGCTCCACAAAGCCACGGGCCCGAGCCAAAGCAGCCGGCTGTGACGGGCAAGTGTTGTGATGATGCTGTCACCAGCTCACATCCACTGACATCGAAGGGTGTGTTTTCACTCCTCACATGAACACAACACCCTGTCCTGACAGTCCTCCTGAAATCTGGAATCAGAAATATTAGGACATAGTTAAAGTCAATATGAAATCAAAACTGGTCCCGTTTACTTTCTTAATACCTGCTCCTGGTCATATTGTCAGTGCATGTAGTTTTCATCAAACTTCTTCCATCTCTGAAACGACTTTTCTTCTCTGCTGATGTCACTAAGGCTTGCGACAGTTTTATACTGTTGTACATTAATGGAATATAGATTATGACAAAAGCAAATAATGATAGATTTGAAAAGTGTTACCATTAATACAAGGAGATACTCTGAAGGGAAAGTTTGACCTTTGACCTCATCGTCCAGGTCAAAAAGCACATTCTAATCCATAGAATCAAGTTTGTTGAAAAAATGAATTGAAGATAATGGAGGGGATAAGTAACATTTTTACAGATAAACTATGGATAAAATAATCAATTTATAATTGGTCTATTTTAAACATTTATTTGATAGTGGATGAGTCAAGAAATACATTAACAAGTATACTGAAAATACAGAAAAATACATATTTTTGAATTAAAATGTGACTATTTTGACCATCATTTATTTATTTGGTCATTGAAAAAGCATAGTGGATGACTTAATAAAATATTGAACAGTATATTGATAATACAAACAAGAAAATATGAAATAAATTGTATTATAATTTGACTTTTAATATTAATTAGTTTATTTCAATTAATTTAACAATTTTAGAAGGTCATTGGAAATAACCATTTAAGATAATGGACGAGCATACTAAAATACATAAAAATAAATGCAAAAAATTAATTATAATTTGACTGTTTTAACAAAGGATTATTTATTTACTGAAATTCATTGTAATTTTAAGTAATTTTATATTATAAAATTATTGTAAAAAATATATACAACAATAAAATTAAAACTTAATAAAAATGTGGAAAAATATTGAATTGGAAATGTGATAATTTTTACTAATTATTATTTATGAAAAGTCCATTGAAATAAAGATTAAGATGTGGAAAAATCAGAAAATATTCAAGCCATAATGAAATACCGAAGAAAGAAAAAAGTAGTTCTTTTAGGTAAAGAAAGATTTGAGAAAAGGGAGGACCAGGGGTATGTACCAAAAAAAAAAAAAATATAAGTCGTCATTCATCTGTAAAGGAGAGGTGCTAAACGCACTTGCACGGGACTGCCAAAAGTGCAGGCCTAATCATCAGCATTCAGAGCTGGCAGCCGACAGACAGATCTCCTTCACCGAAGCCCTCCAGGACTTTTGACGGACACACTTTCTGCACTCCAGGACAACGTCCATTACCCATCCGTACAATCTTCTTTTAGGGTTGTGACAAACGACTTTGTTATGGAGTTCATGAACAATGTACTGACGTTCAGGTGCGCTCGGGTTCTGAGGAGTAAATCCGCCCACAGCATTTCTGATGTTTAAAAGCACACAGGCCGGCTCTTCTTCGGGAGTTGTCATAAGCTGCCGTTATTTATCATCGAAACCACATTCATTGACCTTCTAAACCTGTCCTCTTCACACATTTTGAGCACTGAACTGTTTGGGTTACTACAGAGCAATTCAATCGTTAGAAAGCGGCCATCTGCGAAAATGTACTTCCACATGCCATTGCTCCGCTAAAATCTGTTTTAATACCCCACACTGCCATTACAGGTCACTACTTGGAACTAGTAGGAAATATTGTCCAGATCTTACCAAATGACTCCTCACATGGATCTTTATGTCCATTTGCTATGCCAGAATTGGATTAAACTCAACCCATCCCTTTCATATACGGCAAAGGAGACATCATGCGGTGATCCGCCATTATCATGCTATTAGGCAGCAGGTGGTTTGCTCACCTGAGGTTTAACAAAGCAGGACTTTTTTCTTTTTACACAACGACACGGAGAGTAAGTGGGACCTTCAGACGTCAGGGCTCGCTGGGGGCGAAAGACACGTGTCCTCATGTGACCATGCGGACATGGGATGTCCAACCGGTTGACACAGTCACAGATATGATAGTCTAGAAGTGGGTTTTTTATAACGTGTGAATATATCGTGCACAGATTCGCAAATAATTTATGAAAGCACATGCGTTTATATTATAGCACTTGATTTGTAGTTCCTATAGCAGTTACGGAAGAAAGAGCTGATTCAGAATATGAATTGGACAGAAATGCATATGATTTCTTTAAATCATGAAGCTGTGAGAGCGGACGGCCCAAAAAAAAGCTTGATCGGAATTGCTGGGGAAACACAGTCGTAGTGTACAATACAAGATATAAACATTTGAAATTTTAAATAGACCAACCCCGCGAGTACAATCTAGTAATCACACCTGGCAATTCCCTAGTAGGAACATCAGAAGATTGCAATGGTTGCAACAAAGGTCCCGCTTCTTAACAGCCTTTTGAGGTTGGTTTTGTTTATAATAAATGGTTCATGAACCTTCTAAATGCTACCGCGCTTTTTAAAAACCTTTCATTTTGACAATCGATAGAGTTGAGGATATGATGTGTAATAAATATATAAAAAATAAAAAATACATGAAAATAATAATATGTTTATTTCTAGCCAGGAAATTTAAAATTTCTGATTTTTTAAAAATATATTAACTACCAATAAAAAGAATGTATTCTAAACAAATAACCAAGCAAATAAAAAAATAAATAATAATTTATAGCCAGGGCACATCTTTTTGTATCTCAAACAAAAAAAAATATACAGACAGACAGAATATCCTGTCTAATGTTTTCCGCAGATCTGTTGGACTGGGTTAATATCTATATCATACTGTTTGTGCACAAGTATCGCCAATGAAGTTCTAAGCTGTCGAACTGAATAAACAGTGCGCCACACCGTACTCTAAATCAAGTCTCAGTGGAACCTGGACCTCACCATTAATAAAACCGTGTATGACGTATCAAATGTTCAGCGAGAGAAAAATGTGTTTAGTTTGGAATTGACTATGAAGGCATGCAGCAGTCTCTATCAGCGCCGCAGGGCTGCAGCGTCCTGCATCACAACAGCCTTTGATGGACCACTAAATGATGCTGTTTTCCTATAAGGTAATGTTTTCATAATGGATGGTTTGAAAAGTGATGAAGTGCCCCTCGCAGGAAAACCTGACACACACCGAGTACTTTTCTCTCGCCTCTGAGCACAGTGATTATTATAGCAAATAAATGGCTTGCATTATTTATAATATGTAATAAAACTTTGGTGATACAATGCATCATTGTAATCTTCTTAGGATAATCTTTTAATTCCCTCATTATGAATTAGCAAACGTCTTACCTCAAGAGTAAGCCGGTGGAAACATTAGCTTAGCCCTGCTTTGATGTGTTACTGAGATTTAATTAGCAGAGTAGGCATGAGTCAATCTCACCAAACAAGATAAACAAACCCACAATGCTTTGTGCCACGTTAGACAGCTCAACAACAGTGCCGTACCCGCACAGAGCCTCCTGGAGTTTTCAATCATTCTGATATAAAACTACCTCCTCCCCAAAATTTTGAGTTGTTTCTGCCTTGAGTCCAAAATGCCTCGGTATTATAAACATTATGATTAAACATGTGGAGAAAACACATTAACAATACAGCGATACAAATCCACAGCGACTTTCCATTTTTCCTTTAAACTTATGCAGCATAAATGTTTATAATTTCACGGCAAAAAAGGCCAAAAGATGTGTTGATTAACCAAAAGAGCATGATCATATCCAAACTTAAGTATAGAGGAAGGAAAGCAAGTGAAATAAAAGGGTAAAAAGAAAAGGGAACTTCAGAAATTAAGGCAAATTAATAAAAAAGTGCACAGGATGGGAATTCAAATTCTGAGGATTTTGATTCAGATTCCTTTCAAAGATTCTACCTGGAAATCTGAATGAAAAATACTGTTGCCTAGGGTGGTTTCCGAGGTGTTGCTATCAGTGGCGACTCGTCGGGGGAGGCATCATTTTGAAGTGAAAATGGGAGGAGGACGATTTAATGTTAATAAAATTCACAATTAATTTCAGTTCCTTTTCTCAGAATGTGCATTTTTTGTTTGTAATTTCACAACTGTAATACCATAACGTGAAAGCGCTGCTTCTCTATCGCGAATGTGTCGAATCTGCTGCTAAAAGCGACAAAAAGCCATTTAAAAGTGGGTTAAGCAAATCTATAATAATAATACTATCGGCAGGGAGCCCGACAATATCAAGTAGTAGTGCCGCCTCTATTTGCACAACCATGACGCATATGGTGCTATGCGCCTGGCTTAAGGTGGTCTGAGTGTTTTTTCCTAGCATGTGTTCGGGAGTTGAGGTAGTTTCAAACCAAAACAAGTGGTGGTTAAGGTGTGCTCAGGGGTGTTATTTGTGGTTGAATTACAGGGTCCAAAGTGAAAAAAAGTACAGTAGTAATTCCAGTCCCTACTGAATTTTTTGTTTTTGTTTTGTATCCCATTTTAGTGTTTGAATTGGTTTGCTCAATAGACATCTCTTATGGAAAACTGTTTTGGCAGAAAAAAAAATAAGACACCCCCTGTCGACCCTTCTCTTTTTTTTAATTCTGACTTTTTTTCGCGCAATTCTGAATTAGCATCTCTCCTCATTGAGACTATTATCCACTCTGCAAAACTCCGAGTCCAATAAACGGCACGAAAATGGTGACATTTGTGGATTCAAGCAGAAGGCCGAGATATATAAATGTGCGACATCTCCAAGAGTCAAAAAAACGATGTTCAGAATTGCGAAATGTAACTCAAAATTGGGAGAAAGTTAGAAATTCTGAGTTTATGTCTTGAAATTCTGACTCTATTTTTTCTCAAGTCCGAATTTTGAGATAGACAAGTATGCAAGTTCGGGATTAAAAGTTATATTGACCTTTTGATTTTTTTTTTTATTCTGTGGAAAATGCAGGTCTCCCTTCCTCAATAAGCTGCGAAAACATAATATAATGTTTAATAACAAATTCACTTCATATTTGTGTATATTGTCACAATGCAAAACAATTGAAGTGGCAAGAGATACCATCACTAGTACATCTTTAATAAACACAAAAGTCCCAGGAATCACAAATGCTGGAAAGTCTCCTGTGTCCGATCGCCGAGACAACGGTGGAGGCCTGTGTTACACAACATCCCATCAATAGAATAATACAGATTTTCAAATACCATTAACATTAATGAGGTCATAAACTTAATTTGGTTCCAGTATTTATTTCAAAAAGAGATCCGATTCTTGATTCCCAATTCTAGTCTCAAAGCAACTGAGACCAGTCACTTAAAATGAGTGCTTGCTGACAGCACCCTATTTGTGTGAGAGTTTATTATTCAGAGCTCTCTGAGCGGCCGGGTGTCTCTCCAGGGACTGCGACTACAGTGGGAACCAGAGGAGAAAGACGAAATGTTCTGTATGCATAACCCTTCTCGTGCCCCTCTGCCCCGTGCCCACAGAAATTGGACAAGGCGAGATATTAAAGCTGAAGCTATATCTGTGGACGTGGCCGAGGGGCTGCACTGTCACACTGCATTCTGGGTATTTTTCTGGCAGAGGATGTAAAAGCAATAGCTCTCCTGAATGATTTAACACACTGAAATGACACAGCACCCACAGAGTAATATCCAGGCATTAATGCATCTCCTTAACGCTCCCATGTCATCTGAACAGAAAATGCAGTCTGCTATACCCTCTCCGCTGGCATGAGAGATACACACCGGGCCGCATTATACATTAATGTTGACGCGAAACGTGGTAAACTTGTAGTGCAAAGAGTTCATAGGAAAGTCTCAGGTTATTTACAACTTAACGTGAATGGACAGCATCTGCAACCCACTGTCTGTTATCACAGAAAATTATTTTGACTCGTCCCTCAGTGTGTAAAAACGAATGGGAAGCTTGTTTACAGTAATGCACAAAGTCAAAATGTGCGGTTTGTATTTCTATTGCATAAAATCTGGAGTAGAAATGTTTGTTATTTTAGTTGTAAAGTGGTTTACATCATCCTTTGGGGATGTGAGTAGTTTTTCAAATGAAGAAACTTGTGCGTATGAGTTACTGACTCATGTAAACAATGCTTTATAGATACATCATGTCCTATTCATTTATAGTATCCTCTCAAGAGCCGCTTTTCCATCATCGTGCTGAATGGTTCCCGTTTGGAGCCGCTCCATGTTGAGACAGGCCAGGTGAAATGCTTATGGTTTCTTTTTTTCACGGTAGTGCTGTGAACACAGAATATGGGCTGTTCACCCAAAACACATATTTGCATTCCACTGCAGTGCTTTTCCAGTGTTTTTCTATGTAAACGTGCTATACAGACATGTTTGACCGATGCACTCGCATCTTATACAGTGTTTCGCAAATGACACAGGATTAGGAAAAATAGCATGGTTAAAGTTTTGACTTAAGTTAAAATAATAGAATTTTTGAGTGTCTGTTTGTTTTTTTTTTTTAAGTTTGTTATACCTACTTGAGCATTTGCAGGTTTTTTTAAAGTTCCAAGCCTGCTTCTTGTGATTTTAAAATGCCCACGAATGCGTTCATACTAAAGACAGTCTAATCGAGGTTTGTGAAAACCCTGCCCTAACATGGGGTTAAAGGGAATTAAAGGGTCATACTTATGGATTTCATATTTTTTTCCTTCTTCGTTGGGAGTGTACAAGATGTTGGTGCATTAAACCGCCAGATCTGTAAAGTTGTAAAGACTAAAGTCTCAAATCTAAAGATATATTCTTTATAAAAGTTAACAGTCATTCACGCCTACCTAAAACGGCTTGTTCTTACACGCCCCCACATGTCTACCTCACTTATGTGGGAAGATTTGCATAACGCCAAAATGTTCACGCAACCAGAAAGAAGGCTGTAAGCCTTTTATGTCGTGCTGTAGTAGTTGCCGTGCTTGCTGCCATGTCGTGAATAGACGCTGTGTGCTTCGTGTGAAAGCGGAAAGCTACGTTGTTTTGGTTCTGCCAAAGAGCGACGATATCCGCTTCGTCATGCCCCGGACGCTGACACTGTGATGGCGCGGAGGGATACATCAACTTAGTGCTGGGGCACGCCAGGCCACGGCTTTCACCCGTGGACGAAGCGGGAGTCAGACTCTACGGGGTCACGAAATGTGGTTGCCGTCCTTCGTCGAATCCGCGTGGGCGCGCCGTTCCTCGCGACCCGCCGTCCTCTGCTCACGCTAGACCGCCAGGTGTTTTGCGGTGTGAAGTGAAATACTTGTTTGGTTTCCAAAAGACGGACACGGACCTACAAAATCAGTGGTAAGTTTGTATTTTACACATCTGTTCCAGAATCAGTTTCAACCCAAAATACCAGCACTGTGCAGCACATTGCTCTGGAGGACTGTTCCTGATCCTGTTAGAGTAGACGATTGCAAATGCCGGCGGTCTGACTCACAGGACTGGACCGTATGTGCGCCGTTTAAGGGATTTGCCACTGATGATCAAAGCGAGTTTTGGGCCCCACGTGTGAGTACGGCGCTTGTTTGTTTGTCATTGTCTCTCATCACAACATTGCAAGACAGGTTTTAGTTTCGCGGAGCGATGCACGCAACGAGTAAAAAGCCGTATTAAGACAAAGATCAAGAGTAAAAAGACCAGTCATTATAACAGTAATATGTGCCCACGGGATGCCAACAAATGTCTCGGCTCTGTAATGGGTTTAATGTGTGGTCTACGTTTCGCTACGGCGGAAACTGGCAAGTCAAACAGTTATGGTTTAAGTTGGCCATAACATTTACCGTCCCACTGGAGTGTATTCGCACAAAAGTCCCTGGAGAGCTGGCCTAATCACAGCACACCCTACTGTTTCGAACCTCCGTTCAAAAAAAGCGGGGAAGAGGAAGACAAAATAAGTACAGTAGGTGGAAAATATATTTGTGTTTTTTGAATCTTTAAGCATACACACATGTTCACTCACCCAAATACACACAAGAATGTCTTTTTTTCAGCAACCACATGGGACCCTGTAACAAAAACAGGCAGAATGTGTTTTGCGTGATGTTACACTGTTTCACCCAATGTTATCTAGTAAAACATGCACTATAGAATGTGTTTGGACATTGAACAAAGTATTCCACCTTTTCTTGTCGTAAAATGGGCTTTCGCGGCCACTTTGTCCAAAGTATTCTGGGATCTGGCTTCCGGTCTCATCGGCGTCACTCCATCCAGCGATTGCTTAGCTGAGCAAAACAGTTTGGCTTTGCTGTGCTGATACTGAAAGTTGGGTGTCTATCAATTATTTTTAAACGTAGTATCTTATTATGAACACACTGGTTTGCTTAGTGCATACCGGTTAGGTACTGCACGTGGGCATTCTCCTCGTTATTTATATAGCGGCTAATGAACCGGAAGTCTCGACCATAGGCTTACTTCCACGTTGAAGAAAATTAGGTGGACTACGATTCTGTGGTAGGCTTAGTTAGAACTGTGTTCACAGCCAGCTTGATAACAGCTATATCACTAACAGTCTCGACTCCCCAAACCCATGGTTAAGTTATTCATAGTTGCATTAGACTTTGTTAACATCTGTGTAATAGTTGCATATTTTAAAAATTTATTTAGGCGCTTGCACCTTGCCCTGAGGGACGATTCGACATTTAGTTCTGGTCTTCTAATGGGACAAATGCTCAGACCAGCAAGTACCATGAAGATTTTAGTCAGTTCTCATGTAAAAACCCACTGCTAAACCTACCTTTTCCAGTAAATGCACCTGTCTCTCTATCTTTTTATTGAGAACTTTTAACAAATGTTAAAAATTATATAAAAGGGATTGCTCACCCAAAAATGAAAACTCCTCATCGTCCAAATGACTTTCATCTGTAGAACACAAAAGGAACTATCATCTGGTTGGTTGAATTCAATTCATCTGGTCATTAAATGTGTGGATCTGTCTCATAAAGAACATGAAAAACAGTTAATCATAAATCAGTGACCTTGAAGATGGCTGCAACAGTGGCTCCTTATGAACAAACCCGACACACACATGCACAATCTATCAATCTCAGTTGGGATTGGTCGGCATAATCATCTGTCAGTGTCCTAATGGCTTCTCCCTCACGTCAAGATGATGAAGCGCTGGGTTGACGAGGGATAGCTTGGGAAAAAGAGTGTGTTAGGCTTCAGCTTGGTTCCCCTCCTCTTTAACCTCAGTGATGGTCTGACAGACAGCTGTCGCGATGAGCAGTTGACTAGTATCTGTAGAAGAAGAACGGCTGGGTGGAAGAATGACAAAGAAGAGATCGAGAGAGAGCGGGGAAAGAGCAATGAGAGACACAGCAGATGAAATCAGCCAGAGAAAGATTGAATAAGGTACTGACACGTCATTAGCTTCACAAAAAGATCTAGATGAAAAGTTCAGGTCAAACTCAACCGACTAATCCCAGAGGCCGCTCTTTCATAACTCACTTAATCGAGTTCTCAATCATGCTTCATTCGGGTTTCAAACATCTCATGATGTACTTTGGGGGGTTAGTGGTCCTCCTGAGTTGTCAGGGTGTTCCTATGTTTGCTAAGGTGCTCTGACTGGTTTTAGTGTGTTGCTGCTATGTGTTGGGGTTGTTTACTGTCCCAAGTCCAAAGAATGCATCTGAATGGTATTCTGAATTAGAACTACACTTTTAAGAACCTATGGTTCCATAAGGAACCTTTAACACCTATGAAACCTTTTCATTGCAAAAAAAGGTTAATTATAGTGAAAAAAGGTTATTTAGATTATTAAAATATTCTTTATGTTAAAGGCATCTTTACACAGTACATAAGACTACTATGTGCCTGCTCAAAATTCTGTGTAAAGACATAGTACAGAATAAAATCCAGAATAAAATAAAGCCAGCTCTGACCCACCTCAGCCGCTAATATCAAACCATACAATTATCATTCTGTTTTTTTTTTGAGAACCAAAATGGTTCTGCCCAAATGGATTCAATGTTACTATATATATTTTTTTTTTTTTCAACTATGGGGGTAATGTCAATATGGGTCAATGGCAGATAGTAAGTTAGAGCACTGAATACAACTTCCAAGCCACACTCTTAAAAAATAACTTCTTATTGGCCATGTCATACTTAGAAAAATGTTATTTAAGTGGAAAAAAAGGGCTTCTTAGATGGTTAAAATGTTCTTTTCTTTTTTTTTCAGACCTTCACATGAAAGGGTTCGAGAAACAAAAACGGTTCTTTGTGCGCATTAAGGTGAAACCCCCGCTTTGGAACCGGTTACCATAGTAAAATAATAGAACTGCGAAAGGCAAGGCGAGCGAAAATAGATGTAATGTCAAAGACTGCCCGTCCATAAACACATTTTGCACAAATTCTACTACATAAAGGATCCTGTTAGTTACTGTGTAAAAATGTAACATATGAATGCATAAACTACTAGCTTATGTGTGGTGGGCTGTCGCCACGCGGATGTTGCCCAATCTAAAAAATCTTGGTTGAAGCAAACCAGATGGAACACGATGTAGCGAAAACAAATGCGTATAAAAATAGATATCAATGAGATTTTTATTCCCCCATGGGCCAGGTCCACTGAGGTTTGGCGTGGGAGTTCATGAATCACGTTGCTTTGTAGACACTAAGCCTGCGGACCTGGGTTTTCCTAATAACTAGAATGTGGGTGTAAGTCAACTGTGGGCACATCCTGTGCCGGCTGGACACGCTATGTACACCCATCCGCGTTAATGAGAGTCAGGAGAGGGTGATCCGTAGCCGAGTGAATACATCACCGAGGACCCACATCGCGGGCAGGTTAATAGAGCCCGAGAGCGAAAAGAGACGAACAGCACCTGTCATCCACTGAACTGATCAAACACTAATGATACCGTCTCTTTTGTTCAGCACCGTACCTTGATGCCAGGCTCTACTTACTACACACAACACCACAGTAAAGGCAGAAAAAGACAAATAGCCAAATAACTGCTCTTATATCATGAAGGAGACTCCAGTGCATCTGTTTGTCAGAGACTCTAAGCTATGCAGATGCATATAACGCAATAACTTGGCGCGTTCCAACACCTACTGAGCTCGCTTTGGAGCTGAGCAGTTAGCCTCATAAGTGTGTTCCTGAGCAAGTAGTTCTGAAATAGTTGTCAGTTAATATTATGCTGCCCCTTGGCCTGATGTCTAAAGTTAGTACTTTTCTTCACCCGGGGAGTGAGGTACTTTAGTCCATTGATCTGCAGAGGCACTTGGGATGCAACGGAGAGAAAGTATGTTATCTAAAATAACAAATGTTGGGGGTCAGTCTACAGATTTTTGCTTAATATTGGAAAGAAGTCTCTTATGCGCAACCATATGATGCATTTCCTGCAGTGTACGTACAGAAAAATGTAATAAGTTTGAATACATCTTACAACTAATGAAACAACGTTGCTTTAATTTCGCACTTAAACATTCTGAATCTTAAACCAGTAAAAAAAATAAATAATAAAAAGTCCGAAGGGTGGTAATATCAGGACGGGCCTAATAAATATTTAAAATGTATTAAATAGGTGCAATTGTTAAAAAATTAGTAATAAAAAGAATTAAAAAACATGAGAGCCGGCGATAGCTATTTCATGCCAGAGACAAAAAGGTCCAACAAGTTTAGGGTTGGCAATATTTTTTTTTAAGTTTTGGCATAAGCTTCTTATTATTATCAAACGCCGAATTTTCAGCATCATTTTCAATTCCAGTTTCAATGTCAATGATGTTCAGAGACCCGCAGATAATATGTGATTGGGCCTCAAACACTATTTATGATTATTATCAATGTGATAAAAGTTGTGCATGCTTCATATGGTGTGGAGACTGTGAGACTTTTCATGATATTTCAGAATACGAAGTTCAAAAGCACAGAATTTAAGAAAAATCCTTGTTTACAGTCGGATGATCAATAATGATCTTCCTTCTATAATGGCCTAGTATATGCATTTGAAATTTTAGCAAAAAGCGTTTACATGCATCTCTCAACACCTATTGATCAAGTTGCATTCCATGTTGTAACTTACAATGAATCTTTGACTGCTTTAGGGCTTATGTTTAAGCCTGCAGAAATACTGAAGGAGTATTCGGCTGGGAAAATGAGTAACGTGGGGTTTAAAAAGTCTAAAAATCCTACCTGTAATCCGGAGCGTTCAATCCATAGGCCCGCGGCCAACATTTCACCATGATCGGAATAGGGGTCAGCTTTGGCGCGGGCTCAATTTTTTCCTTTCTCTTTTTTGGACTTCTGGGCTACCCAATAGCTCTTGGTGTATAAAGAATATCTGTAAATTTGCAAAGACTAAAGTTTAAAATCCAAGAGATATTCTTTATAAAAGTCAAGATTCAACCACACCTACCTAAACGGCTCGTTCTAACACACCCCCAAATATCTACATCACTATGTGGGAAGATAACGCCGCCCAAAAGTGGTCTGGCTAGTTCCAACTTGCGTTTCAATGGAACAGTATGGGAGATATAGCGAACCCTTACTATACACCACGACTGCTATTATCCTTCTTTTTTCCCTCTAGTACGTTTCATATTTAAAGAAGTGCCATTGACATGATTTTTACTTTAAAACCATGCTATTTCGAGACCGTTTTTTCCTTGAGCCGCCTTTGCATTGAAGTAGCTGATTTGTTACTGGTCAGTCACTTTCACTTTTTTCCGATCCACCCACAGGCAGACATGGTTTATGTTATAGTGAGCAATTTTTCTGCAACGCACGCGGTTTGTATAAAAAACAGTTATACGTATTAAATCCGACTATGTCCCCATGGATGCAACCCCGATTTCCCATGCTCGTGATAGGGGTTTAATGTTTTTTCATCGAGCCCTCTGGACACGGCAGCCAGTATGGTATAGCGGTCGTCAAACAATCCATCAGACGAATTGATGGTATCCGGCCACTCACAAACGTCGGTTCTATAGCTGGCCAATAGAGCACACCCCGCTTTTCAGACAGATGAGCTTTGTAAAAACCGATTCCCACCACCTACGGTTCAGAAAGCGGGGCATAGACGAGAAAATAAATAATGACAGTATGTGTATAACTAATGTGTTTTTGTAACCTTAAACCGAATAAACACATTTCATTACACCAAATTTACAAAATAATGTTATTTTTAGCAGCACCATATGACCCTTTAAGGAAAAGCATAGTCTTTTGATGCACCTGAAATGCTAAATGTCAGTTTAAAGCATTTTCCTCTGGCAGATGTGCTTATCCAAAGTGACTTACAGCACATTCAAGGTATACATTTTATTAAATGAATTCCCAGAGAAGCATCATGCTTTATCAACTGAGCAGCAGGTCTGTACTCATTGCTATCAAAAATACTGCACTACTTTGTCCAGAGTTCGTCAGTGTGCAGTTCACCGCATGAGTACAGCGCATTTCTCTTTATGTGCCTTCTCCTTGAAAGTGT
>JADLZN010002988.1:0-293075 GCA_018155175.1 Sinocyclocheilus anophthalmus
TGTGGTTGACATTGCCCTCAAGACCCAGGAAGAGCCAAGCCAGCCCTGGCATCCCACTCAGTCCATGTGTGGCCAGACCAGCTGGCTTCCCCCGAAACTGGCCTTGTTTTTACTGGCCCTGTCCGGCCTCTCAGAGAACCTCCTCAGACCACAGACACAAACTCATGGAGGACTCAATGAAAGAATTCTCAAACTGATATTTTCTTTTGTGCAAAGGATTTTACATCAGCCTAATATTGCAGTTATAGAAACAATCATTTATGCTTTGTCAGAGTGGCGGCCCAGGCAGTCGTGGAGGTATTTTTAGACATGCAGTGCTATTCTATGGAAAACATCTGAACAAAGATGAAAGAAGTTTAACTGTGCTATAAATACCAGCTTTGATGCAAAGATTGCCCTCCTAAACAATATCCTTCATCTCCTTTTGACAGATTTGGCATCTGTCCATACCTTCCGTTTGATTATCCAGGATTAGACTGTTGTTCTCAAGCCAGGGATCCATTGTAAAGGCTGAACCTCAAGAATCTTTTTTAACACAGGATATATTAGTCAGACTCAAGTATGACGTTTTTCTGTCATCATTTAATACAAAGAGGTCTACAGCTTCTGTTTCTTTAATTCCCTGAATTGGTTCTTTTGTGTACATGGTTTTGACGAGGAAAGATTTATGTTTTAGTTAAGAAATAAGAGTTTATGATGCAACTTTAAGATTTAACGCAGATAGGGATATCATAATATAATTTATTGTAAAAATAAATCTAATATGTTGATTTAGTCCTCAAGAGCCATTCTTATATTAGCAATGTTGAAAAAAAGTTGTGCTGCGTAATATTTTCTTGGAAAGCAGCGATTTAAAAGAAAAGCATTTGTTTGAAATATAATTTTCTATTTTCATGAGTTTAATGCATCCTTGCTAAATAAACGTATTAATGCCTTGAAATACTCTCGATCTCAAATGGTAGTGTAGATGTATTTATATGTATATTATGTACTTTTTAAACATGTTTGGCTTTCTCTACTATAGATTGTAATGTAGAATTTAGTGGTTTCTTTTTGATAAAGTAAAACTGATGATGGCAGCATAGTCAGTAATGCCTATGTTGGGTGAACCTTTGGACCATTTAGATCAGGGCTGTCCAAACTCAGTCCTGGAGGGCCGGTGTCCTGCAGAGTTTAGCTCCAACTGGCCATAACACACCTGAATGGACGTTTTTTATATGCAAGTAAGACTTATGATTAGCTGGTTCAGGATGGATTTAATTAGGGTTGGAGCTGAACTTTGCAGGACAGTGGCCCTCCAGGACCGCGTTTGGACAGCCCTGATTTAGAACACAAAATTGTGTATTATTTGTAAAATTAATTTGCTTTGTAAACGTTGGGTACAACAGATTGTACAACAAGTGTCTACGGACAACCGATATGACGTGTCTGCTTGTAAAATTTGGTGATGATGGGATTGTATACTCATTTCCATGCAAGATCTGTGAGGCTGCAGGTGGTGTGGCATTTTCCTTTTTTCTAGAGAAGGGCGTTATGGTGAGATTTTTTGTTGATCTGTCCCAACCTGCACCCTGGATCATACTCTTGGCCTCCTCCCAGCTTGCACTTGTTATTCTAACCACCGCTGTGACATCAGATCTGCCTGCCTCAATTTCACAGAGGTGTGGGCCAAGTCGAGTTCTAGTTCCTGGAAGCTCATGAGCGGCATTAGATTTTTAGGTGGATGAGAAAGTGTGTGTGTCTGAGGAGACTGAAATGAGGTCAGCACAGTTTTTCATCTCATTGCTCAGCAGTGAGCAGCGTCTATTTGCTCCATGAACAATGGGCCTGGGAATGACGTGGAGGTTGAGGTTGATATGTACGCAAAGAGAAATGGTTGCTACAGGGGACGTACGGTGAGGGTTAGTGAGGGTAAGTTCATTTATATCTCTCAAGTCTAATGGTTAAATGGTTTTGTTTGTGAGGTCCATATAAATGATTTCCGAAGGGATTGTGTGGAGGAATCCATATATTAATTTATACTGTCGTTCTGTTTGCATTGGCACTGCCAAATTTATGTCAGATTGTTACTGTTCTTTCCCATATTAGACATAACTGACGTTTCCTTTTATCTGAAATCTGTTCTCCTTTTGCATTACTTGTAGTTTTATGTTACTTGTCCCATTGACTTACTCTGATTAAAACACATTTTTGTAGTAACCAGTACTTATAAGTGTTCTCACGGTCACTGTTTGTGAGGAAATAACACTCTGCTGTACAAGCACAATTTGTTGGAGGGTTTCTGACTCTTTCCTCTGATTTACTCTTGTTTCAGGTGTCAATCTGTGTCCCCACCTCCAATTCTTACCACTGGAAAAGAGTCATGTTCCTCTCACCTCAGTGGCAGTGAAGACGCCAGTCAGCAGGGAAGGTACGCTAAAGCTGATGCTAAACTCTGGACCCAAAAGAACTGGAGCTGTAAGACTGCCAGCTTGAGAAGTGGCATCTCGCTCCCCACTGACTTTGAATGCCAAAGCAGGCTTACCAAATCTAGGAGTATTAGCTGTCTGGACAAGAGGGTCTCCATCCATAACCCACCAAGTGGCAATAACCAGGATCAGAAGGAGAATCAGCCACAACAGGCCCCCGCTGTGGGGGATGGATTGAATCCTAGACCCCTCAGCTGGAGTACTCTTTCAGTAGGACCTACAACCAAGCTTGGGCACAAACGCATGCTCTCACTCAGTCGTACAGGGACTTGCACCTCATCCGTCGCCATACGCAAAAAGATCTCAGAATGGGAGTGTCGGAATGCGGCTCTGCCTAGGATGAGCCTTTGCCTGGAGAAGAGGCCTGGAGGTGGGAGCGAGGGTTGCCCAAGCCTGCTGTCCTCACCCTGCAGCGAGAAAACCTTTGACTTTAAGGCTGTGAGGAGGATGAGCACAGCATTTTCCGAGTGCTCCTACCCTGAGACTGAGGAAGATGAGCACATATCGGATCGAGAAGCTCCTGTAAGGTTCCAGAAGAGGCCTTCGAAGACAGAGTCTGCTGGGATTTTCCTCCGCACGTTCTCGGCACGCAAGGAGACCTCAGGCGTGCTCAGCCGCATTAAAAAAATTGAACAGGCCTTGAAGGAAAGTCCTTCTTCATCTCCTCCGCAGTATCTTAGTAATTGCTATGGCCTTGACAAGTCCAGACACAAGTCTTTTTCCATAAGTGGAACAGAGGACTTGGACAGCACTTGTGGCAGCAAGCGGAGCAGCATTTGCTCCGTGGCCACCGAACCCGAAGCTTCTCCAGGGTCTGAAAGGCTCTCTAAACTCAAGCAGAGATTCAGCATCAGCTCTACCAGGTCAGAGAGCCCAGAACTCCCTTCTGCACAGGACTCTCCTGGAATTACAGTGAACCCTTTGCCCAAACCCAAACGAACATTTGAGTATGACGCCAACCGCAACCACAGAGGCTTGTTGCCCGGTAATGGACTACCTCCCACCGCTGAATCTCCACCTCCACTTCCTTCAACCCCAGCACCTGCTATAATGAGAAATTCCAAGGCAGATGAAAGCTTGCGTAAGAAGACTCAAGATAGGTGAGAAACATGATTGTCTTCGAATGTGTTCGAATGTCATTAGTAGTAGGAAAAAGTATTAGTGTCAAAAGTAGTAGGTTTTTGGCAGATTAATTTAACCAAAGAACCATGTAGCTGGTATACAAAGCCACTTGAGGATAAGTGCTTTAGAGGTAATGGTGATTGCTCATGACTTGTTCTCTGTGAGAATGAAATTGGCACCTTCATTTTACTAGCTGGGATCTTATTACCTTCATGCAAGAATGAAAAATCTCTCATGATTTTCTTACATTCATGTTGTTCCAAACTTGTATGGCTTTCTTCTGTGGAGGGCAAAAGCTTATCAGAATGTTGACAGGGATTTTTTTTCCATACAATGCAGGCATACAGTTATCAAAGTCTATCAAGTTTTAAAAGGACAAAAAAGTATAATAAAAGTGGTCAATATGACTTGTGTGCTATATTTCAATTCCTTAGCTGTATGAAATTGCAAACTAAAATGCTGTTCTCACATCTAATATTTATTCACGCATATTATATAATATGATAATATATCCGTCAATCGTCATTAATCATTTTACATTGTGTATGCATTTATTCATCCAGCTCGCTTTCAATAAATCCACACTAAAGACTAGACAGACAGATTTGTGTTGCATGAAGAAAAAACATGTCAGCTGTGGCAAAAATTACTGAGAAGCAATGAATTTGTGTACTTCCACGTAGTTGGTTCCCCCACAAAGAAGAGATCATTTATTTTTCTTGGATAATGAAGTGTATAAAACTTGTCCCAAGAATGTTGAAAAGGATAAGGACCACAGGCCAAGCATTTGTTTTGTTGATATAGTTCTAGACTTTGAATTACTGGCTTTTGTTTTTTGACTACATAGTCTCTCACAGTGAATTGGCCCCTGCAGTTTCACAGATTCTTATGTTACAAATCAAGTAAGCAAAATGAAATTTCCTGTCAGACATTTGACGGCAAGCAGAGATCAACATGGAGATGCTCGTTTTCTCAGGGTTTCATAATTTTACCATATTAGGTGAATTTGTTGCTGTCAAATGTTACACAATTGTACTGTTTTGTTCTGTGTATAGCACACGTCATCTTTTTTCCATTCTTTGATCTTTACATTGAGATTCAAACTGACACTTCTGAAACAGGCAACACTTAATAATATTTATTTCTCCAAATTTAGTTCAGAAATCCAAAAATAGCATCAGTGATAACTTAACAACAAAACCATAAAACGCTTTTGAGTATATTTTTAGAAACCCATCAGTGTTCATTTAACAGGGTGAGATGGAAGAACACAGAAAATGAAATGTTTTGGAGGTTCAAAGACCTCAGAGACTTTGCTTCATCTCTTCTCTTTAAGTTGATATAACACTGCTTCATGGTGTTGCTTTTTGGATTTTTGAGGGCTCTCATGTTGTTTATAGCTCATATTCCTCATGGCCTTGTGAATGATCTTTGGCACATGGATTGTTTAGCCTAGTTACTGGGTATGGAGAGCCGCCAGGTTCTCGTGATGGAGAACCTCATGTGCTGGAACATTTCTACTGCTCTACATTTGAGCCCATGTTTGACATTCCTGTGGCTGGTCCAGAGTCGACCGTTTCGAGACTATAGGCAAGCAAATAGATTGTGTCATGTCAAAGTGCTGATTTGGGGTTCCAACTTTCTGGTTATTTTTCCAGCCATGTTATTCATACAAATACATTTTGGCTTCTTGTAGATAAACAAGAAATTACCAATCAAGCATAGGCAAGACCTATACGAGTGTTGTTCATTTAAGCAGCCTCTCTTGTTTTAATTGGTGTCTTCCAGTGATTAAACACATAAAAGATCCTCATAAGTGAAAGATGCTTACATCTTCTCAGGTGGTCTGACCTGATTGTGATCACCCAAATGAAAGATCTTTGCCTTGAACCATACCAACAGAACTACTCTTCACTTGTTCAGCAAGAACTTGTTTATCTCTGTAAACAAGAGATTTGTTTATCTCTTCTAGAGAATCGTGTGAGTCAGAAGATGCTGTCAGCCTGCCTTCCTCATACCTTTCCTCACCCACAGAGAATGGCACAGAGAACCACAGTCGGCCCAGCTCCAAGAGCACACTCGAGGAGAACACCTATGAGGACATAGTGGGTAAGAACAGACAACAGTTGGTGATAGATATTTCTTGCTCCCATTTGATTTTAGGCTAAAATGTAACTGTTGAATGTGAAAATGACCTTTATTGTTAGAAATATTTATTTTTAAAACATTTATATTGTAAAAATATTAGAATTTCACATTTAGACTTTTATTTTAAATTAAAAATATTTCATATATTGTATATTAGGGATTTTAAACATTTTTAATTATATAACACAGATAGTTGTCAGGTAAAATTAAAAGAAGTACTGTGTATATATATATATATATTATATATTATATATATATATAACTTTTTGTACCAAGAATATATTTTAGGGTTGGCCTGATTGTGCACTCTTCTCCCTGGTTAAATTCCCTTTTTTGCCTGCTGAAAGTGATGAAGTACTGGCATGTGGCGCTGGCTGATTTTGTGTGCTAAATTCCTTCCTGGCAGGAAATAGTCTGTGTGCACTAATGCTCAGACCCTTAGGGGCTTGACATTGTTACAGTGTTCGTGGGTCTTGCCCTGTGGCCAGACTGTAAATCTCTGTCTTGCCATTGCTGATGAGGCTTGGGCATCAGCTGCTGTTAAGTGGTCAGCTTGAAGAAGTGCTAGTGGCAACCGAGCCGACGGAGTTTGTGTTTGGTGGTTGAAGTTAAATGTCATTATAGGGCATTTCGCACCGCTTTAGTTCCAGAACTAAAATGTACAGTACTAAAGTACTGGGACGATTTTGCGCGAACTACTTCCCAGTTCTATTTAAAGGGTTGCATTCGCACCGACAGTGTGAACTAAGAAGTGACGTAGACAGTCGACAGCGACGTCATTTCTGCGTGGCGTTCAACAACAGAAACAAGAACAACATTAACAACAGGAGGATAGAGGACACTGTGATCGGAGCTGTGTCTCGCGGGTTTCACAATAATTGACATGGAAAGTCGACGTATGCGTAAATCGATTGAAAGAACGGAAAGGAGGACTAAAAATCTCCAACGACAACTGCCAGTGCTACATTTGATACAAGTGCATGCACTTCAGCATCCGTCCATCTATCGCTGTTCTCCATACTTGCGAAATAAGTTGAGACAGTGTTTACAGTATGTTTACACAGCGTTTTAAATCAGGGCGGGTGAGGGCGTTTTCTTACGCTTTTGGCCAATCAATGTCTACTTGCGTTACGATTAGTACCAGTTGTGCTGATTAGACCCTACTCTGGAGTAGGAGTTAATTTGGTTCTCGAAAAAGGCAGTCCTGTACTAAAATCGCTCCCAGTTCCGGCTGTGCGAACACGCCGAAAAGTGGGTAGTTACACAATTAGTTCTGGTACTATGAAAAATGTTCCTGCGGTGCGAAAGGCCCTAATACAGTTATACAGCCAAAAATACAACCTTTGCTGCGTATTGTTCTTGAAATGATGATGGCCACTGGGTCTAGGCAGTCAATGAGTCTTTAGCGGTTGCGAAGTGGGTGACTCTCAGCCTCTTCCCCCTGACAAAGGTTCCATTGTTCTAGCGAACACCTCGGGTGTGGGATCAAGCATTGCGGTTGCACATTTTTATGAATGCTGATTAGTTCCAGAGAAATATATGGCCTCTATGTGCCTCTGTGCTCTAACCACTGAGCTTGGGATTGGTGTAACAGTCCAACAGAGGCATCTAAAGGTGGTCTCCAGAAGCATCAGGCTGTGGTTAGCGCATCCGATGGTATGATTTCTCAGGCTGTCACCAGGGTTTTAGCTCTGTTTGCTACTAAAATGTCACCAAATGTTAAAAACATAAACATTATTTATGGTATACATATGTAAGGTTTCAACCTTCTCTCAGGTTAAATCTAAGGGTATCACATTGCATTTTGGCACAAAGCCCGTCTGGTCTGGAGGCTGTTGTGACGTATCCTCCATATGCAATGCACATTAGTATAGTGATAATAGATTAGCCAAATATCTCCAGATGGCAGGGTCATATTACATTTACCATGAAATAAATCGCTTGTAGGAAAACCTATCCATGTCACAATGATATACAATCTTCAAAAGAGGCCACTTCCTTTCTTCAGTGAGTTCAGTCCTTTCTGAGAGTCTTGTAAGTGGCCATAACAGTCAGATTATTGTTCATGATTGTGTGTTGAAAATATATCCATTCTTCATTCCTGTTTTCCAGCTTTTGCTTTCAGGCAAAAAGCATCTTCTTCTTGTTTACACGTCACAAAGCCATTCCTCATCTCACATGACTGCATGGTGCTCCAAGGAAGACCTTGTCGTTTACTCATCAAGCACTCAACATCCTTTCCTTTGAAATCCTATTGTGTAAACTGAAGCAAAGTATGTGTTTTGGTTATGGGTGCCCACTCTCTGTCCTTTTGGCTGTGTGTTTTGTGGAGCTCCTGTAAGTAGAGAAGTTGATTAGTACCCTCCTTTATGTGAGTGGTCAGGGAGGCATATCATTTCTCCAGCATGCTGTCATTACATTGCTTCGTTTGGGAGCCTCACAGAGCACTCTGTGCATTTGCTGGCCTGTCATTGTGCCTCAAGCTTAATGGCACTAGGGCAAATCTCAGCAGTACATCTCGTGAGGTCAGGCTGTTGTGTAGCTGATTACTATGTTGTATGGTATCTTTATGCCTTCTTTTAAGATTTTCACAAGAAGTTACGCTGTGAGTATTATGGCCAGGTTTACTTAGTGGCATTTTTGATACTTATGCATCATCCTAAAGTGTTAATATGTACAGCATATAACAAAGAGATTGAACAAGTGCTAATGTTTTCATCTACAAGATGCAACATGAATTGAGCAGATCTGGTTGCTTTCTTTTGTAGGGCACCTGGAGCATTAAACAAATGTCCTATTTTAATATTCGTTTGTAATCTGCCAAGATCCAAGTTTCTAACTGAAATCAGCATTCAGTATTTTAGGGTAGGATGTTTTTGTAATATGGAACCTGTTGTGTATCTAGTGGAGGGAAACAGGGCAGAAAGATGTGTGATATGCCAATGTTTTACAGTAAGAAAACAACAGAAAAGTAGGGCATTGTTTTTGTGTGGGACTGTTATTACATCATATTGAAACTGGCAGCATTCAAACGGTTGGTTTCCTTACATTGACTTGACAGCCAGGGATTGGTGACATGGAAAGAATGATTTTAATTAGAGGATTTTATTATTTTGACCTGACAAATTGATGCAATAGCTAGATGTTACATGATTTTTTTTTCAATAGGAATAGCTGCTGGTAACATTGCATCATTTTTGTCAATTTTAAAATAATTGTAATAATAACTTTTAGTCAAATTTTAGGTTCAGTAGAATTTTCTTTTTAAAGAAATGAATTTTTCATTCCACAAGATCGCATCGAATTAATCAAAAGTGACAGTAAATACTTTTATAATCATGTATAGTATAATATATACAGTGGTGTGAAAAAGTTTTTGCCCCCTTCCTGTTTTTTTAATTTTTGGCATATTTGTCACACTTAAAAGATTCAGATCAGCAAACAAATTTTAATATTACACAAAGATAATGCAAGTAAAATGCAGTTTTTAAATGATGATTTTTTTTTTATTAAGGGAAAAAAGCTGTCCAACCTATACTAAATCATGAAAGAACCTGCAATTAACCACATTATTTTAGAAAGCTAGTTAAATTTCACTAGCCACACCCAGGCTTGATTACTGTCAGACCTGTTGAATCAAGAAATCACTTAAATAGAACCTGTCTGACAAAGTGAAGCATGCTTAAAGAGCAACACATCATGCTGCAATCTAAAGAAATTCAAAAACAGATGAGAATCAAAACAGTTGACATGTCTCAGTCTGGAAAGGATTATAAAGCCATTTCTAAGTCTTTGGGACTCCAGCGAACCACGGTCTGAGCCATTATCCACAAATTTAGAAAACTTGGAACAATGGTGAACCTCCCCAGGAGTTGCCGGCCAACCAAAATAACTCCAAGAGCACAACGACGACTCATCCAAGAAGTCATAAAAGAACCCAGAACAACATCTAAAGAACTGCAGGCCTCACTTGCCTCAATTAAGGTTAGTGTTCATGATTCAACAATAAGAAGAGACTGCAAAAACGACATCCATTGGAGAGTTCCAAGGCAAAAACCACTGCTGACCAAAAAGAACACAAAGCTCGTCTCTCATTTGCAAAAAAATATCTTGATTATCCCCAAAACTTTTGGGCAAATATTCTGTGGACTGATGAGACAAGTTTAACTTTTTAGAAGGTGTGTGTCCCGTTACATCTGGCGTAAACCAACACAGCATTTCATAAAAAGAACATCAGACCAACAGTCAAACATGGTGGTGGTAATGTGATGATCTGAGGCTGCTTTGCAGCTTCAGGACCTGGACAACTTGCCATAATTGACGAAACCATGAATTCTGCACTCTATCAGAAAATCCTGAAGGAGAATGTCCGCCATCAGTTTGTGACCTCAAGCGTAAGCGCACTTGGGTTATGCAGCAGGACAATGACCCCAAACACACCAGCAAGTCCACCTCTGAATGCCTCAAGAAAAACAAAATTAAGGTTTTGGAGTGCCCAAATCAAAGTCCGGACTTAAATCCGAATGAGATGCTTAAACAGTCCTTTCATGCTCGAAAACCCTCCAATGTGTCTGAATTAAAACAATTCTGCAAAGAAAAGTGGGCCAAAATTCCTCATCAGCGATGTGAAAGACTCATTGCCAGTTATTGCAAACACTTGATTGCAGTTGTTGCTTCAAAGCGTGGCACAACCAGTTATTAGATTCAGGGGGCAATTAACTTTCACGTAGGGCCACGTAGGTTTGGACATCTTTTTTCCCTTAATAAAATAAATAATCAGTTAAAAACTGCATTTTGTATTTACTTGCACTATCTTTGTTTAATATTTAAATTTGTTTGATGATCTGAATCTTTTACGTGTGACATGCAAAATATAAAAAAAACAGGAAGGGGGCAAAAAACCTTTTCACGGCACTGTCTCTAGTAAATATATACAGTTATAAAACAAAAATTGTATATATATATATTATATACAGTCTATCTACATGGAAACGGTTATTTGAAGTGTAATATCTTTCACCATATTACAATTTACTGTATTTTTGATCAAATAATTCAGCCTTGGTGAGCATAAGACAGTTATTTCACAAACTATTAATTTTGTGTGTTTGTATACATATTTTAACTATTAGTATTGTTAGAAGAAAAAGGCTTATTAGACCAGCATGTTTTGATGCTTCATACATGCTTCCACATTAGAGTTGACAACTTTTGCGGGTGCTATTCAGGTCATCTTGTCCTCGCTTCTTGTAGCCTATCAGTCTGCCAAAGTTTCTTAAAGGGAAAACACAACTTCCTTTATATCCTCAAGTGTTCGGTGAACAAGTGATCCACCCTTTTACATGAGAAAACATGTTAGCAAAAATAAGATTCATCCTAAACATGTTTTAACCAAGAGGCTGTCTTTAATTTTTTTTTTAGTTTGTTTTGTTATTTGGAGTCCTGTGCAGAGTCAGTCTAAAGATCTGCACTGTCTACATTCTCTTATCTTGACTCATCACTGGCCCTTATTTCTGGAGACAGAGTGCAGTCCAAAGGCTTATGTCCAACAGAAACCGTTTTTCGAGACGACGCACTTGAGTTTCAAGCACGCCAGTAATAAACCTCCATGAATAATCTTTTCCCAGCACTCAATAGCTGCCCCGTTGTGTGCCTCCGGCTCCTTCTTTTCATTATCATCTTCCACCGCCTTCCATACCCTCTGCCCACCCTTTACCTATCAGTTTGTCTCTCTCCCACTCACTCCTTAAGAAGACATGTTACCTCGCTACCTTTTAAGTCGGCTTCGGGGCAGCTGGTGTTTGCTTTTAGTCTGAGTTGTGCTCTCTCTCTCTCTCTCTCTCTCTATCTCTCTCTCTTCTCTTCTCTCTCTCTCTCTCTCTCCTCTGGCTTCTTCCTGCAACGGAAAGAGAATCCATATGAGGATGTAGATCCAGTGAGAAGATGTCTGGCCAGAAATTCCCGCCTGTTACCCGAGAGGTCCCGGGACTCACTCAACAGGATGTGGACCTCCCAGGACAGGAAGTCAATTACACCTCCCCAGGTAGTTTCCTTGGCTGTGTAAGATAGTGATGATAGCACCTGCTTTTCAATTCAAGTACTTTGCAACATATTGTAGTGTATTTTTATGTACTTTTTAATTGTACAGATTTAGATTTACTATACATGTCTGCACCTTTTCGTTTTCTTATCCACTTCCCTCTCACCAGCTGCCCTCTAAACCGAGTAGTCAGTCTCTGCGGCTGCCAGGTCCTGCTGACAGGAAGAGCCAGCGCCCATCCCGCCTGTCTAAGAGGCACAGCCATGATGGCATGCTGCTGCTACCCCAGCTGGGCATGCCTTCCTCCCCCTGTGGCCTATTAGATGACAGCCTGAACCCTTCCACCGATACATTGGCCTCCCGCAGGCAGAAACGAGTCCCCAAGGTAAACAATGAGGGTAGAATGGAGAGAAGTGACTGTGTAGCAGTTGTACATGAATGCGTAATTTATGTAATTCTTTGTGACAAGAAAAAAAATTTAACCCTGAGATTTTAAATTTATATTTCAATAATTTAACAACACATTTGTTTAGTCACAGTTCTCTGGTATCTGTTAAAGATTACGTGACATTCAAGTAAACATAAATATTTTATATTATCTTTTTTTCTAAATATGTAAGTATTTTGAAATGATGTTAAACTATTAATTTCTATGATTTAATTAGTAGTTTTTCAACAACTCACCTACCCCCACAGGGGTGTCCAATCCTGCTCCTGGAGGGCCAATGTCTTGCAGAGTTTAGCTCCAACATGCTTGCCTGGAAGTTTCTAGTGAGTCTGAGGACATGGATTAGCTGGTTCAGGTGTTTTTTTTAGGGTTGGAGCTAAACTCTGCAGGTCGGTGGCCCTCCAGGAGCTAATTTGGACAACCTTGCCCTTCCACAACCTTAGTTTGGGAAACCCTGCTTTAAAGTGAAAGGGAAATTGATTGCCAGATCCATATGCCTGGAATAAGAAGGGAATACTCAGACTCAGACATTTGTATTGATGCTGTGAATAGTAACCCTTGAAGAAACGAAGGACTGTTACACCATGTCTACACCGGATGAGAGTGGCCTGATGCATTGTGACAAAAGACATTATAATCAGTGATACTGTCTACACTGAGTGTGACACTGTGCAATGCAACACATTGAAATCCCCAGCAGTAAACTTGACACAGTTTTGCCAACATTAAGAGTTAACATTTGACTCTTCAGAACTAGGTGTAGCATACCAGTCTGCCTTCAGCTACTTTTCCTCTACACCTGAATGTTTTTTTTTCACCTTCAACCACACAATTTTAATGCCCAAAATGTTCATATGCTGCAGGGTTTTAAAGAGCAAAACATGGAATCTATTGCTCAAGTTCACATAACCACTCTCAAGAATGGAAAAAAAGCCCTGAAGGACTGAAAGATTTAGTTTCACTGTTTTTCCCTTTTCAAGACATTTTACAAGTTGCTATAGAGTGGTCCCAGTGGCTTTTAGGAACTCACCGATAGCTAAAATCAATAACTTTCCCATCTGGATACAGCAGCCCCTTAAAATATTATTTGCTTAATAACTTAACAATCCTGGATAAATGTATAGATAAGGGGCAGTTTTAAAAGTCATTTTCAATTGGTTGCAATGCATCTTTTTCCCTATCAGGTGGTGCAAAGAATAAACTCTATCTACTGTACAAAAAGAGGCAAAAAGAGGCTGAAGAAGCTTTCCCTTTCAAACATAGAAACTGCATCTCTAAGAGGTAAAGATTTTTACCATGATGTAACCTCTCAGAATGTGCCCCAGTTGTCTATGTTCAGACCAAAAAATGTTGCCAGTTGACCTTTTGACATAAAACAACCCCTCTTCTCTGTTTGTAGATGACAACAGTGAGAGTGAAAGTGACTCTGATGACAGATTCAAAGGTGAGGGATCAGCACATATGGCAGAGTGGGCAATGTGTTTGAGTTGAGTGCTGCTCAAAGACTGTCCTTTGAACAAACAACATCACATGACCCTGTGATTTGTAACAAGCAGAGGCGGACAGTAACTAGGTACATTTACTTGATATTGTAACTAAGGACACTTTTTGAGTATCTGTACTTTACTTGAGTATTATTTTTTGTGGGAACTTATGACTTTAACTTCACTTCATTTGAAAGACAAATATTGTACTTTCACTCCACTACATTTCTATCAAGGGCCTCGAAGTAGAAAGTTCCTTAAGTCAGCTTTGAAAGTCCGTGGGTGATTTTTTTCTTCTCTAAAACTGTCTTTTTTTCAGACAGTTTATCAGTAATCACCCTTGTAGGGCTACTTGAAGTGATTTCCCAGCATATTTTGAACACTGACTAGTTAAACGACTTTGCTAAATTGTGTAAGTGAAAATATTACCTATAAAGCCACAGAAGAACTGTTGTGCGTCTCCTAATAAAACACAAAAGGTGTTTGTCTGAAGCAGCACTGCACAAACTGTTCTGTGTGTGACATCAAAGTAAGCGAGAGCGATAGATGGCATTTTTTTTTTATTTTTGTTTGATCAATAATCTTGCTGTTCGTTGCTTTTTTTGTGTAAAGCCAGTGGTTGCTGGTTGGAAATTTGTACAGCTCAGTTGTTGTCACTGGGATTTAGAAGTAGGTTTGATTATTTTCTTTCTTTCTTATCCTCTGTATTTACAGGATTCACTGTCCTCCTGTTCCAATGTGGATAAAAACAAATTGGGCGACCCAAGATGTGTGCACACCTGTCCGAGCTGTGGTTGAATCACTACCATCCTGCTTTTGTGGGGTGGGTAGGGGTGTTAATTTTTTTTTCCCCATAGGTTTTTAACATTTCTAAAAGCTCTTTATTCCAAAGATACTACAAGCTAGTCAGTGTATTCGGTAGGTGTAATGTATTGTAAGTTGCATCAAAGGTATTGCAAGTATTACGTACAATAATAAAACAGTGCATTGACATAAAAAAAGGAAATTTACTTTTGGTACTTAAGTACTTTTAAAAGCTAGTACTTCTGTACTTTTACTTAAGTACAAATCTGTCTTTACAACTTTTACTTGAAATGGAGTAATATTTGACCAGCCATTCTGTATCTTTCACTCAGTAATGGAGCGTGAGTACTCTGTCCGCCTTGTAACAGAAATGTCAAACTGGGAGGCAAAAATGTATATAGTTTATTGGGTATTTAGATTTTGAATCTTACGGTTATTTTATTCGATGTTTTTTGAAGAGCTTTTTGACTAGAGTTTTTGGCTTTTGTTATTTTTATTAGTTTAGCCTTTTTCCCATATATAAGTAGATTTTTTTGTGGTCCATTTCAATGAAGCAAAATCATTTTATTAGTTTTATTTTGTGTAAACCTAAACAAATCTGGACCTGATTGCAGAGATGAGACTGAGTGTTTTTTTTTTCCATGATATAGCGTTAAAATTATGTTTACTGTAAAAGTGCCTTTTACATCATTTAACAATAACCATGTACACATAATATACAAACACAGGTATTTGACATTATTGGTTTGCCCTGTAAAATGGTGCGATTTTTTCTTTTTAACGCAGCCCACACTACAGAGGTTTACGAAGCTGCAGTCCTGTGTGCTGCTACGTGCACCATTACCGGCTCCTGGAGCTGCGTTGATCGAGTGGCAGGAAAGGTAGCCTTTGATACTTTTGGTGGTCTCCACTGAAGAAAAGCCAACCACGAAACTCTTATACTCCGGACGTCTCTACCAGTTCCCTAAGGTGAATATTCTCTATAAAAAGGGGAGGTGCTTTTTTTGTTTTACAGTTTAAGATGCTACTCAGCATTTGTTGTCTCCAGACAGGTACTTGAAGTGGGATATACATCACTGTTTCTTCAGGATCCCTTTAATCGACCTTCTTTAGGTTAATTGATGAAGGGGAGGTGGATCAAACACTTTCCTGATGAAGTCGTGATATATGATCAGAAATTATATAATTCCTTACGCTTCTGAATTCACTTCAACTCAGTTTTCATTCATGTTTGTTTGTAAGTTTCTTTCACCATACTAATTGTTGCAAGCAGCTTTACAGAAAATTTGGTAGTTTTGTATGTCTTTTATATTGAGTGTTTTTTATTTAGATGGTAGAATGTAGTTGTTTAGATACATTTTAACAGATTTGTTCACTACTGTTCAGAATTTTGGGGTCAATAAGAAAGTGATGAATACTTTTATTCATTAGTTATCAAAGAATCCTGAAAAAATAATGTATCATGGTTTCCACAAACTATTAAGCGCACTGATGCAACATTATAAATGTTCTTGCGCACCAATCGCATATTATAATTTTTCTAGGTCATGTGGGCAAACTAGAGTAATGGGGCTGTTGAAAAAATGTCACAATGAATCATAAATTACATTTTAAAATATATTGAATTATAAAGCAATTGTTTTAAATAGTTTAAATAAAACAATTAATTATTTAATTAAATCCAGCCTAAGAAAGCATAAGAGAATTTCTTCAAAGGCCATACAGTTGAACAATAATGTAATTATGCAAATTAGAAACAAGGCTGCAAATACAGCTTTGAACTCTTATCCTATTTGGAATACGTATTGACAATAAGTGGCATAAGCAGGAAATCGTTGCCATAGCAATCATGTTTAGTTACAGAGATAGATTTAATTAGCTGAGATTTGCTTTAGTGATTGTGTTCCCTTGAGAGGCTGAAATATGTTGACACTGCCCATTGGAGAGGGTCAACCCGTTATTGTGCTTCTATACTAGAACAGAGGGCCGATGGTGACATGGGTGGTGCTCGGAGTGGGGGATTGACCCCTTGCTGGGCAGAAAAATATTCTGTACATACTTGACATAGTAATGAAGGTGCAAAGGGATACTATGAAGAGGCTGTGCAAATATATTAGATGGATTCCTTAACAGGTCTTTTCATCTGACCCTCACAGTTAGAGAGACTCACCAAGCAGATGAGGGAAGCTGAACAGAGACTCAAGGCTATCCCACAATTCTGCTTTCCAGATGCCAAAGACTGGAGCCCTGTGTCTGAATACAACAGGTATCACTGTTTTTCTATGAGATGCTCTGAGTTTAAAATTCCGGCTGTTACTGAAAAGCCAGTCATTATTTTCATGTTATGGCTAATGTTAAAAATCTATATTTTACAATTGTTCTCTAAAATAAAAATTAAACACACTAAAACAAAAAAATCTATTCAGTCAAGTTAGTCATCACAGCATTATAATGTGCAGTATGAGATAATTATGTTCTTGATATGAAAGTTGAGTAGTCGAGATGAAAATGTGCTATAATAGAGGTGGAAAAGGCACATTTATTACATGGCTTTGAAAGAGTAAGGCTATTAAAGAGTTACATCTTTGCTTCAATCTGCTGCTTGAACTGGAAGATGACAAATAATCTAAAAATAGGCAGAAATGAGTGCCCACAATTAAATATCCAATATCATCTGATATATATTCACTATTAGCTTATACTAATTTAAAATAACCAATTCAATGCTATAATTGTAAAGCAAAAGTACAAAAGTAGCACATGTGGCTTTGGTCACATTTGGTGGAAAAAAAGGCTACCCTCACGAGCAATTTTAGAGATTTGTTGGAATTGTACTTCCATCAAGACAAGTACAACCACATTGTTTAGTTTGGGTCATAGGAACAACACTATCGCACAATCAGCACATCAACCGAACTGAAAAATTACAATTTAAACTTCAACAAGTATTCACAATCAAATAGCCCATGTCATAAACGCTCAGTAATTACTTTGGTTTTCTTGCAAACATCTTAGCTGCCTGATAAAGTCTTCTAACCACAGTGGGTACACCTCAAAGGCAAAGTCATCAGTCTCAAGAGCATTTCCTCTCAAGTGGTTTTAAACATTTTTTCTACTTATCACCTGATCTACATGGAGGTTTGGGGACTAATGATGGCTGTCTTTGATTTGCTGCAGTGAGACCTTCTCTTTCATGCTCACTGGAGAAGATGGCAGTAGACGCTTTGGGTATTGTAGACGGCTTCTGGTGAGTTTCTTTCTTACATCATGGATTCTTTTCTTGCTCCCTTTGTGTTAGTACAACCATATGTATACTGTATATTGCATCACACATTGTAATTAAAGGGCAAGCATATGGATAGAGGTTTTGGTCAGTCACTTGAGTAAGTGTTTGGTTTGCTCTCTTTTTTGTGCTCAAAGAGAAACAGATTCCCGTAAACGTGTCTCCTCGGGTTTAATGAGAGTTTCTCAGGAGACGAATGGAAATGCAAACCATAAAAGATGTCATTGTACCGTAAGATTAGGTCATATATTTGTGTGCCTCGAGTTTTGTGGTGATCATTGTGTTTGGATGGTGTGATGAATTGCATGTTTCATGGGTTTTATTTGTGAATGTGCAGTTAGGAATGTGCTGCCTTTTCTGTACATTGGTGTTATACGTTATACAAGACAGGTTTTGCATTAAAGTGCATGTTAATGGTTATGTGTGGTTTGTTTTATACATCTAAACATTTGTTCTGGAGATAAAAGAAGAGAAATGTGTCATCGATATGCTCTAGTAGTAGTTAATATGACTGCTGTTGCTTGTTCAGAACTTTCTTTTTATAGATGTGGCCTTGTGTTGTTCAGTTTTAGATTTAGAGTGATTCATTATTGGTTTGTGAGATTTCTTTAGCTTCTATTCTTTCTCAGCTCATCCTTTTGAGCTCTGAATGGCCCGGTGGAGAGAGAAGTGTCGACTGTGTTCCCTGCAGGGAGGAAGTCCAGGGGCTGGCATGAAGGCGGCATTCCTGAGGATTTGAACCCAGCTCCGCATGCTTGAATTAATCATCCATTTGTAAAAAGTCAGCAGAGGAGAATTGCATACCTAATATGGACAAGAGGAATGGGGATTCTTTGTGTTTGTGTGCTTTGAGAGACACTAACCTGGTTGGACTCCTAGAAATTATCCAGACTTTCGATTGTTTAGTGAATTGCATGTGACAACTCATTCATTTTGTGGAACTGCACCTGTGCTGTGTTTACGTTGGACATTCTGTATCCATTTTTAAAACTTCCATCCATTTTACACTCAAACCATGCACTATTTCATGTGTTTAACTACGGTTACGAACTGAATAATAAACTCATAGTTCATAAAATATAGCAAATAATGAAAATATTTAAAAGGGGTGATTATTTTAATGGTTCCATCCCCTTGTTTTACAGCAGCATGAATCTTTGGTTCTCATGTTAACACTTATCAAGTCACATCCCAAAACACTTGTAATACTGACATTAATTTAATCTAAAATATGCAGCATGTTGATGAAAAATCTGTTCCAGAGTTTGGAATCAGCAAATTGTTGATATTTTTCAATATTGATAATAACAGGAAATTATTCTTGTGCACCAAATCAGCATATTAGAATGATTTCGGTAGGATCGTGTGACATTGAAGACTGGAGTGATTGATGCAGCTTTGAATAAAAGTAATTAATTAAATTTTTAAATGTATTAAAAAAAGACTGTATTTAATAAATACAGCCCCGGTGAGCATAAGAGATTTCTTTTAAAACAGTAAAGAAATCTTACAGGCCCCAAACGTTTTAATTGTCCGCTAGATCATAAAATGCATAAAATAATCTCATATACTTACGTCAAGGGGCCAAAACCATATCTAATAACCAGAATATCATTGAGACTTTTGGCTGGGCTCTCATCCACCCAAAACACCCTAGCAACTGCATAGCAACACACTAAAAACATTTAGATCATACTTGGGCGACAATATAGAAATGCCCTGGCAACCATCTACTACACCCTAGCATCATGGCGGTGACTTTTGCATATGCAAGCAACACCCAAATCTAGTTTCTTCTCAATTTCGCCTCTCACTGATGTGATTTAGTACCTTGTGCATTTTACTGAACTCACCTGGATGCTTTCATGTGTTACGAACCCCCAAGTTACTTCATGTGTGTGATTTAATTGCTTGTGTAATCTTTTCCCTGCACCTGCAGCCGAGTGGGAAAGGGCCTCGCCTTCCTGAAGTGTATTGTGTCATCAGCCGACTGGGCTGTTTCAACCTGTTTCCAATGGGATCTCAGGTTTTGACTCACTCCCCACACACACGACACACACACACACACCCACACACACCACACACACACAGCCCACCCACACACACACACACACACAGGTTTGTTTTTGTGAATTGTGGGGACTCTCCATAGGCGTATTGGTTTTTATACTGTACAAACTGTATGTGCTAATGCCCTACACCAACCCTACACCTAACCCAACCCCTTACAGGAAACTTTCTGCAGTTTTACTTTCTCAAAAAAACTCACGCTGTATGATTTATAAGCGTTTTGAAAAATGGGGACATGGGGTAATGTCCTCATAAGTCACCTTCTCCTTGTAATAGCTATGTTATACCCATGCCATTATACAAATTTGTGTCCTCATATGTCACAAACACACACACACACACACACACACACCGTCTCTCTGGCTCTCAGACATGGGCACAGCTTGAGCAAGGCTTGTGTTGGCATTGAAGAACATCCAGCTTACATCTGTCTTTCTTCCTGGCCTATTAAATTAAATGAAACTATTTTCACTTCCATCTTTCACTCATGGGAAAGTGAGGAAGAAGTATAAAACCATGCTCGGTCCAACCTTGGTTATCATAATATTCCATGGAAATCTAATCTGCATGTTTTCGTCAATCTTAAAAAAAACCTCATGTAGCCGATGAAAACCATGACTTACTAGTGACAGGTTAGAATTCCAGAGACTTCCACACTCATCTAAGAAAGGAAAAAAAAGAAACAGACCGCATGAAATCAATCGCTGTTTTGCAGTGCATAAAGTCAGTAGCAGTGCCACAATCTACTCTACATGTGAATGCCTGTTCTGAACTGTGTTTTTCTCCGTCTACTAATTCAGCATTCATTTATTACAGATCCTTGATGAAGTGGAGAGGAGGAGAGGGATTTCGGCTGCTCTGGTGTATCCTTTCATGAGGAGTGTGATGGAGTCTCCTTTCCCAGCACCAGGCAAAACCATAAAAGTCAAAACCTTCCTGCCTGGAGCAGGAAATGAGGTTAGATCCTTTCTTCATATAAATCAGACTGCTGTGTTATCTGCTGTAGATTAAAAATAAGTTTATTCATCACTCATTGAAACAAATGTAATATAGTCTATATATACATATACATATGAGATCTGAATCCTTAAAGGAATAGTTCACCAAAAAATTTACATTTTGTTATTATTTACTCACTTTCATGTCATTCCAAACCCGTATATGTTTCTTTCTTATGTTGAACACAAAAGAAGATATTTTGAAGAATTTTGAAGAACCAAACAGTTGTTAGTCCCCATTGACTTCTGTAGTTTGATTACCAGCATTCTTTAAAATATCTTCTTTTATGTTCAACATAAGAAAGGAACTCACGGTTTTGGAAAGACATGAGGGTGAGTAAATGATGACAAAATTTTCATTTTTGGGTGAACTATCCCTTTAAAGACTACATAATATTAAAATGGACGCTATTCAGGGCTCAACAGTGAGGATGTTTTTTCTGCTTGCCTGGTCAGGCGAATAGATTACATTTTCCTCAACACAACTCAACACAAAATTAGTCATTTACATTTTCTATTTCCATTTTCTACACTTTTGCTGGAGAACGATGGCATATACCGGTATATGACCAAACATACTTCCTTAATAAATGTCTCTGGTCTTGTTTTGCATGATTCGTCGATGTGTTATTCTAAGCAAAATGTAACTTTCTCTGCCTCTGAAATTACTTTTGGGGGGGGGGGGTGGAATATAGGCCAGTAGTAATATTTTCAATTTCCATCTTAACAACATTGATATTGCTCCTTGGAGTAATGCACAGTGTTTTATTTTCCTCAGGTTATTGAGTTACGAAGGCCCATGGACTCCAGACTAGAGCATGTGGACTTTGAAAGTCTGTTCAACTGCCTGAGTGTCCGACAGGTGGTACGTGTTTTTGCCTCTCTGTTGCTGGAACGAAGAGTCATCTTTGTGGCTGACAAGCTGAGGTGAGACACCTTTGTGTGTTAGCTCAAGTGTCTGAGTTATCATGCGTCTGCAGCCTTTGAGCCGATGAATATGAACCGTCAAATGTAGGTAGCATATCATCTCATGTAACACACTCTTCATTCCCATGAGAAAGTTCTTGCTTTTTCAGACCAAACATGGTCAAGCAGTCCTCCCAAACGGAGCTGGGTTTCTAAGTCAAGCTGACCACTGTGACAACAGCAGTCTGAGTGTGGCCTAACAGCAGATGTTCTCAATAACCCCTTTCTTCACTGATGTGCAATGTCACTTCCAGTTTTCCATCTACTCATTCAGAGCCCGTAAAATAACATCTGCTATAAATGAAAGATTTTTTATCTTTTTGGGTTGTGCTTTTTCTCCTCCTGTTGGTTGTTGTAGTCTTTGTTTTTCAGATCTATTCCTTTGCCAGATTCTCAAGTCAGAAACTCATCATCACAGTATAAGAGGACAAAGTTTAGGAAAACATCATTCCGTATTTGTCAGTGACCGTAGGGATTCTGAATGGAATACCAGTCATAGTATTGGTCCGAATGTTCCAGCCAATGTATCTTGGCTTATCTGGGCAGAAAATAGCTGTTTTCAGGCCCAGTTCAGTTTTGTCTGTCAGTGTCCAACCAGTGCATCTGTTAAATAGCAGCTTTCTACTGTGGTTTTGGTTAAAGGGTGACCCAACGGCTGCTCCATGCAGGCCACTGCTAAATTCATTTTGACCCCACCCTCTAACACTGGGCTGAACTCCCAGGAGTCCCCGTTGATCTAAATGCAGAAGTGGGTCAAGGCAGAGACAGGGCTTTGGTTCTGTTACGGACGTTATGCTCCCCGGAGGTTTCGGACATAGGGGGTCATTAGGGAGTAGGTTATTTGTGAAAGCTTAATCTCCACAAATCATCATTGAGTAAGTGTTTGGACAAACAGCAGTTTAAAAAAAAAGTTTAAACAAACAGCAGCGGGGTATGTGGGGTGGGCAGATACTGTGAAGGAAGGAATGCACTTCCTGTGTGAGTGACTGCGTGTGTTTCTCTCCTCTAATCAGTGGCCATATTGTAACAGGGTGACAGATGTTACTTAATGTTACAAATTTACATGATGCACATTAAAAGTTTGATTTCAGTCAGACTAAAAAATATTTTTTCTTTTTTAAAAGTCACGCCAACACATTAGTCTGACTGAAATCATACCAGTTTGGTTTTTGATAACTAAAGTCAAACTAAAAATTAGGGATGCACTGATCATAAAAATGCATGGTCAATTTCGATTGGCAGTTTTTTTTAACAAGCAAATTGGCTGATACCGATTGCTATGTTTTTTGCTCTATTATATGGGTTTAAAGCAAAAACAGGATGGTCTTGAACTCTGAAAATGATGCTACATAAAACACTAAGCAACAGATGGGCTGAATGAAAATGTAAATTCACTCTCTTTCAGTAGATGGCGCTTATAAAACTGCAGCAATATAGCGCTTATAAACACTAATAGGCATTAGGTTGAGGTAAAATAAAAACAAAATGCCATCTTTTCTGAAGATTCATAGATACATAGATTCATGTAACCCCCCCCAGTCACTATTTAGAATTTTTTAATGAATGTTTCACAATATATAATTGAAAATGAATGTATTATTATGAGTACAATTCATATTTATATTATTGTTATAATTATTATTACAATCTAACATCAATAAAATGCTAAAAAAAAATTCTTATTTATACCACTCAAATATTGTTTCTGTTTGTTCAACAGTTTCTGTTTATAAAAAAAATAGCAGAAATACTGGGGGAAATATCTTGCCTTAAATAGTGGGCCTTCGAGTCAAAAAGGTTGAGAACCACTGCATTAATCAGATAACAGTTGGTCTCTCTCAGTTGGTGCTTGCTCGATTGTTAACTCATGTGAACGTACTAAGTGTTATTGACCTAGCTTGTGTTGAAACCTTTTCTTTGCTGTCTGCTTCTTCGCACATGGTACACCAATGCTTTAGTTCACAAACTTGAGAATATTTGACTCAGAATAGCAAACCATGTTCTTTTTCTTTGAACCATAGAACAAAAGTAGTAGTTCTATGTTGTCGCTCAAAGTACGCTTTTCAAAACCCACTCGTTGTGAATGGCTTTGAATCACACCCATTATCATAATAGATAGAGCTCTGGTTACAACATAATATGCTGTTAAGCCAAGTATTGACAGTCCATGGGCTTGGCTCTGTTCAAAACAGGATAGGTGGATTGATGGGATTTGGTCCAGGCCTAGCTGTGTTGCCCAGCAACCTTAGGTGGATTATGGGCAGCGCTAGACTAAGGTAGAAAAGTCTCCTTTCTCCCACATCAAGGACATTGCTGCGGCTCTCTTGGGAAAGGCCACTGCAATCCAATTCCAAAAAATGTCTGCCAACAGTGTGATGTATGCTTCTGTAGCCTATAACGTATATCTGCTGCTCAGGATCTGGCAGAAAGAAAACTCACTCCATGTTAGGCAATGCTTTCCTTGGGATTTCATGCGTGTTTGTTTTAACCCTTTCCACACTTTCTGAAGCTTAGGTCATCCTATTTCTTGTGGCACTGAAAGTAATTGCTCTCGAATCACAAACTTTTCCATTTACTATGTGATTGTCTAGGGAGCTCTTCTTTCCAAACTAGACACTGATATTCAATCAGGCTGCCGAGCGAGTTCCTTCCTGTGGGGGGTCGAGCAGCTTTGATTGTTAATGAAGTAAATATATTACCCAATATTATGTTAAAGTATACACAATAATACATTAATTTTTATTGAAACTGCTGCTACTAAAATTTCTGTATAATGATATGCATTTTGTGTAGTTATAAAATATATATCAGGAAGGAGTTAAACTCTCCCAATGCGTTGCCTGGTTTTGTAATTTCTAAACTGCTTCCTTTTCTTGGTTACATTGTGTGTGCATATTTTTGTGTAGCTATAGACGTCTTCCTGTAGTAAGTGACTGTTGTTGTTGAATCAGAGCACAGAGAGGCAGGTGGTAAAATGTTTTGTGTCTCAGACGAGATGAAAAGAAAAGGAGACGGAAAGCCTTTAGTCAAATGTAAGGTCAAAAGGTTTTTTTCTTTTTTCTTTTTTCTCTTTCTGTTCTTTTATTATCACAGGAATATGTTTTAGTATATTGCATAATGGTGGGAACATAGACTTTACATCAGCTTTTGCATAAACTTTGTGTTATTGCTCTTACATCCACATACTGCATGTCACCACTGGTTAAACATGCAGAAGCTCTCATTAAATATATAACATTACTCTCTAAGCTCTTTCCAAAAGCCAGCCAGCCATCCAACATTCCCATTATTTTTGAAAATATGCAGTATTGTTGAGAATCTGTCCAATTCAGTTTGGCTGGTTAAATGAAAGCATATGTATTTTTTCTCTGATTAAGATCTTGAATTTTCACCCTTAAGCTGCTTCTGTTGCAAATTATTCTATTTAAGGCTAGCTCAAGTAACAAACACCAAATTCCATCAGCTGAGTGTCTTATTTTAATACCATTTTTACATTTACATTTAGTCATTTAGAAGACGCTTTATCCAAAGCGACTTACAATAAAAGCAATCAAAACCAACAAAAGAGCAATAGTACGGTATGTAAGTGCTGTGACAAGTCTCAGTTAGCCTAACGCAGTACACGTAGCAAGGTTTTTTTTGTAAATAATAAAACAAGTAACAAAAAATAAAAAAGAATAGAGAATGCTAGTGTTAGAGGGGCATTTGTTTTTCTAATAAATAAAAAAACAAGTAGAAAAAGAATAGAGAATGTTAGTGTTACATGCTTTTTATATTTTAAATGATTGAAATGTCAGTTTTCATTTTAAATTTACATGAATTCTGTTGTGTTTTTGTAATTTTTATAATAATGACTTTTTTAACATTTCTGTTTAGATGCAATTTATTTTTAGTTCCGTTATTTTAGTACTTTAGCAATATCAACTTTAGTTTTTCATCTGATATTTATTTTTTATTAGTGCTGTCAAACGATTAATCGCATCCAAAATAAACGTTTTCGTGTACATACATATATGTGTGTGTGTGTGGTGCTGTGTATATTTATTATGTATATATAAAAAAAGACACACACTAGTATATATTTTGAAAAGTTTTACCATGTATGTACAACTGCATTTAGATTATTATAATTTTATTATATATAAATATATTTAATATAAAAACAACATATTTTTCTTAAATATATACAAGCATGTGTTTATATTTATATATACATAATAAATATAAACAGTACACACATATATTATGTAAACAAAAACTTACATTTTGGATGCGATTAATCATGACTAATTCGTTTGACAGCGCTCATTTGTATTTATTTTTTAATAGTTTTATAATTTAGTTAACAGTAACTAGTGGAAGAAGTGTAAATCTTTTTATATAGATTTTTTTTTTTTTTATCTTGCGAAGGTTCATGCTTGCTGATTGTTTAAATTCTCAAATGAACTTATAATAGGCCTTATGCTTAAAATACACAAATATAATGCCGTTATATAGTTGTTCTGGGTCAGATAACGGATGCTGTTGCGGATGCAGTGCATTTTGCGCATACCAGCTCTGTATGACAGCCCAGACAGGAGTCAATTACAGTAGCTAGCAGCAGTTTTCAACTCAACCTTCTATCTGTGCTGGAGGATTTGGGCAGCATAGAGCAGTGTTTGGACTGGTCTAAAGTTCCGTCTTCATCTTTTCCCATGGCCTCAGTTATGCTGACATTCCAGGTATCAGTTATCAGAATCTGCCTGTCTTGCCTGTGGCTATGTTTTTAAAATCTGCCTCTCTGTTCCCAGTGTGAACATGCCAAAATGCAGGATGCAGAATCTCACACACACAGACCTTCAGACACCACCGTCCTAGAGTGCACAGACCGTGAAATTTAATATTTTGATTTTGATTAAAAATGCTAACTACTAATTGCTTGTGCTAATGTGTGGATATGCAATTTTTTCAGACCTGGAGCTTATATATTTTGATCAAAATAATTGAAATTAGGATTTTTTAAATGTATAATAAAAAAGTTTCTGCCACAGGATAAAACAATAAAAACAGTAATTGCAACTTTTTATTTCACAATTTGGACTTTGTTTCTTGTAATTCTGAGGAAAACAGTTAGAATTGTGAATTAAGAATTCTGAAGAAAACGTAGAATTGTGAGGCTTCTGAGATTACATCTCACAGTTTTTACTCACCATTCTGACTTGATTTCTCTGAATTCCTGAGTGCCATCTACAAGTTTTTCCCCCCTCAGAATTCTTATCCTTCACATCCCGCACTTCCACCATAGAGTAAAATATAAAAAACGTAATTGCGACTTTTTATCTCACAATTTTACCCGCCCCCCCCCCTCATTTGTGAGAAAACGAATTGCAATATTTGAAAACATTTTTTTTTTTCTTTTTTCTGAATTCCAGCTATGAAACAGACCGTGAGTATAAAGTAAACTTAGAACTTGCAGTGCCACTCCTAAAAAATGTGGGTAAATATAACCCAGTGCGGGTTAAAAAGGGACAAACCAGCTATTGTGTTGTTGTGACCCAGCTATTGGGTTGTTCTGACCCAGCGGTTGGGTCAAAACAACCCAATAGCTGGGTTTGTCCCTTTTTAACCCAGCGCTGGGTTATATTTAACCCAGCATTTTTTAGAGTGTGCGAGAAAGTCAGAATTCTCGCAGATAGTTTACATCTTGCAATTCTGACGTGTTTTTTTTTCTCTGAATTGCAAAAAAAGTCTGAATTGTGAGATGTAAACTCATAATTGCAAGAAAAAAGTCTTATGAGACAAAAAGTTGCAGTTACTTTTTACAGTTTTTCATTCTGCCGGCGAAAAACGGGCATTTGTTTTGTGCCTAACAACACAGATGAGCAGTATTGGAGCTGCAATTCTGTTTAGTTTACTGTCAACATACCAAATTTGATCTCTGGGTTCAGTCCTGATCCTTTCTAATTCATGACTGGAGTCAGTGTGTTTCCGATGGTTTATTTTCTCGGCCTCTGTATATGTGGGCCCATGTGGTGGATGGGACAGAAAGAGATGTGAACGAGAGAAAGGAGGGTCAGCCACTATCAACAAGCCGGGGACCGTGAGAAGGCCACTGTGCTATTTGTGACTTTGCACTTAGCCTTCGTTGTAACATCTCGCGGCTGCTTTAACGTCACAGAGTAATTTAAGGCTCTGAGGAGCGTGATCTGCAAATGTGTTGTGTGAATGAGAACGAGCGTGTGTGTTAACAGTGTGGTAGCCCATCACGATATCATCTTTACCATATCACCCTGAAGATACGAAGACTTACATGCAGCCCGTTCCACATACAATGGGTAATGTGGCTGATGAACCATTTGAGTACAAGCCTCACAGAAAACCAGACTGACTTAATAATTGTCTTGTGGGGACATTTGACTCTTTTTGTTGGAACATTACTAGTGATTTACTGGTAAAATTTGGACAGCTGCAATGTAATAAAAATTAGTATTTTCTCCCCTCTGTTTGTTTCTGCATAAAACAGTAGATTTCTGTTTGCATTTCGGTGTGTTTTTTGTTTGTTTATAAATGGAGGTACAAGTCTAATTATTTTCTGTGGTAATGTTGGGCACTTTAGCATGTTTAGCTTCTCCCCTTTGCTACATAGTGAAAGGTGTGTGGTGTTTGAGTGCATAAAGATGTAGTGAAACATGTAATTTCCTTCACCCTAAAAAGGGCAAAATCATGTACACTACAGTTCAAAGGTTTGGGGTTTGGTAACTTTTGTTGTCTTTGAAATATTTTGTATGATCATCAAGGCTGCATTTTTGAACTCATTAATACAGTGAAAACAGTAATATTGTGAAAAATTCTAAAAATAGTCGTATTTTAATAGATTTAAAAATGTATTCCTATGATGGCAAAGCTTAATTTTGACTGAGCAGCCATTACTGCAGTCTTCATTGTCACATGATCCTTCAGAAATCATTCTGATATGCTGATTTGGTGCTTCAGAAACATTTATCATCAATGTTGCTTAATATTTTTTTGCGGAAATCGTGGTATTTTTTTAATGAATAAAACTTTTATACCAACTGCATTTATTTTAAATGTATTTCTAACTGTGTAACTGTCAATTCAATGCATCCGTGGTGAATAGAAGTATTAATTTCTTATTAACATTAAACTTTTGAACAGTAGTGTAGTGGAATATTCATGTTAAGTATACCATTTGATATGACACAAACCTTCTAAAATGTATACATTAGATGGCAGAATATGTAGTATATAATATAAATGCACAGGATATAACACACCATTTGTGAAAATGATCATATTAATTTTTATGATGTGTTTTACCACTCCAAGCTATCATTATCTCCAGAGGGTTTTATGTAACTGGTATCTTGAATGCCACTGTCACAATGCAAATAATATTAGAGGAGATCATTTGAATAGCACCTCCACTGGCTATTTTCTTGTGTTGCTCTCATAATCTCAGATTCCATTGTCCCCTTGCTAAAGCCAAAATAAACTGGAAAATCTGGGCTCAATATACTTTTTCCAGAACAGGATTTGCTAAAAAAGCATGTGAGATTTTGTAAAAGCTAGGTGATTGACTGTGTGCCTTTCTCTTTCCCTACAGTACTCTTTCCAGCTGCGTTCATGCGGTGGTGGCTTTGCTCTACCCATTCTCCTGGCAGCACACCTTCATCCCTGTGCTGCCCACCTCCATGGTGGACATCGTCTGCTGTCCCACGCCCTTCCTAGTCGGGATTCTGTCCAGCTCACTGCCAAAGCTCAATGAGCTGCCAGTGGAGGAGGTACTTGATATCTCTTGTCACTAACTCCCAGCTATGCTGTTGTCACCCATCTTGTTTGTTGTAATAGGATACTTTGTCAAGTGTGTACAACATGTGCTTGGCTTTGTACCCACCTAAATTAAACTGGGTTGACTGATAAACAGTCATTAGATCCAGGGAGAGAACTCGTGTATAAAAACCCATAACCACAAAGACTTACTTTTTATTTCAAAGTTTCAAGCATTTTTCCTAGCTCTTGGAGGCTATTATTCTGCAATATGTGACTTTGAATTCCGGTGAACATAGTCACATTGGCAGCTCTCCTTAACAGTTGCTCTTACTCTAATAATCTGCCTGAACATTGAACCCTTATGTAGTAGAATAAGGGGCTAAAGTAATTTTCCCAGATTCAGAAAACTGTTGAAATGAGTGAGAAACACTAAGTATAATAACATGCCCAGAACGTGGGCCAGCTTTTGTGTATGAGCCTTGAATGAGGCATCAGCTTCATAAGCCTAGCTCAGCATTCCTGACCAGGCTGTTGCCTTTCTCCCTTCTAAACTTTCCCAACCGGGAGAGTGTTGTTGTTCCCAGCTGCCCATAGGACACTGCCAGCTTGGCCACAGGGTTGAAGTTTGGTCCCTACTGAGTGTTTGGCATTTAGTGCGTTTGGCAGAAGTCGTCTTTAGTACTTTTTAGACATAAGTGCACTTGTAATGGCCATAAGGGGTGACCCTTTGCAGTGAAGACATCTGGAAGCACACCAAATTGTGCTGCTTGTCGTTGTTAACACTGCGTTTTTAAATGGATGTCAGGCTCCATCTGTTGTGGATCAGCTTGTGGAAATGCTGTGACGTACGAACCTCCCAAAACAACTGAGTATAGTGTGATTAAACAGAATGATGCTACTTAATGTTTGAGATCTGTTTCTCTTTACGTTTCAGGCTTTAATGGTCGATCTTGGAACGGACCGCTTCATCAGACAGGTTCGTCTGCCTACAAAGTTTGACAAACTCTCCCATGGCTCTAGCGTAGCTAATTGCGTGTCGTCGTCATTAAGATCTGAGAGCAACCGTAATACAAACAAGCTGGCTGTGTCATGTTATGAATCACTGAACGTTGTTACAATGTTAATCTTCATAATCTTCTTGTATACAGATGGATGACGAGGCCTCTCTATTACCACGCAAACTGCAAGCTGCTCTGGAGCAGTCTCTCGAACAGAGGAACGACATCATCAGTCAAGACTCCGACAGCGAATCAGATGAAGGTGAAAAGCCAGACGTCTTGGCCTTGCTCATCTGTTTACAATGGACTTACTGTGCATCATGAAACATGCTCTGACTGTAAAGCACGACATCTGGCTTCACTGTATTTCATTTCCTATTCAAAGCCTTTGTTATTTATCCACCATCACAAAATCTAATCATATTTCATATTTTTTGTTGATGCTTGATAAAATATAAATGGCTGGTTTAGTTGCTCTAGCATATTTTCTAATAAACGTTTCTGATATTTCCCAGAGTGCACCACCTCTTTGAACAGTGTGGTATCAGAGGCCTTCATCCGCTTTTTCCTGGAGACTGTTGGCCACTATTCGCTGTTTCTTACCCAGGGCGAAAGAGGGGAGCGCATCTTCCAGCGCGAAGCCTTCCGCAAGTCGGTGGCTTCTAAGAGCATCCGGCGATTCCTGGGGGTCTTCATGGAGTCTCAGATGTTTGCTGGATTCATCCAGGATAGGGAGATGAGGAAATGCAGGGCCAAAGGTAAACCATGCTTGGTCAATTAAAGAAAATGGCTTCCCATAAAACATGGTGTCTGTCCTATTAGCCTCAGGCTCATATAAGTGTAATTTGAAACCCACACCCAGCATAATGATACACTACTTGTGTGGGTCTTTCTGAGTTGGGGTGGAGGCAACTTTTATATTGAAAGTCAGATCTTTACTGCCACCTCCTGATGACCAAAAAACAAGGCTTTTGACAGAGAAAAGTTTTTTTTTTTTTTTTTTAATGGGCATTATTAATAGTAATCTATGATCTATTGATATGAAGTCATTTAATTGATTCTTATTCTTTTTTATTGTTTATTTAATTTATTCTTTTCTTAAATAGGTCTGTTTGAGCAGAGGGTGGAACAGTATTTGGAGGAGTTACCAGACACAGAACAGAGTGGAGTCAACAAATTTCTGAAGGGTTTAGGTGAGTATAGTACAACAGTTATGCGACACATGCACTACCCGTCAAACCTTTGGAATTATTAAAAAAAAATTTTTTTTTTAAAGAAGTCTCTTATGCTCACTAAGCCTTCATTTATTTGATCAAAAAATATGGTAAAAACAGTAATATCGAGAAATATTACTGCAATTAAAGGATGGTTCTGTTTTTATATATTTTATTGTGTAATTTATTCCTGTATTGGTAAAGTTGAATTTTCAGCATCTATTTCAGTGATTTTAGCATCACTCCAGTCTTCAGCGACACATGATCCTTCAGATATGATGATTTGGTGCTCAAGAAACATTTCTTGTTATTACTAATGTTGAAAACAGTTGTGCTTAATATTTTTGTGGCAAACTGATATACTACCATTCAAACGTCTGGGGTAAATAAGATTTAATTTAATAAAAAATAAATTAATTAATACTTTTATTCAGCAAAGACACAATAAATTGATAAAAAGTTACAGTAAAGACATTTATAATTTTTACAAAATGTGTTTATTTCTCATATATGTTGTTCTTTTGAAATTTCTATTCCATCTTTCTATTTCTACTTTCATGTGACACTGAAGACTGAAGTGATGGTTGCTGCAAATTCAATTTTGGCATCACAGGAATAATTTACATTTTAAAGTATATTCAAATATTGGAAGCAGTTCTTTTAAAATTGTAATAATATTTCACAATATTGCTGTTTTTACTGTGCTTCCGATCAAATAAATGCAGCCTTGGTGAGTGTAAGGGACTTATTACAGAAACATTGAAAAATCTTAAATGTTCCAAACTTTTGTCTGGTAGTCGACATATGTAAGTACAAAGCTTGTTTATAAAAAGGCATATCAGACACTGCATATCAACTTGATACATCAAAATGTCATCCTTTTTCAGGAAATAAAATGAAGTTCCTTCATAAAAAGAACTAGAAACACTTTATTGTGAAACCAAAAACTGTGGACATTTTCTACAAATGCTACATCTGAAGACCTAACACGGCTAAGTCACGTATGTTAAGATGTGCCTGTTGTGTTGACTCTGACGTTCATATTTTTGTACATATTTATGAAAGCTGTGCTGTTAATCTCACATGTAGCTCTGTTGTTACCTTTCCTGGTACTTTGTATATGAAACTAGAGAAATAATAGTATGGTACTGAGAGTATGAATGGTTATATTGCAGTATAGCCTCCACCCTTAGAGTTAACTGTGTTGAGCTGGATGAGATGTATGAATGGAAACTTGACAGGTGGATGTACAGTGGGTGTGTAGTATTTAACGCTAGAATTTCTCCATGAACTGTATTTTGTGCATTTATTAACACATGAAGAGTATAATTACCTTATTTACAATGTTTAATAAAAAAAAAAATCAATAAAGTTTTTCTGTTAATTTCTCATTCTGCTTTAATGAACTACTTTGTCCCAAAATGTTTAGGACCATAGAAGCAGACCCTAGCTTGCTGTGACTATCTGTTCAGTAACGATATTCCTATCCTTTTAGTCTGGCCTTTCTGTGCTTAAAATAGCAGTAATGAATAATACACTGGGAATGTTTTGAAACTTGACACATTTTTGCTATATTATAGAAACAAATATACAACTCCTGAATTGGTCATATGTGTATTTCAATCCATAGCCAGTGTCTGGAGAACACAGATAATGGAAATGGAGTTTGCAGTCATCCCAAAAATTCTATTTTTATTTGTTGACCTGAACTCAAATGTTTGAGTTGAGAGCAAGATCCTTATTCAACAAGCCTTCGGCAGACTTTGTTCAATGCATAAAATGCAATATTCTTTTCTATGCATAACATTTTAAATGAACAAGAAAATTGCTTAAATTACATTTAAAATAATATAATTTTCTAGAAAGAAGTTACCATTTATTCTGTCTTGTCTTATTTCATTTGTTTCCAAAAACCTCTCTTTAAACTGAGCAAGTTTGAAGTTTTTTCGTTGTTGTCACAAACATCCAATACATTTCTAAAAAACTACAATTCTATATCAAATATTTTGCGTTAATAAATATTTTAATGCAATCTACGTCGCAGTCCACTCCCCATTGGCAGGTATTGAAGAGAGAGCAAGTGCAGAACCGACATCTTTCTCCATAAGTGCCACAACAAAGGTGTCTCGTAGCACTACCAAGAAAAATATGACAGTTCAGTTATAAAAGCTGTTGAAGTGGATACCATAGAATACATATAATTGCATACCAAATACTAAATCATACAAATAGGCCTACTAATAAATACTATTTTTAACACTCTGAAAAACTGTATTAGCTATACATATATTTATGGATAAAAATGCCAATTATAGTGACCCTGATAAAACACTTTTGGCTTTTCCAATTTTATGGGATTTTGGCTTTTGAGATTTTAAACACATGAAACTGATATAAACATCTTTATCTAACCCTAACAATATTATACTCTCTAAACTGATATAATTTTTTTTTTAACTAACCCTAACAATAATGTGATTCATTATTCTAGACAAGCAACTGAACGCTCTCTACACTCTTAAAAATAAAGGTGCTTCAAAAGGTTCTTCAAGCGATGCCATAGAACAGTGAATCTCAACCTTTTGGCATACCGGACCCCAGTCCAATTCAGAACCATCCTCAAGGACCCCCCAGAACAAAACGGACTCATCTATGTATCATTTGTGTCTTTGTGAAGACCAAATACAGTCAAGTATAATTCAATTTAGCTGACTTGTCCAGTATTTGGCCATATCATCAGCTATATTGGATTTTTCTTTTATGGGAACATGTCATGTCAAAATATACAAAATGTATACAAAAATTCATACTTTATACGAACCCCCTGGCCTTACATCAAGGACCACTAGGGGTCCACGGACCCCTGGTTGAGAAACACTGCCATAGAAGAACCATTTTTGGTTCCACAAAGAACCATTCAGTCAAATTTTCTTTAAAGAACCATCTCTTTCTTACCTTTTCATAATCTGAAGAACCTTCTTTCACCACAAAGAAGCTTTTGTGAAACAGAAAGGTTCTTCAGATGCTAAAGGTTCTTTATGGAACCATTTAGACAAAAAGGTTCTTCTATGGCATCGTGAAGCACCTTTATTTATAAGAGTGTATACTGTCTGTTGCTGAAAGTAAATCAATTGAACGTGCGGTAAAATGGGAAATCTTGCATCCATAAACTTCATTCCCTCACCTGTAAGTACAAGAAAACTGAGACAAAGGCGACATCTGCTGGATTGGATGCAAGCGACATTTAAAGGTAAAGAACTTTAGTGCGCAACGCGGGGTGCGTATCACGAAGAAATCCAGGAGGTGAAGGACAGGATTGATAATGCGCTCGCGTTCGTTGTAACTTTGATTACGTGGCGACATCTTCCACACATCTCCTGGAGACCGCACAATGAAACTTGTGCATCTACACTATAGATGCATGCACGATTTTGCCTTTTGACAGTTGAACGATAGAGGGAATAAAACCAAACGCGTGTAAGAAATATAGTCTCCGGGTGTAGAAAGACTTTAAAGGATATGGTGATAGGAAGCTATTTAGTCACTGAAGCATTGCTGAAATCGCTGTAAGCTTCCAGCCGCCGAAGAGGAGGAGGAGGAGGAGGATGTTTTTTTGGATTTGTGCCTCTTCAAGAGAAGCAAGGTGCGGTTCAAACTCATTATGTGTGCTTGCGTTCATCACTATTTCATCGTCGGTGTGTGGTTATGCTAAGTAGATCTATATTGCGCTAAACACGAATGTTGCCACGTATGTGAGCAGTTTGTGCAGGATTTTGTGGAGTCCCATCCCATCTGTGAGGTGTGCGAGAAGATTCTTCCCAAAACAGTGCGCATGTTGGCATGTGATGTATCGTATCATGTCAGTGAACTATTTAAAGCGTTCGTATGTTTCCTCAGTGCTCGTTTTGATGAAGTATTTCTATGGAGTTGCCTGGACGATTCTTTGAATGATTTAGTTGTATTTTTAAAGTAGCCTAAATAATGCGAGGTAAAGTGAATAATTGGAGGAATTTTAAAGAAACAACCTTTTATCACTCTGTGTCTGCAGAATCCCTTAACAAGAATTTGTTTCACTCGATAGTTATTTGCCATTTATATGTGACTCCAGTTACTGTCATTTACAGTTTAAAATTGAAGGTAAAGATTGATTTCAACCTTTCTGATTGATTGTCCTATTTGTGCAAATTATACTGCGTCTAGCGTTCTGTGCAAGTATGAATTTGACCACTTACGTCTGTTAAATTTGTTCATGCAAGCTAAATGTAAAAGGTCATTTATTGAGGCGGTAATTCAGGTTCGTTTTGCAACGCAAGCTGTAATTTGGGTTAGGGTTCTTTTTCAAACTAACGCTAGAATCTTTTTTTCTGCTGGTATATTTCTGTAAGTCTATAAAGTTATCCTCTATGACTTGTGGATCGAAGTAGTAGTCTGTCGAAGTAGCTTAATCATAACCCATCATTTACCGTACTGGAATACGCGTGCGCAGCATAGTGTTGTTATGGTTACCTCCTTTAGGCGAACTAGCATCGATAACATACGCGCTGTGACTTACATTCTAAACGAAAATACGTATTATAGGCCTATCTCTACTTGTATTAAAAAAATATACTTGTATGAAAATGTACATTTACTAGACCACCCATCCCGCCATCCCGAAAAGTTTTTACTTCCTTTGTTGCTAAAGAGTTACTTTATTTGTAGTGTATATATATATTACTCATGTGCACTGAGTTGATGTCTGGAAACTTGTCTTTATGGTAGTTTATCATAGGTAGCCTACAGTAATTTCTCTTAATCTGGGCACATTTCTCTTTGCTCATCTCCATTTTCTTTCATTCCATTTTATCTCAAAATGGAATGATTTAATATTAATATAAGTATGATCTTTTATATTTCATTCTTTTTTTATGTAAATGTTTACATTATGTTTTCAGTGTTTCCCTTTCACCTGTTAGAATGATACTGACTCTTTTAGAAATCTTTCTTCCCAATGCATGATCATTTTTTTATTACATCTTTTTTTTTCTAATTTCCACACTAAATCATGTGACTGACAACTGGTTATTTGTAGCTTGTTTAATGGGACATCACATCATTGCACTATGCTACAATCAAATATTCTGTCTCACTAGACAAATAACTGCATATTTACACATGAAAAGGAAATAATCATCTCAGAGGCCCAATGGTAATTTAAACATTAGATTAAGTTCGTATCCCTTATATTAAGGACATGACTGATTACCATTTTGCTATACTTCATTCTTTCAGATTACCAAGAAAAGGCCTTTTCTCTGTGCATGTTAGGACTTCAATCTCCAAACCGATAATTGGCTATAATAAACATTCACTTGTAATGAGTGAAGACGCAATGAATTGAATAATCTGTACTGAGCCATTACCATCTGCTATGGGCAAATCTGCCATTCCCCTGTCATGATCTCATAACCAATGATGTTAATGGATGTTACTAAGGTGTTCTTCCAGGGGAGGAACCTCCTCTCAAGTTTCTATTAATGTACTTCCTCTAGAGATGACTGTGCTTGCTCAGGCAGAAAGATACTCGTGCTGAATCCACTTACTGGAGAAAAGGAGTCATCTTTTGTAGTAGGACCAAAGAGAGAGCGAGAGAGAGAGAGTGTGCGAGCTTTTTGTTTTAAAAGCCAAATGGAGTGGCATGGAAGGCAAGGAGGGAGACGCAGACATGCCTGTCTGCCCGGAGAACAAGAGAACAAGAATGGACCATGGGGGTAAGACTAAATTGATTTTTTTAAAAAAGGTGGTTCTGTGGGTACCAATGGGAATGGGAATGGTTTTAAAGCTCCCATGAGCATGCTCTAGAGGAAGAAATGAGTCCTGCTTCAGATTCTCAGTAGGGGAGGCACGCAGCTGCAGTGGGTTGTGTGTCAAGCGCTGTGTGACCTTTACTATACTACGGTGGTAGAGGTGCTTTCTAGATGGTGCTCCGGCCCATAATGACCGCCGATGTCATTTTCAGGGTTGTTGCCTTCTCGTGAGACGTTGGCCGCATCCAATCACCCGCTACCCGGATTGCCTCTGAGCCAACGAATCGTCTGCCTATTGCAGCGGTTGTTGAAGCATGCGCGTCCGTGAGAAGACTAATTGTTTCTTGAGGCAACGTCATTTCTGTTCGCCTGGGACCAAATTCTTTCGAGAAGAGCAAGTGTGGTAGGATCATAATTGATTTCACGCTTTGCAGGGCATTGTGCGAGCACATCTCAATTCCCATCTGCTCCTGGAGAAGGCTGACCCGGTTTCAGCGTGTTACGTGGGAGCGGGCCCGGTCCGGAGGGACCTGTCCCTTACTAGTGCTGATCTAAGGAAGCGCGGAAGGAGGGCACCAACGTGTTCCCTCATCCCTCATCCATCTCACACCCTTCGCCTGCGCTCCTCCGCGCGATTCTCTTAAATATTGTAGGTCATCTGGCACCTCTCCCCTTCCATTTTTGGCAACAAGGGCTGCCGGGGATATTTTGTCCCAGAAAAAAAAATAATTATCAGCCCTCCCTAATTCCCAATTATTATGAACAGGCTTATTTAAGAAGAAAGATCATGGTGGCTATCAGAGGGAAGGATTCGGGATCCGAGCAGCTGAAGGAAGCGAATGAGGAGAGCTACGCGCCGGCCACGGCTGAGGACACACTCAGGAGTCTACTCCGCTGGGGTTAAAGAGTGCAGTGTGCACTACTTCCTGCCGCAGGTAGAGCTGTCACAGTGTGGTGTGGAGCTCTAGCTGTGTCAGAGGCTTGCCGTGTCCTTGCTGCGAGAGCTGCTCTGCTGGATATCGCAATCGTTCTCACGCGCACACGCAGAGGAATCCATATCCTGCCATCGGCATGGAGAAGGTAAGACATTTCTGCACTCAATCTTTAGGATGATTTTGCAAGCTCGAATCTGTGAGATTTGAATTGTCTTTGATTTGACACCGAGGTTATCAGCGAACTGCAGCTTCTTGTGACATACAGATGACGCATGATGTGTTATTGTTTCGCCAGTTATGCTTTTTTGGGAATAATAATGCGAAATGCAAATGCGAATATTTTTGGCGTCCTTTGAACAGGCGGCGTTGCTTTCTATTGAGTCATTAAAGCACAGCAAGTGCAGGATTCAGAATGAATACTTTATATTGTTTTTCATGACAACAGTGCTTGGCTTATGAATATTAAGTCCCAGTGGACAGCTTGAGTAGTTGAAAGTGATAATTCATCCAACAAAAACACACCTGTATGACCTTCTTTTATATCCGTGGAGCACAAAAGAAGATATATATTGAAAGTCAACGGGGTCGAAACAACATTAACTGACAACATAAAAAAACTTTTCATGGTTTTCAGATTTCAAAATGTCTTCTTTTGATATTTTGAAGTGCTACTTGAACAACTAATCTAGCAGTTTATGCCTGCTAGATTAGTTGTTGTGACGCCCGCCTACGCAAACCTACGATCTCTCTGACATCCGAATTGTGACTTCAGCAGATGCTCTCACTATTGCAAACTGCCTGTTAGTCGGTGCAATGGCACGATCAATCATTCACTTGACAAATTGTACTTCATCGGCAGTCGTGCTTGTACTCTGAGTGATTCTAGCCCCACGGATTGCCACAGAGCTTGGTGCACTTGCGTGGTCGTCTGCACAAGTGGCTTTCGTTTCCAGTGTCACAGCTTCATCAGCATGAGAGAAGCTCCACTCAACCCTTTGACCTGCAGCACCAGCCGCGAGACCCTCCATCACCGTCTGAAATAGGCAAGAGCGTCTTTTCTTGTATTCCAATCATTGTAAATTTCGCTTTTCTCTCCGTTTCCTTAGTCCTCAGTGTTCGCGTTCTTCTGTTTTATTCTGCGCACATCTTTGTCGTTGCTCTCGGCCACAATGGGATGCATACTCAGCGGTGTCCGCACCATTATTTCTCTTAACCTTTTCAACTTAATGTTGAATAATTATATTTTTTGTTGTTATGTGTACCACCCTTTCGTCAACCTGACATTCGGCCCATTTCATTGCGATGTGACGTCTTCTTTGTCATCGCTACGGTTGGGTCGTAGCCTGTCCAATGCTAGCTTTCTTTTATCGATACTCCTGAGCTTTCTCTCAAGATGTTCGGAAATCCACTTAACGTATGACAACGACACCACAAGTCCTCACAGAAAATGAGAGATGGAGTGATAAAAGAACAAAAGAAAAAGAAAGAGTGGTAGAGTGTGAGAGAAACAGAAGTGCGGGTGTGAAGCAGGATGTGGTCGGTCACCAGTATGCACTGAGGCAGTGGGAGCTCTTCAGTGTTGGAGCCTGTGGTCTCGTACTTTAACACATCTCTCCCTGTGCAATGTGTCAGTGTGTCTCTGTCTACCCCACACTGTCACAGCATCAGCCGGCCTGCGCTTCTGATGGACAGACTGTATATCCAGTGTGACAGGTGCTGTCGGTTGAGGTCCTTCATTTCTAATGGAGTTCTGCATTCTGCCTGACTAACTCTCTCTGCTCACAGAATTATGTATGCAAAGGGAATATTCAAGTAATAATGGTATATTTAGATTAGGATTTGCTACAACACTCTGGCACGACTGGACCATGAGAATGTTTGATGTATTTGTTTGATTGCCTTTTGCTTCAGCCCGGTTTCCTGGCAGATTGTTCTTTACGTTAACAGCAACTGCCTTCTGAACAAAAAACATCAACCCTCTGCTCAGGCATCTCGGGTGTTACTCTATATTGCGGGGTTTTATCTTGTCTCCCTATTGCGGGCTTATATCTAAAACAAAACACATAGGTTTAGATTTCAATAAATAATTGTCATTTGAATGATTTTTTTTTTAAATAAAAATTCAATTGAATGCACTAGGGGGTCATTTACTTTAAATTTCTTGGCAAAAAAAAACTGTTTTTCTAAATAATAACAAAGTCACAAATACTTCTATAATTATTTAAGTGAAATAAATGCAATCTGTTCAAACTCTCTGTAGGTTTTTTTCTGATATCGATTAAATTCATTCATACATGAAATACATATTACTTTAATTTCTTTAAATCTCCCTTCAAAAGCACAAACTAATTATGAAATAATATCATAGAAAAACATAATAAAAGAATAAATAATAAGTAGTTAAAACTTGTCTGGTGTATTGAGTTCACATTGATCATATTAACACTTCGAATTCTGATGTGAAATAAAAAAAAATTATTTAAAATAAAATAGTTAAAAACCTGTCTATGTAGTTTGCATGATCATGTAAACTTAGCATTCTGATGTGATATTTTAAAAATAAATTTAAAATAAAACAGTTAAAAACCTGTCTATTTATGTAGTTTGCATGATCATGTAAACTTAGCATTCTGATGTGATATTTTTTTTAAATGTCCAGTGCAAGGTGCTTGTGTGAAATGTGGGCCATTCTGAAGGCACACGTGAAAGCAGTATCTGTTACTTTATTTGGCTCTTCAAAAGCACATGTAGAGTTACATTCCTCATATTGGCAGGGCTTTTAATGAGACATTAACTGATTGATCAAAGCTCTGCTGTGTTCCATTTGTGTCTGTTTTTCTTTTGCTGGAAAAATGATGCATTTATACGTCCAGAATTATTTATAAGGATTTTGATGTGCTTTGTTTCTCCACTAAAAATAAATGAAGCTAGCTAGCATAGAGCGTGACTCACGGAGGCCAAGCCAGGACTTTCACGCTATATTGGTCAAAATGATTCGAACATACTTAAAGCCTCATTAAACCTGCAGAACTCTGAGAGATTCCACATGGCCATATTAACACATTTGTTTTCCTGCATTTTTCCATTGTAACATTTCTTTTAAATATTTGATTCTTGATTACAGATAATGTGTTCTTAATGGGAATCGGCTAATTAGGCCTCATTTCCTCTCTTCTGTTGTGTTGCGTGTCTCAGGAGCCGGTTGCTGCGGGCATGCAGTTGTCATGTGTCCTCTCCATAAACAGGAGCCTCTGGAACTCCTGTGTGAAACGTGCGACCTCATGGCCTGCAGCATCTGTCACTTGTCAGCCCACAAAGACCATCGGTATGCATAGAGGACACACACCCACTGCCACGCATGGCCACGTTCACAATGCTCTTGTACACATGCAAACACTCTCTCTCTCTCATACGCTTTCCTAAACACATGCGCTAAGATGCAAACAGAACAGGTGGCCACTTTCTCACGTATCAACAAATATGCTATCGAGCGTGTTGTGTGTAAACGTTAAAAGTCAAAGGTGTTTCACTGGCTGTTGGTTTCTTATCTTTAGACTGGTGCACGTTGGAAAGGCTCTGCAAGACCAGCGCTGGCTCCTGCAGAACCTCATGGCCCGAGTAGAGGAGAAGAGATCTGCTGTGGAGAGCACCGCCAAACAGATCCAGGGCAGGTGAGACAAAATCCCACCTATTTCACCTCCACGATGCTGCTAATGTTAGCGTTAATGCTAGTTAAACAAAGCGTGTCCATTACTCATCTGAAATGTGAACAGCTGGGATTTTTAAGACGACAAGCATAGTTTATGTAAAGCATAATGACGTTGACAAGATCCATTGCTTCCCTTGAATGATTTCGGCAGATGTTCAGGCATCCAGATGTACCGGTCATATCGGTTTGTTTATCCTCCCTCACCCATCTCCCTGTTCGTTTTTCTTTCCATTTGTCCAGGCTCCATGGTATAAAGATCACGCAGAGGAAGGCAGAGAACCAGATAAAAATGGCTAAGATGATTATGATGAACGAGCTTAACAAACGGGCCAACCTATTAATAGAACAACTGGAGGTAATTACTTTTTCCCTAGTTTCCCTCTCCGTCTTTCTAACATCCATGGATGTAGTGGTGATGGAGAGTGCGGAACAGAACGTCTTCTGAGCGAATCATGCAAAATAGGCAGATTCTGCCAAGCAGATGGGGATCTTAGGAAAAGAAGTGAGGAGATCCACGTTTTTGTCGTTGTCTTCCGGTTGCAGAGTATCTCCAGTGATTTCAAGCAGCGTCTGGAGGACCAGCTGCAGGGGGCCATAGAGCTGTGCAGCCAGCTGGAGCACTTGCAGAACTTCATTACCTGGGCTACAGCCCACCACAGATGCAATCCACTGCTATTCAGCAAAGAGCTGGTAGGATTTTCTCCTGTCCAAGTGGGCTTCAGATGTTAAGATTCTTGGCAGCTGCCTGCTACATTTCTGGCAGGTCTCAAAAAGTTGTCGGCTCTATTAGTTTAAAGCAGCCTCACCTCTTTTTTGAGGCTGCATTTAGAACTAGCCTTAATCATTTTCTCGCAAGCTTAAAAATAGAGAGAAAAAGTTTCAGTTTCACTGCCAGAATTGCATGCGATATTTATAACTCGGTGTCTCTGTAATCATGAGGTTTGATCTATAATTCATTTGTCAGATTGCTCTTCAGATGCAGCAATTATTGGAGCCACTGATGCTCTCAGAGGCTTGGACCCCGTTGAAAATCAAGTTTAACTGGGATGCCAGCTTCTGGACCAAGCAGATGTCCACTTTAGGTAAACCGAGCTATTGGACAATGCCATTAGATGGCTATTTTTATAACTTTTATATATGCTGTGTTATTCATACAAGGATAATGTCAAACTAGATTTTCACATTCCAGGAAGGAAATTCCAGTGTTTTCAAGCCCTCAAAAACTGGTTTTAAAGTTAAAGATGAGCTTAGGGTTTAGAATTTGGTTCTGTGTAAATGAAATTTGGTTGCAGTGTAAAGGTGGCTATAAAATGAAGAATAGGCCAATCACAGTGCCTTGTGCAAAATATCATAATGCCATCATCACTTCTGTTCATTTAAAATGGAGAACATTGTAACTAACAATGTCAGTTGGGCATTTTAATGAGTTTAATCTTTAAATGTCTTTAAAAAATACTTATCTCATAGTTTTGTTTTGATGAAAATATTCTTTAAATTTATTCATGCCATAATAATTCATGAATTTCACTAGCATTGCATTTAATTTTAACAAAAATATTTTAGTTGATGATAGTGCAGTGTCAACAATATCTAATAAAAAATAATAAATAAATATAAATCTGTCTTTGGACAATAAAAAATATTTTTACAATATAAATAAATAATATATAGTGATATATAGTACTGTAGATCGATATGGAAAAGGCAGACGAGATGAATGCACAGTATGATGCTAATATAGATTCTTATCCCCTGAGGACATAAAATATTAAAGGGGTCTTATGATGTGATTTCAAGTTTTCCTTTTCTCTTTGGAGTGTTACAAGCTCTTGGTGAATAAAAATAGATTTGTAAAGTTGCAAAGACTAAAGTCTCGAACCCAAAGAGATATTCTTTATAAAAGTTAAGACTCGTCCATGCCCTCCTAAAACACTTCATTTAAACACGCTCCCACATGTCTTCGTCACTGTGTGGGAAGATTTGCATAACCACCGCCCACATGTCTATGCAAATAACGAAGGCGTAACTTTCTTTCTGGGGGGTGTAGTAGTGTTTCCGCCACCGCCAGTTCATGTGTTTCGTTGTGAAAGCGACTACTTTGTTGGTCTCCAAAAGAGGACACACTAGACAATCAGTGGTTAATTGTTTTTACAACACCGAACAGTGCAAGCAAATATGCAGATGTGTGCGCTCATTTTATGGAGGACGAGACTGTTTTCCGGGAGAGTAGCCTACAATGCGGTGTTCCGGTGAATTCAGTTCCCCTGTTTCCCCTTCGGCGTGCATGCTGACCCTATAACGTCTATGAAGCTGACAATATGCTGACTCCCAGCCTGTAAGTACGTTTTTATATTTAAAGAATTTTCCACTGACGATTCAAACGTGAGTTTTGAGCAGTGTAGAGTAGCTTTTTTTTTTTTTCATTTCTCCGATCACAAATGCAGACATGGTTTTATGTTTACGTGGCACAATGCAACGTGTAAAAAGACAGTATAAGTCATTATAATCAGTAATTATGTCCCCACTGGATGCAACAAATGCCTTGTTTATAATGGGTTTTATTGGTTTTGTCTCGTCGCTCCGGCCGGGACACGCCATCACAGTATGGTAAGGGGCATAACATTTCCGTCACATGCTTGAGGAATTCGGCCAATCACAACGCACTAGATAGCTGGCCAATAAGAGCACACCTCGCTTTTTTAGAACTATGAGCTTTGTAAAAACCGACGCGTTTCAGAAAGGCGGGGCATAGAGGAGAAACAATAATGTACAGTATGTGGAAAAGAATGTGTTTTTTTTTACCTTAAACCGCATAAAACAAAAAAAAAAAAAAAAAAAAAAAAAAAAAAAAAAAAAAAAAAAAAAACCCATTCTTACACCAAATAACAAATAATGTTCTTTTTTAGCACTTCATATGACCCCTTTAATGTTTCTGCCACTAGCACAAGATAAGTGTTACACGATAACTAGTGTTACTAGTGCAGAAGAAGAAAAATTAGGAATATCTGTTGCTGCGCAAGCACAGCAATGATTCCTTCTTGCTTTAGGTCAGCTGGTTGTTGAAGGTGGAAGTCGTTCATACCCAGAGGTTGTGGGTCATCCCAGTATCCTGCGACCCCAGACTGTCCCATGCATAGCAATGCCTCCTCTGTGCCATGCTGTACGGGAACCTGGCTGCGCCTGCCAGACCTTCTGCCAGCCCCAGCTCTGCTGTCTTCACTGCAGACCTACTCAATCCGTCCCTTTGGATAAATTCCCTTCCCAGTGTCCACAGGCCGCCAGGCGGAGCTCCCCGCCATCTCTTCACAGCTGCTGTGAGGCTGATGCATCTGTCCTGGTGCATCCACCTGGAGCTCAGCCTCTACAGCAGTCCACCTCTCACCCTGGATCTGACCCTGTCCAGCATGGAACCAGCTCCGCTTCACCTCGACAGCCTGTCGTAGCCAACAACCACCCGTTGTCTGAGCCGCTCCCTGCTAATTCCAACCAGGCTGCCGTGGACGGGAGAAATGCTGCACCAGGCCTGCCTCCCTGTGAAAGAGGGCAAACATCTGCACCCGAAGCAGTTACAGGGCAAGAAGCATCACCAGACAAAGAGCTGCCGCAGGTCCGCAATCAGGCTCAAGTGCAGACAACCACAGAAACCAGCAACCAGCCCATGATTGAATTGCAGCCTATCGTTGCTCGCATCGATGATGACAGGGTGAGTTTCATTAATGTGTCGTTGTTTATCTGTCCTTTGCAAAGCAGTACCTTTGCTCTCATCGTGCTCGATACTGACCACAGTTCTCAGGCCTGGCGCTCTTTAGTGCTTGCAAAGGTTGCATGTCAACCACGCCGTTAACTGGTCCACACCACAAGTCCTAGCAGATGAAAAGGCCATCGAGCAGCACTGCAAATGTGCTGATGCATTGGAGAGGGCTCAAGTGTGGGGTCCTTACAGTATACTGACTTTCATTTTGGTAGTTGATCATTTGTTTTTCAGTGTCAAGATTTTAGGTCAAAACTTATATGAATGAATGAATGAATGGAAAGTATACATTCTCAGCGAAGTGACAGGTCATTTTTTTTAACTATTATTAACCATGACTATTATTAATCATCTAGTAGCATTTGTACAAGTCATTTCAATTGTCCTGCAGTGCAGCAAATGAGTTTATGAAGTACAGATATTCCATGTAGTCTCTCCATGACAGTGGCTCACAAACAGGGGGCCGGGACCCACTAGGGGTTTTCAGCAAACTTCTAATGGGGACTAAAGATGACTTAATGATTTAAATTAAGAAAAAACCCCAACAACAATTAAAATAAGCTAAAACAATTAAACACAATAGATATTTCTTATTCTAATTCACCCCCTCAAAAATTGTTTTCTTTAAAAACACTTGAAATCTCTGGTATATGAGGTAGCCTAATAATAAAAGTATAATTTGTAGACCTGGAAAAGCCATATAAATTAATACAATCCATGGGCAATTTTTATACATTTTATGAATATTATAAAGATTTTAATACTTAGGCCAAGCTAAAATATTTTATCCGGTAGTAATTATAAGCAAAATAATATAGTAAAAATGTTTTTATGCTGTATGAGGTCATAAAAATTACAAGCAATTAATCAGTAATGAAAATCTTTAGTATTATTATTACTATCAATATTATTATTGATTATTATTTTAATGTTGTATTTAAACTTGCATGCTGTATATTAAATAATAATAATAATAGTATTCATAATATGTGTGTGTGTGTGTGATTATTATAAAGTATTATATAAAAGATCATTAATTATTAAAAAAAAAGTTTTCGATTAAGCACACGTCACACTTCTGACATGCTTGTCACACTGCTGCCACGGTCACATTTCATGTCAACCACCCATGTACTGTAGTTTCTTTTTCGTCTTTTTTGAATGTTTTTGCTATTTCAGTTCAAACATTTGCTCACTTTGCTCATGTTGTGCTTGTGGTTTAAGTGTATTTGGAGTGGATGACGGCGTGAGAACAGTAAACTCGACATCGAAACGAGCTCCACCGCTCTCAATATTAATTTAGAAAGAGGAAATTGAATCATTCCAGGCAGCATCATCTCTATTTATGCGACTGTAATGTGTTTTCATCTTGACAGCTGCTGACAGCACCTCTGCAAGCAGATGGTGAGACATAAGTGAGGACAACAGTGGTGTGAGCTCAGAAACAATTAAGACCACAAAATAACACGCACACACACAAACTCGCTCTGCTCAGCATCCGCTCCTCAAGCTGTATTGGACGAGAACCAAACCAGGCGATAGAAGTTATTATTAGTTCTCTTGATGTCAGTATTTTGATAAATCTTCCTAGGACAAACACCAATCAAAATCAGTTTCCCTGTAAGATTTGGCACTCCAGAGGCAAATTAGTCTAAGATTTATTTTTTTATGTATCATCTTCAGCCCATAACTGTGACATGATTAAAGGGAGGGAAAAAAGCGCTTGGGTGCAACCACATATTTACTTAACCTGGCATTAATGAGAAGCTAGGGGAATTGAAAGAGCCGGCTGTTGCATTCTTCTTCATCTCGCTGTAGAGCCCACACGATTACCTCTAAAGTCTCTGAGACCTCCTACCTTCTCTCTGCACCCACACATGCTTGCAAGACACACTCTCCACAGCTTGATTCATTCCACCCTGTCCTCCTGGGCTTCTATCAGGTGAGTGTTTTTAATCCTGAGGTAATTATGAGAGAGGGAAAAAAACAAGAGAGGGCTTAAAGACAGATGGAGGAGGGGTTACGTTGAGCGTACGGGCTGCTGCCTCCAACTCTGACATTTGTCGTGTCAGCGAAGGATGCAGTCGCTTGGGCTTTTCTACAACTTCTCGCATTAGTGAAACGATGACAAGAGAAGAAGAGGGCCGTGGAGGAGAGAAAGTCTAATCTCTGATGTGTTAATGCTGCTTATTCAAAGAAGCCTTCCATGCCCCAGATGTGGGATTTACATACGATAATTGGTGCTGTAACTAAGTCATATATTATCAGGAGAATAATTTTGTAGCATACAGAGTTGCGGCACTTTTCTCTCTGCGTTTGAAAGATGTGATTGTTCTGTCTTTTGCTCCAAACTAGTGTAGCTACTGTGCATTGTCACACTCAAGGTTGTTGTTCCTCACTTTCATATCCTCTGTTGTCACTGTTGCTATGGTTGTAGTGTGGCGCATATGCTGTCGAGATCACTTTTAGTCTAAGTGCTGCGCTAATGAGACTTTGGCTCTCTTCCGTAGAGATCCTCGGCGCTAGAGATGTTCACGCGGGCTCAAGGCCGAGGAGGTGACGGCCAGAAGAGGGCGACCAGGTCTCAGAGCATCTCAAAAGGACCCAGAGGACCTCGTAAAAGGCTCTGTAAAGACAGGCTGACCAGGGCTACTCACAGCCTGGCAACAGTGGCTGGGGACCAGGGATGCACAACGCAGCAGGTAAACTTTCTATATATGTGGCAAGACAAATATACCCTCTTTTCACAGCGATGCAAATTTTTGGTTCCCCAAAGAACCTCTCAGTGAACAGTTCTTAAAAGAACCACCACCATTTAAAAAATCTAAAGAACCTTTTACCACTATAAAGAACCTTTTGTGGTATGGAAAGGTACCATGGATGTTAAGATTCTTCATGGAACCATCAATGTCAAAATTAGAACTTTTAATTTTAAGAGTGTAGACATGGAGACTTGTGTTAGTGCAGTGGTCCCAATAATTTATTTCACATTTATTATATGTATTTAATTGCATATTGATCTGTGGACACTTCCAATTTCACAAATTCATTAAATAAATAACTAATTTATTTATATTGTTGTGGAAAGTGTGAGGATTGGAGACCAAAAAAGGTTTAGAGCCAAAAAACTCAGCATGTTTCTACACAGAAACTCTATCTATATATTTTTTCAAAGTTGTAAATAAATCAAGGGTTTTAGATTTTTTTTTTCAAGAAAATATTTCAGTTTTTCTACTTCAACATTTCATATTTAATTCAATGTGTTACTTGCAGTTTCTTTGTAATTAATTGTGAAATGTACTATCAAGAGTGAAAATTCTTTCACCACCTAATTTTATTTTCAGTGTGAAATAGCATAGAAGTGTAGTCTAATGTTAAACACTGTAGCGTCTGGACTACTCCAACACACAATATATATTTTGTTAGCTAGCTTTCACAAATACTTTGTAACACCCCAGGACGCCGAACAAGACCCTGGTTTCATGGTAACCCGATACATTTACAACCATGTGGAATGCGAGCCGACTACTTAGCTGCATTCTCCAGAAAAAAAGGGACACAAATGCACAGGAGAAATGGACTGTTCTACTAATTCATAGGAAAACCTTTTCTTTGAATGAACACACATTTCCTTCAGGCCATTGTGTGTATTATTGCTGCTTTGTATTAATCTGTTGTATTATAGACTATTTTATTCGTGCTTACGATAAACCACTCATTCATATAACCTTACATATAGCTTGTTTAGTATCTATGAATTCGCCTTCTGATGATCTAAACAAGAATGTATATTATTTGTTGGTACGTAGGCAATATATTAGTGCCCTGAGAACCTTTAGTATTTTCAATCAAAGTTCCAGATACTAAAGTACCATGTTTCCCCACAAAGAGCCATAAACTCCACAGGATCTCAAATCGCCCACTTGGGATTCCGGCTTTTCTCTTTGGATAAGCCCATCTTGAGAGGCGGGATCTTCTCTGACCTTAAAGCTGAAACACCATGTGACCGCCCCAGTCGGTGGTTCAGTGAGAATGCTAAGATGAAGATGTGAGAAACGCTCCAGGATACCAAAGCTCGTGCCAGGCTCCGGCCTAGTCCTTTTCATTCATCAAGTGATTCTGACTCAAACTAGCTCTTTCTCATCAACCAACTTCAGCAAGATCTTGGGGCCTTAAGATTGCATCAGGAAACTATTTTCAGACAGACGAGACTTGCAATTATCAAACTTAGTCTTATTAATTGATAAATTAAGTATCAGTTACACCTTTTTACACGGTGTGTTTGAGCTAAGCATATGGCGTTTTCCCTCAGTTAGATAGGCTGACGAATATGCAACATGGTTCCATAATGTAATTCCTTATTCATTCTTTCTGTGCTGAGTTAAACTTTAAACCTTTCCTATAACAACTGTATGTGTGTGGTGTGTGTGTGTGTATGTTAGACGGTTATGGTTTATGTTAGTATGTTAGACTAGTTTAAGGTTTATGTAGTTAATAAAACCTTACTAGTATCACACTTGACGTGTTCATTGTTTACTGATAACCGGAGTCACTAATCATGCAGATTTATGCTACAAGCTTTTGTAGAATTGTACAGTAAGAAAGTTATTTCCCTTTAACCAGGAAATTAACGTTCTTAGAATTGACAAGACGGTTGACCCTGAGTGGTCAGCAAATATCTACAGCGGATCTAAAATATGAATAGTTAATCATAACTAGTTATGGTTAATTATTCATATTTCCCATGAGCTAATTCGCTACAGATTTTGGTGGAGACAATGCGGGCGTGATAAAACGAAAGTTATGAGATTAAACACTGTCAACTTAAAAGTGTGAGCGTGATAGTCCAGGTTAAAATAGGGATGCGCTTGAGATGCGCTGTTGTGTCCCTATTTCCTGGCTTGTTTAAATGCAGATAAAGTGGGGGTTTGAATTTGTACCGCTATTATAATTGGTAGAGTCTTTATGTATTTCATGTTTAATGGTAGCAGTGTAAGGTTAATCTGATTTTAGCAAAGAAACCCTAATTTCAGTATTAAAGCATAAATCTGTCTTGACAAAGCGTAAGTCTGAATCTCAGCTCAGCGGCATGTCCAAACTGTACCATAATGTAATATGCTTTAGTGAAGAAATCACAAAAATCGCAGTAGTGTTTAAATTGTTTCTTTGAAGAAGAAAACTCAGTACAGTTATATCAAGGTAGATATGAGCGCTGCTCCCCTTTCTACAGCAAAAAGGCCTTATAGTTTATAATTAGATAGAAGCAATTAATCTACACTTTGACTGCATATATACAAGCCTAGCAACCTGGTGGTCATTACTGTGTTTCACTCGCTGAGTGAAATTAAAGGTGTAATACTGTACTTTAGTACTCATATGTGAGGCAAACATAACTACATATATGTTTAAACCGGTTTTAACTTACAGTAAACCCGTTTTGTAATTCTTTAAACAAGTCTTGAAGGCTGAAAGCACCACGTTCTAAAACTGTGACTGTGTAACATAGACAGACATTAAACTGCGTAAATTACACTGGCATGCATTGGTTACCATGACAACAACTTATCACAGGAAGCGCTAACTTCACATAGAACAACACGCAATGTTGTAAACAAAAAACATTGGCAGATAAGCTAACAGACTTAGCATAGTTTCATTTTAGGCTAAGCTACTCAAATAGCTTTAACAATTAGGGGTTAATACTCTTTAATTGAAGCTCTTAAATACGGCATGCGTGTGTGCAGTGTGAAGTAATTTTGAATTTAACCTAATCCCTGGTTTCTTATTTTTCCATTTCTCTTCCTTCTTTTCTTCTTTTTCTATGTTTCTCAAACTTCAATTCGTCTCAGCGAATTTAACAATCTAGATGTATCCTTCCTGAATGCTATTGCTCAGTTACTAGTTAATTAAATCTAAATTAAATTACATTTTAACTGTCTATCTAGAGATGAATCATTAAGTTATTGGGTGCTTTTAGTGGCACAGTGAATAACGCGCTATGGAGGGCGGGGCACACACATGGCAAAATCACAGCATGGGAGCTGAACACGCAGCAGCTGTGACCAGACATGGTGTGTTGCCCAACACAAATCAGTTAATCACGAGTGCTACTGATTGTTCCTAATATCAGATTGATTACCCTGTTTAATAATAGCAGTCAGCTAACTTTAAATCCATTTACATGTTATGCCCCTTGATGTTCTCTCTGAACCTCAAAAGGAACCAGAGACATTTCTATTTTTGATTATTTTCAAAAATAATCAGCATAATCTGAATAGAAATGCTCTCCTTTTCCTTCTGCTTTTCCCTTTTCTCCTTCATACCTCAGAGATTAAGCTTGTTTGGGGAACCGTCAGCAAATTCTGAGTGATAATTTGACAATAATTTGAAAGTAGTCTTAAGTCATCAATCAAAACACTGTTTACACCCTTTTCAGCAAACATATGCTGACCAAAACCTATTTTAGCATTCACACAATCTGTTTTGATCTTGTAGTAGTCTCTAGCCCTTACTCTTAACACAAGTGTGTCAAAATGTTGCAGTTGCTCAGACTAACTGCCCAGAATGCAGGACAGAGAGGGCTGGCCAGGCGTCGTGCGGAACACCCCCTTTACCCAGGCCCGACCACCACCTACTGAGCCGAAAGCAACTGGACACAGAGAGAGAAGTGTGCCTCAGACTCAGGACTCGGGCGAGAGTTGTGGCTACAAAAAGCTCGCCAAGGTCATCACCCTCCGTGGCCCACAACCTCATGGGTCTGAAACAGGAGGTAAATGATCTCAAGCAACAGATCACAGCGGTAGCCCACAAGGACCCCAGCAAAATGGAGCTACAGAAGGAAATCAATAGATTTAAAAAGGCTCTGACAGCTGCTGAACAGCAAGAGCACCTGGAAAAGGTAGCCAGAAAGGACTTGGAAAGGAAACACCCACACAAAATTACTATTAAAGCAGCAAATTCTGAGCTCTCAGACAAAGTTGCCAGAATTGAGACTCCAGCAGCTGAACAACACTCAAGACAAACTTGACATAGTCCAAAGAGAACTCAGGTACTCTTATAGGCTGCAACAGGAAACACAGTGGGAGAAACACCCTACACCTGCATCCTCACTCAGCAGTGCAAAAATCCCTCAGGTGCACGAAGCTACGAAAGTGGGAGCCAGCACTTTCTGCTTAACAACACAGCAGACAGACCCATAATACCTCCAGCAACCACAGAGAGGAGGGGTCCCTTCCAAGCATCCCCGCAGAAGCGCATGATGTGACCCCCAGAAACTTAGACAAGCTAGCCAGAAAACAATAGGGTCCTCCTTTTGGCAGTAAAAGGCAGTCATTAGAACGGTTGGAGGGTTTTGTAAACATTGCTTGCAAGCAGATCCAATAATCAATCTTATGTGTCTGTTTCGTTAGTTTTAGTAACTTCTTCTCCATGCGCATAGCAGGTTCTGATCAAAACCAGATAAAATTATAGTTTGAATGCTCCTTCCTACAAGCAGTAAGAAGTTTTTCAGTGCTTTAATGTGTTTAAATTGTACGATAAGAAACTAACCTGACTTTAGCGAAGAAATCCTAATTTCTGTGTTAGTAGAGCACAAGTCTATTTTCTGACGACGAAATCTCAGGATTAGCAGCTCATATAAATGGTACCAGAATAAATCGGTTTGATTTTGGGCGAAGAAATCCCCTTCGTCAGTACTGTGTAGGTGATCTGAGCGAAGCTCCTCATTTCACTGATTTAAGGCCATATTATGTGTTATGTATCATTGTATTCATATCGACCCACTCATGTGAAACATTTACGTAACTCTTATCCATGCGCGCACCAGGTTCTGAATATAATCAGATAAAACTATAGCTTTAATGTGCCTTCCTACAGGTATTAGAAATTTCAGTGCTATAATGTTTTTAAATCGTACGATAAGAAACTAACCCGATTTTAGCGAAGAAATCCTAATCTCTGTTGTTAGTGGAGCATAAGTCTATTTTCTGACGACGCAATCTCAAATTAGCAGCTCATATAAATGGTACCAAAATAAATCAGTCTGATTTTGGGCGAAGAAATCCCCATCTTCAGTACTGTGTAGGTGATCTGAACGATGCTCCTCATTTCACTAATTTAAGACCTTATTATGTGTTACGTATCATTGTATTCCATTTTGACTCGCTCATGTGAAACATTTACGTAAAAGTAATGGTGTTATTCTAGCGTAGCTAACTACGAATCCACCATTGCCTGTGAAGTGAATGTGCTGTTTTGAGTAATGAATGAATTTGTATGGGACATGCATGAGTTTCCCATGCATGCTCACAGCAGTGCAAGTCTGCTCCACCTGCACCTGTTGTGAGCTTGCATTGGTCTCCTAGCAACACATGACCCCGGAAATGTGAGCAGACTCTTCCGGTTAATCTGACAACAGCATTCACTTCACAGACCTGTGCGTAAACAAAGAATTGCGTGTAACTAACGCTAACTCTTAAGCTAAGCCCTTTACCTCAACAGCTAGCTGTTAGCATCTGACTAACACTTAGATAGGCGGGTAAAGTGTAACTTTCTAACCACACTTCTCTCTCCTTCCCCTCTATCTCTCCTCTCTCTCTTTTTTTTGTTTTGACTTTATTCTACCTCTTTTAATTTTATTGCATTTATTTACAATTGTTTAGCACAAATGTACCAATTCAGCTAAATTGATTTGTATTACATTTGAGATTTAATAAATCAAATTTTTTTTTTTTTTTTTTTATTTTTATTTTATTTTTTTATTTTTTTGTGTTTATTTACTTCCCTTTAATTTCCCACAGCTTGGACCCTTTTTATTTTAGTTACTATTGATTATGTATTTGTTTGTTGTGTTTCACTTTTACCTTATTTTAGTATTTTCACAATCACCATCGTCGCTTTTGGATAGGATCACAGTAGTTCTAGCAACTGTCGTTTTCTTAACGAGTTATACAGGTTATTAGTAACATAATCCCTGTTTCCTCTCTACTTCACCTCACGCCTCAGTGCCAGGCCTAATACATTGAAAGGCAGCTACCATGCAACACATGTAGGCTAACATAAAACTAGAATCAATTCCCACTGTTTCTTTTTCTTTTTACGAGGTATTTGGTGGGTCCCTGCTATTTTAGCTAACAGCCTAACCCTAGGGTTATTAAGTCTATTTCAGCATCACACACAAGTTAAACCTGCTTAGCCATATCTTTTAGAAAACAACTAAAATAGGTAAAAATGTTCCTTTTTTTTTGAGTTCTTCTTATTTTATTTCAGTTTCGTCTTTTTGACCAAACCCGTGAACCATCAGTATTATAGCCCGGTCATCAGCTGACCCCTTCTTACGGCCCCTCAACAAAGTTACTCAAAATCTCTTCCTTTGTGTTCACGAACAAAAAATCATAGCACCCTACCTCACTAGATGCCTCCCACCAGCTAGTCATACCTTAAACGGCCTACACAGCCGTTCCCCATAGAGACAGTTTAACACCTCTGTACGTACCTGCAATTGCCTTGTGTCTCTCTCTCTCTGGTGTTCCCACAAGTGTGCCAGTATGTCGCAAACATTCCACAGAAATCCAGCCCTGCCAGCTCACCAGGACAACCTGGACACTCAGTAGAGCACTGTAAAGGACATCATTCAGCTCAAAGCAGCCAACGACCTGACATGGCAAAGAAAGGAACAGCGAGACTGCGACATTAGCGAACACTGACCAGCATCTCCTTCCTCGGCCCCACCCTCAGGGCTCAGAAAAAAAACAAGGGGGGGATGTCTATGAGTGAACGCAAGTCACAGAATTCGGCAGAGAACGGAAACCTGCTCCACGAGAGAAGCACAGAAGGATGCAAAGAACTCACAGAAATGGGTGCGACAGAAGAAAATCCCAGTCTTCACAGAGCTCACCAGTGCTCAAACACCAAGCGCCGCTGGGAAAAACGCCATCACAAGGACTGGAAAAGGAACTGTTCACACAAGGTCACTCTTAAAACAAAATAGTGGAACTAAATGAGAGAGGCCAACACATTAGGCCTTACAAGGCCCCCTGATACAGAACAGAGCTGAGGTCCAAACCTGACTCAGCAATTAGAAGGAGTTAACATGGTTTCGGAAGCATTTACAGTCTCCGGACTGGCATCGACCTAAGCAAAAGACGCAGGTGCAACACCACGTCGCCGCAGTGCAAGCCTCAGCCTGTGACACAGCTACGAAGGGGGAAAGGGAGCCAAAGCTTCTGCTGAACACTTCACAAGTCCAGCTCCTGACACCTCTGCAGCTGCAGCGCCAAGCCTTCGCGGACAACTTCACAGTCAGCTCCTGAAAACACCTTGCAGCTGGAAAAAAAAAAAAAAAATAATTTTCGGCGAACCGAAGCAAGCCGAGGTGAATTCAGTGTCAAAAATGAACTGAAATATGCTTGCAGACCACAAGGCGATCAGATAGGGAAAACACGAAACAGAACTTTCCCTGGCCAGCAGGCCCACTCCCTCAGCCAAGAGTCCGAACCTGCGGGGGGGGGCGAGAGCCACTGTTCACACGTCACCAATCAGCAGCCACAGGGGGGTGGGGCAAGGACCTTTCCAGAGGATCACTGCAGAGACACACACCGTGTGACCCCACAGAACCCAACGAGCTGGCCAGAGACAACACAACTGGCAACCTAAATACTCTCAGACCCAAAGTCTGAACACGGACTGATCGCTCCCCCAGACACCAAGCAGGGCCGGCATGAAACTCACCATGCTTACTACCACAGACTTCGACAAACTTACTCCAAAGCTCACGATTAGTTCTTTTTTTCTTTTTTTTTTCCCTGGGATGGCGGAGGACACCCAGCTGCAAGAGTCATATAGGCATAGGCCTGCGCACCAATGCCTATCAACAGTGGTAACCTGACAGACGGCCTTAACAAGCACAAGGCTTCCATAAAGGTGTTGGTCAACCACTGAGTCTGAACTTTACAACTCAGAATCCAAAGCGGGCACCTGAAGGCACCCAGCATTGCCACAATGCTAAACCCTTCTACAGAAAGCCCCTAGCGAGAAGAGGACAGAGTCATCACCATGGCAACAGACCCAGGTTTCAGACCAACCACTGGGAAAAGCCATGGTAAAAGGCGTCCTCATCCTGCAAACACAACGGTATGTCCAACAGCAGTCCACCACACCATCCTCCTCCACACAACGGAGGCTACACAAGGACAGCTGGACACGCCTATTCTGGGTTACAGGAGCTGCTGACAATCGCAAAAGAGCTCCTTGAACAAAACACAACTAAGGAGTACTGAGAAGGACAAAACTCTGACTCCTTGCCTGCTGCAACACAGCATCAGGCCCCTCCAAGGGAGGAGCATCCCTTGAAACCGGTCGACACCCCTAGAAGCAGCCAGACAAAGTTGGATTGAGCAACGGGCCCACATGCCCAACAGCGAAACCTCTGTCAACACAACTCAGGCAAGCTCAAGTCTGTGCCACCACAAGAGCCAAGTGACACTGCAAACATCGAATTTCTAGTGACGTTGAGAAAAGCAGAGAGCTCACAACCACCTGCCGCTTTCCTGCAATCATCACTAGGTCAGTCAGAAATTCTCTACACACGCTAGAATCTCCATAACAGTTCCCGGCAATCCCTGGAACCACCTGCACTCTCACCAGTGAGAGTCTAACCCGGCTGTCCCACATAACGGGTACCACAGATAGCCTACTGGCTAACAACATCAACAAAAAAACATCCTACCCGGACTAACACACTTCAGGATGACAGGTGACACAGCATCGACACCTGCTGCATAAGCTCGAGGAACCACACCTTGCTACAGCCTACATCACAACAGCACACCACCAGACAGCATCCAACACGGCACCAAAAGCCAAAAACCACCACTGGCTCCCAGACGTGAGTGGCAGGTGTGTGTTCGATTGTTCTGCACCGTGACATCGCTCGTTGTTGTCTATTCTAAGGACAACAACGTTCGAAAGGGGGGAATTTGTAGCGTCTGGACCACTCCAACACACAATATATATTTTGTTAGCTAGATTTCACAAATACTTTGTAACACCCCAGGACGCCGAACAAGACCCCGGTTTCATGGTAACCCGATACATTTACAACATTGTGGAATGCGAGCCGGCTCTCATTCTACTTTCTCCAGAAACAAGGGGTACAAAGGCACAGGAGAAATGGACTGTTCTACTAATTAATGCATAGGAAAACCTTCTTTGAATGAACAACCATTTTCTTCAGGCCATTGTGTATAATATTGCTGTGTTGTATTTAATCTGTTATATTATAGACTATTTTATTCATGCTTACGATAAACAACTCATTCATATAACCTTACATATACGTTGTTTAGTATCTATGAATTCGCCTTTGTATGATCGAAACAGAATGTATATGATTGGTGGTACGTAGGGCATATATAGTGCCTGAGAACCTTTCGTATTTTCAATCAAAGTTCAGCCATACTAAAGTACCTGTTTCCCCCCAAAGAGCACTAAACTCACGGATCTCAAAACGGCCAACTTGGGGATTCCGGTTTTTCATTGGATAAGCCCATTTGAGAGGCCGGGGATCGTCTCGACATTAAAAGAGAACACCATGTGACCCGCCTCTGTCGGTGGTTCGGTCATAAGCTAAGATGATGTGAGAAACGCTTCAGGATACCAAAGCTCGTGCCAGGCTCGGGCCTAGTCCTTTTCATTCATCAGGATTCTGACTCAAAAACTAGCGCTTTCTCAACCAACTTCAGCAAGAATCATTGGGGCCTTAGGACTTGCATCCGGAATTTTTTCAGACACGCAAGTATTCAAACTTAGTCTTATTAATTGATATATTTAGTATCAGTTACACCTTTTTACAAGGGGTGTTTGAGCTAAGAATCTGACGTTTGCCCTCAGGTTTTAGATCTGCTGAATATGCAAAGTGTTCCATAAAATGCATTCTTTATGCCTCTTTCTTTAGGCTAAACTTTAACCCTCCTTACCAATGTATGTGTGTGTGTGTGTGTGTGTATTTTGTGTGTGTGTGTGTGTGTGTATTTTAGACCAGTTTATGTGTTTATGTAGTCAATAAAACCTTACTTGTATCACACTTGTTGTGTTCATTGTTTACTGATAACCGGAGTCAATGATCATGCAGATTTACGTTACAAACTGATAGAATTGTACAGTAAGAAAGTTAGTTCCTTTAACCAGGAAATTAACGTTCATAGAATTGACAAACAGTTGACCCTGAGAGGTCAAGTAAATATCTACAGCGGATATAAAATATTCATAATTAATCATAACTAGTATGGTAATTATTCATATGTCCCATGAGCTAATGTTAAACACGGACCCCACAAATAGTACATTGGTATGAATAATTCACTATATTAATATTAATTGACATTGATGAAATGCTCTTGTCCTGAATTGCTTTTCATCACGATTCCTTTTAAAGTTCATTTCAAACATGTCTCTCTGTAATTCAGTGCAAAACACCTTTGTTCCAGTGCACACAGCTCTGTTACTTGCCTTTTAAGGGATAAACCAGATGATGTACATCAAATAAGATAACTGTTGTCTTGGAAACAGTTTCTTTAACCTCTTTCTGTTTGAGATCAAATTAGATTCAGCAGCCCACATAACTGATTGCATTCAGTTTAACAAGTTCACTGTTGGCTCACATTCATATTTGCTGATTTAGTCTACATGCTGATGTTGTGACATCACTGCATCCATTACCTGTCATCAAAGTGGCAGTGTTTCATAACTTTGATTTTACTGTTTGCTGCTTGTATTTCAGCTGGTCTGTGCACGACTCGATGCTTCTGAGATGATCCCAGGACATATAAACAGTCACACTGCATCCTCTCTGACCACCTACAAGTCTGAACCAGGTTAAGAGGCCGATTAGGATTTATAAATAAGCTTCTTTCATTTTCAACTTACAATAGAAATACATAATGAGGACATTTCGTAGTGGATTAATCCGTCTAAATGGCATTTTCATGGTTTCAGATAACGTATATGCATATGCCTATGAAAACAGAAGGCTGAAAACCAGAAAGAAGAAAAGATTGTCTCGAGAAGATCCAGACACCAGGTAAAATTTAAAAACTAAAAAAAGAGAAAAAGCTCCAGGTTTAATGTGCTTATTTATAGGGCTGCACAATTTGGGCAAAATTTTGTGATTACATTTCAAAATGGCTATCAACTCATAAATTATTCAGATTTGCATTATGGTTATTATTATTTTAGATTACAAGTAAAAATACTAAACAGTATAAGAAATATCACTATGCAATATTTCCCCGGTAGAAATTTTTTTTTTTTTTTGAGAAAAATATAATTAATAAATGGTATAATATTGTAAAAAACTTAACAATTTCAATAATTACATAGTTAGGGCTGAATCGCTTAATTTTCATTAAAGGGATTAGTTGTCACCTTCCGGTTAGGTCCCATTGACTTGCCCCTGTGTTTTGTTCCATACTATGGAAGTCAATGGGGACCAGAAACTGAAGGTGAACTATCCCTTTAAGTAAGGGAAGATGTAAGCATCCCAAACTCATTTACTGCAGACCGAGCAGCTCTGAGACACTCCTGTCTAAAAGAACACAATGCTGCACTATGTCATGCATGATTTAGGTTTTATTTATATTAATTGCTGGTCCTACTAGAAACATTGCAAATTTGTCTTGAAGGTTGAAAAGTAGAAGGTTTGTTTTTTTTTGTTTTGTTTCTACAGTGATAAAGAAGCCCCAGATGGTTCGAAGGTTCCAGTTGTGTGTCTTGAGCGACTCAAGATTCTAGTGTCACGACATCCACCACAGAACCATCAGAGCACAGACCTTACTTCTCAAACAGAGCCTGGACTCAAACCTGAAGAAACTGTCTTCAGGGTGCTAGAGAGAAAGGTCACTTGTCAGGTATCACTTTAATGTTGATGAAATGCTTTTCTAGGTTTTATATTATCTCGCAGTTCATAATAATAATTGTAATGTCCTTCAAGGGAACTTTGGATAAGGAGTCAGTTCAGACAGAGGACAGCGTGTCGCCCATAGAGCAGCTATCACCAGAACATCTGCATAGCAGTGAATCATCTGGCTCCCTTGAGGTTTATCAGCCTCCTGTGCAAGAATTTTGCAACATAAACCAAGAGTCCAGTGTACTAGCCATCTCCAATGATTCAGACCCTATCTCACAACCTGACACCGAAGAACTAAACTCCCCATCTGAGCTCAGATCAGTGACAGGTTCTGATTTCCAAACTGAATCCACAAGAGAGGCTGAAGCAGGCGCAGATGCAGATGTGGAATCGGAGCTCCTGCAGGAATCAGATCCGAGCGCTGAATCCGAACTGCAGGTCGATTCTGAATCGGATGTGATTTCAGAGCAGCCTCCTGAATCGGTGCTCTCGGCTTCTGAACAGGAATTTGAATCGGATCCAGATTCCACGGCCGAAGTGACTCTGAATCTTGAACCGGAGTCTGAATGGGAAGCGGAGCAGCCGGTTCTTCCACCTGCCGCCGGCTCTGAGACTATATCAGAACCTGCCGTTGAACATCAACCTGCAGAGGAAAGCCCGGAGATAGAGAATGAAGACTTCTGTGCGGTCTGTCTCATCGGAGGAGACCTTCTCTGCTGTGACCGTTGCCCTAAAGTCTTTCACCTGTCATGCCATGTCCCTCCTCTCCATAGTTTCCCCATGTAAGCCATTCTCCCTCCTACTTCACATATCCACCTGTGTCTTTACTCACTGCTGAAACTAACCTTTATCATCTCGGGCTTCCACAGAGGCGACTGGATTTGCACCCTGTGCAGGGATGTGGAGCAGCCAGAGGTGGAATATGACTGTGAGAATGACCAGATGTCCACGGGTTCGCTACCATATGGGCTGTCGGCGTGTGACCAGAGGGTAAGTGAAGGGGATGCAGAGTCTCATCTGGCCTAGCTCTGACTAAGCCTGTGACCTCAGAGATCTGGGAGTCGAAATCCAAAAAAAAGTTCCTCCCTCAAGAGATTTACAGTATGTCTAACAAAAGTGAAATATCTCTGTTGATGGATGACTTGTCTGTTTGATCACAGAAATGCGAGAAGTTGACGCTACTGATCCTCAGCAACATTCTCAGCACTCCGTTCCATGAGCCTGTCAGCCCTCTGGTGATTTTAAAATGAATATCTTATGATTTTATATTTGTAGATGATACTTTTATCTATCTTTCTATCTGTTCATTTTCTGTTTGTATCTATTTATAGGCCCGTCATTATTATCAGATCATCAAGAAACCCATGGATTTGTCTGTCATTCGGAACAGGCTCAGCAGAACCAGCAACACACACTATCGTTCCGCGCAAGAGTTTGTGGCTGATGTCCTGCTCATGTTCAAAAACTGTGCCAAGTTCAACTACGTGAGTGAAATGCATTATTTTGTTAATCAACCTCCTCCTAGCCATTAGTGGTGAATATTTAGTTTCATAACTGATTCACATTCAAATGGCCTACTGATATAATGATTATGCATTACTTTTTTAATATCCTGTTTAATTTAGCTGAAATTAAATTTTTAATAGATTAGGCTAAAAAAAAAACAACTACACTCATGTGTTCGTTCTGTGTATTTGCATTGTATAATAAATGAAGTCCTGAAAGTAAGTTTGGGAGGAGCTTGTTCATCTAATCCTGTCAATCAAATTACAAGAATGTATAAGTGGCTACTTACAGTTCTCCATCTGTATCCTCCCAAATAATCTTTATTTTGTACACTGCATTACTAAATGTATGTGGCCATGCAGGTACATGATTAGAAACAGGTGCATAAAATCAAGCCATGATGGGGGGGTTGTGCTCAAGGCCCCCAGTCCATTTACTCACATCACTCTTTAAGGATTATATGGACATGTTTACTTGTGGCAGACGATAACGCTAATTTGCTGAGAAGCAAATTGTTTTAGCAAAAGTTTTGCTAATCTACATTACCGTACCAAACGTTTTGAAGAATACGATTTTTGTTATGGTTTTTTTTTCTTTTATAATAAGCTGAATTTATTGTAAGATATTTGAATTTAAATATTTGAAATCATTCTAATATTCTTATCTGGTGTTCCAATAGTAGCATTTTATTGGTGCTCAATCATTAATAATGGTTCTTATCATTGTGCTGTGTGTGGGAACCATGATACATTTTTTCAGGATTCTTGATGAATAGAAAGTTCAAAAGAACCATTTATTTCAAACAGAAATCTTTACGGTCATACAAATCTTGGGACATTAAGTTTCTTTTTCTTTCTTAAATCTTACCCAACAACTTTTTAATGGTACTGTATCAGGTTTCCACATACATATTAAGAGCCAACAAACTGATGCCATTATATAATTATAATATACATAGGAATCATAATAATAAGAATTTCCTACGCACCCATAAGATTAAAAACTGATTTTTGAAGTCATGGGATACGAAGATGCTGAAAATTCAGCTTTGCCTCAAAGGAATAAAATTAATTTAAAATATTTATTAAATAGAAAACTTAATTTAAGCTTATTCATATACTATATACTATATTATTATTATATGTAAACTTTAAATTGTGGTAATCTTCAAACATTACTGTTTAATTGTTTTGATCACTAAATGTGGTCTTGATGAGCAATAAGAGATATTTCAAAAACACCCAAATTTTTGACCAGTATATATATATATATATTCTTTTTTTTTTATTAACCATGTTCACTATATTTAGTTAAATTTATCCTTTTAAAAAATATGTAAATTTAAGATGTACTCTCTACATTTAATATCTTACTTTTGTGGAAAACAAGACAAAAATATTTATGAAGATTTTTTTTGTAGATTTTGATGCAATTATTTATTAGCGTCAATATGGTAGAACATTATTGGCATGTAGGAGGATCGTTTACTTTAGTTGGATATACTATTAAATATGTATAGGAATATAGTCAGACATATGGTTGTCTGTAGATCTTAAGAGGTCAGATACTGTAGATGCTGACTGCGTTGATTTCTTTCTGCAGCCGGACTCAGAGGTGGCTCAGGCAGGCCACAGTCTACAGTCCTTTTTTACATCCAAACTGAGGGAGGTTTTCCCAGATCTGACCTGCCCTGTCCAGGAGGAGGAGGACTCAGACAATGAGGATTACGAGGAGCTGGAGAGAGCTATGGCGACTGGATTTCCCTGGCCTGAGAGAAAAGAGCAGAGCCACAGGAAGAGGAAGAGAAGGCACTCCCTCAACTGGAGGAGAAATCACTATTAGTTGTGCCTCTCTCTCTCTCTATATATGTACAGAGACTTTTGACCTACTCACTCTGAGTTTTCCATCCTGTGTGACTTGCTGTTTTTTAAAGATTCATGTTGAAATACAGTATATGCTTTTTCTGAGGACTAATCTCACATTATAACCAGTTGATGTGTTATGCTGTTATCTGTAGCTGTGGGTAGGTGTTGATATAAGCCTATATCTCTAGACTTCGCCTAAGGTCTTGCACTAGTATTTATTCCAATGCATACACTTACATTAAATAGTACAATCAATTTGATAGCTGACTGGTTGCTGGCAGTTGCTACTTAATAAATATAGATAAGCAACATTAATTGGTAATATTATATATTTGCTCTAACATTTTCAATCTTCTTTGATCAATAGCCTATAATGAGTAGTTTTCCAGGCTGTTTTACTGTGTATGACTTTAATGATTTGCTTAGGAGGGAGCAACTTCATTATAGCCTGTGGCAAACCGTTTTTATTACAGTCTCTGGTGGCAAAACATTCGTTGACGGACTTTTCAGTGGAAGGAGCAGTGATAATTGGGAGCGGATCCTGTTCCGGAAAGATTTCAGATTTGGATTTTCGGTCGGTTAATTGGTTTTTAAGGATCGCCATTAGATAAGTGCTGTGCTGCGTGCTATGAGAGCGAGGGCATATTTGGAGGTAGCATTGGTCTCAAAATAATTTTGATGGAGCGCATATTTGGAGGTTATGCATTGGTCCTCAACATAATTTTGAGCGAGCGCATATTTGGAGGTTATGCATTAGTCCTCAACATATTTTTGACCGTGACCAGTCAGCATTCTTCAAACTCGCTCTCATTGATGTTTTGTGAGCAGCAGAACGTTTGGAGAGAGTGCAATAATACCAGAAATAATACCAAATAAAGTGGAATATTATAATGTATAAACACTATAAACATAGCTATACGTTAGTATAGCTCACTCCAAAACAAATCATATAAATGTACGGTATTCAGAACAGAACAAGGATGAAATAAAAATATATATACCTAAAGAAACCAAAACAAAGCGAAACTAAAAGTACCAGGCGTTGGGCTCACATACCTCTCTCATTCACCAATCCAAGTTCAATTCGCAATGTATTGACTTAAATATTATTTCTAAGTAGAGGCTTTGACTTACGCCGGTTATATCGACAGACTATATCATATTCACATGAGCAAAAAAAAGAGTGCTTGGCATCAAAGTGTGGTCGGTTTACCACGGGGATATTTAAAGACCCGTGACCCTTTTTTGGTTGCCTATGTTCATTGATAATGAACGAATGCGGTTTTGAGTATGAGCGAATAGGTGCTGTCTGGCTGGGTGGCGTGTGTTGTGTGGTGTGTGTGGAGCGAGCGAGCGCGGCGATGGGCGCCAGCGCCGATCGAACCCGCCTGAAACATTTGCAAATACATAATTTTTGGTCATAAGCTAGGAGCAGTGGTGGGAAGGTTATTTGGAACTGTAATAGGTCCATATTACAATTATACCATATTTAAAAGTACTACAATGTAACTTTTCATTACTGTATAAAGTACTGTAAAGGTACTTTTGCTCTTTTCTAAAGTCTAATGAGGTTTTCAAATGTTAATCATTTCACACATTAAACACCATGCAGGGTTAACTCACAGTAGTGCTCAACATGATACTGTCAGATTCAAAAATCCTTCACACTGGAATTAAAGGTGCATTAGAGATCTTGGGAAAAATGTAACTTTAGCCTGATAGCCTGAAAGCAACGGCCCACCTTCCTGCACTGCGTCCCACGCCCAAGTCCCTAACACATTAACCATAACAGACCAGAATACAGAGCCACCATTACTACCTAGGCTACATAAGCGGTTCCAAATTCAGCCCAGTTCTGACGTGAGTTAAAATTCACCGGTTTCCACGCTCAGGGAGTAGGAAGCCATGAACCCGTTGTAGGATATATCGATCGGAAACAAGTTCAGCACATCGCTCCCTTTAACCGTTGGCGCGAGGACGGATTAACCGGGGGCTGGGCGCCTCCATTATGTGTCATCACCGGTGAGAAAAGTACTTACAATTCCAGCAAGGAAGATGGGGTGTTGCTGTTTTGTCGCCATTCCGCTCTGTCTGCACAGTGTGCTGTGACCACGTGATGACGTATCCTGTCTGCGCGACAGGGTGGCAGAGTATGCAATATGATGTTGAAGGCACGGAGAAAGCAAAATAAAACGCTCGGACATCCCAGAAGTTCCCTGCATGACACTTCAATTTGATGTTTTTTGTGTGAATCAAAATGTTTCTTCTAGTTTTTTCTAATCGTGTGCCATTAGGGTTAATTTCCCTCTAATGTTGTTAAATAAATGTTTATTGCATCATTTCAGTTTCATGTGTGTCACCATGATAGTGTTTAGTGTTTGTGTGAATGACACTGTGCACCTTCTATTTATAAGTATTGCCCTCCTCATCTCGTAGAAAAGCTGTTTGTGATGGGCTTTGGTTCATCATGTGGCTTTCTCATCACTACCAGTTTTTGTTGGTTATCAGTGCATTACAATGGTTCACAACAGATACTAGTATTAAATATGTTGGGTTATTAATCTACCAGTTAATGAAATAAATATTTTATCGTGATGTAAGCTGGAAAAACTAAATGTTGCTACATATTGTTCGGTGAAGTTTGGAACCAGCTGCCGGTAATTGTACAGTTTAACAGTCTCCTTTCTTTTTTTTTTTTTACAGTGTGAGGGAGGCCTAAACAAGGTGTTTTTTTTTTTTTTTGGCAAAGGAGTACCATTTGTATTTATTTTTACTACAAATTCCATTGTTAAACTATGGTTAGTGTAGCCAAAACCATGGTTAATAATTTGGTTACCATGGTTAGGTAAAATCATTGTTAAATTCCATAAGAGTTGTGTTGTTTTCTGCCCTAGCTCCCCCTAAACCTATAAAATCTGATTATTTGTCTGCTAAATTACTACTGAAACTTTACAGTAGATAATAACATTTTGGAGTGATGATTGAGGAGCAATGGGCGGTAATGAGTACTAAGTAAACAAGACAAAAACTACAATGCTTATTTACGATGAAATGGACCTGCACTTGAACATGCACAGTTAATTTGCTCTTGTCACCTGTGCGCTTATACCGCCCACTCAAACTCTTGCATTGATTCTCGAATCTTAAACCGTTTGGCGGAGGCCGCGGAGCGCGGAGCGAGCGCCAGGGCTTCCCAATCACGACTAAACGATTCATGATTTATTAGAGGGATTATTATCGAATGTCGAAGGCGGAAACACTAGCTTTAGTACCGTCGGCAGGCAATTATTTTATAACAATTGATACAAGTCACTTAAAAAAACAACGAACCGCAAAATCAGCTGCAAGCCCCACGGAAATGTCCCCGGTTCTCCCGAGACCTTTCTGTGCGCCTGATTTCCACAGAGACAGCAGAACGTGCAGGATGCATATATGTCTTTTGGTGGGAATATTTACAGACCCTACATTTCTACACAGGTTCTTCACAGCGATGCCATAATAGAACCATTTTTGGTTTCACAAAGAATCATTCAGTCAAAGGTTATTTTAAATAACCATCTCTTTCTTACCTTTTTATACTCTTTGTGACCTCAAATATATGGCTGTTAGGAATGTCGGCCAAATTTACTACGCCACCCCTACTTTCTAGGGTAAGGGACCCTAACAAATGATATCTTTAACACAGGTAGTTCAAATAAATGAACTAGAAGCCAGAGCACAAAAGGTTAATACTTTATTAGAATAACCAATATAATCCTTTTCCATGGATAATATTATTAAAATAATAACCAGGTTGACAGAAATGTTCCAAAAAGGATGCAAATACAAAACTGAAATAAAGTAAACCAACTTAAATTAAACTATTAAATTACGTTGTATAAAACCAATGATATATATGATACCCAAGATAAGGCGAATCAACCCTGAATCATAAACTGGATAACACACCACATGGGAGGAAACAGAAACCCAAAATTATTCAAAACCACTCAAACCATACCTAAACACAAACAAAATCACAAACCAAAAACAAGACCTCCCATACCGTGGTACACCACTCCCCCCCTAAACCACAACTCACAAAACAAATGAAATCATAAATACAAACGTTAATACACATGAAAAAAACCAAAATAAACTAATATAGAGCAAAACCACAATACTAAACAAATCTCAACTTTAGTGGGAAAGAAACGTGGCGCAAATCGAGAGAGAGAGAGGATTTAAACTGCAAATAAACCAGTTGACTTTATAGACATAAAACCCCCCATATTTCACATTAAAACAACCAAAAATACTCACGTACTTCAACATTGCGCTATGATCCTTTGATGACTGGATTAACAGTTTATAAATGGCAGAATTGGGTGAATGTCGTTTTACTCGACAACTGGACACTCGCAGATCAGCAGAGTACGAACCCAAGACGCGAAACCTAAAAAACAATCCCAATTTATGGCACCGCATTTATATCCATTTCATTGCCATGAATTGGCCATGCACTCATACATTAGGTAGCTGAACCCCGCGGAGAAACGACACCGCGTTATCGGATCACACCAGGTTCAGCACCGGGAAAATTCATCGCTAAATTGTCGAGAGCCGCAATCACACTCAACGAGCAATTTTTCAAACCGCGCCAATAAGGAGAGAAAACCACAACACACTCTTCCTCACGCGGCGCCCGAGACCACCCGCCATTTCATGAAGCCCCGCGGAGAATTTAAAAGTTCACCTGTTCCTATCGGTCACCTCTCCCTTACAGGCGTAGCAGCTCATTCGGTTACACTCTGAAGAACCTCTTTCGCCACAAAGAGCTTTGTGAAACAGAAAGGTTCTTCAGTGGTTAAAAGTTTTTTATAGAACCATTTAGACAAAAAATGTTATTCTATGGCATCTTGAAGCACCTTTATTTTTAAGAGGTAGGGTCCCTACGCGTTTGGATTCAAGTGTACTAAACACGTCTTGGATTTATTTGTCCAATGTTGCTATCCGTGACCCTTCGGTTATAGGAATTCCAACCAGTCCTGTTTTCCGCACGCCGACAGAACTCATAGGCGTATGTCTCCTATGCGTCAGGAGCCATTTGGAAAGAATCAATTAAATTGCTGTGGATGGTGTAACATATTCAAATGCAATCCTTGTACTCGTAACATTTTCAGGAGTAACTCATGTACATACCCATTTTCTTAGTAACGTACTGCTTACGTTATTTTGTAATTAAATTACGTAATGCTGTTACATGTAACTAGTTACTCCCCAACACTGGATAAGAGTAAAGGCCCTTCACACGGAATGCGGCAAGCGGTGGAATCGCCGCGCGGCTGCTGCTTTCTCTTGTAGTGGAAGCGTTTTGTGCAGTTGAGGCGGTGGTTGCGTTGCGGTCTCGGAGCGGACGTTGCCATGGTTACAATTTTCAACATCACCTTTGTATTTACTAAACTAAAAACATAACGGAAATTTGTGTTTGTGTCATTCTGTCATTAATTGTTGTCTCTTTTTTCAAGTGAAGTTGTTTTTTTGATGATTTGCCTAAAGCGCATTATTATCTGTGAGGTCATGATTGAAGTAACAAAATTCCGTTTAGTGATGTCATTGAATGTTCCGGGAAAACTTAAGTTGTATTTTCAGTGTCGGTCACTGTGCCTTTTAATTGCTTTTTTGGATCCAGCAATTATTCATTTACATATTAAGCACTGGGCAGGAGGATGTGCGTAATGTGACTGAAACCCATGAACCCTTTTTAGAATTGAAGAAGGATAATATTAGGCGGTTGCTACACAACTGTGATGTTTTAAATTAACCTTTTAAATGTAGTTGACTAGCGAGACAATCAAAAAAAAAAATATATATATATGTTCACAGGTGGATGGAACACTTTTTAGTCCAGCAGGTTCCTCCATGTGGTTCACAAACAGGTTTGATATTTGTATGTCTTCTGAATTTTGTAATACTGGTCTTAATTGCAGAAATTGCTGTGCAGATCATGTTAAGTCCTCTTCTAATGCTATTTACTATTTATTATCTTTAGCTGGATTGTATTTAGTCTTAAAATATATATACTGTATGGTGTAAATATGCGATTCAGAATTTAATGTTTGCTTTTACCTAATGGTTTTAAAATCAGACTTGAAATGAACCATGTTTAAATATACAGTCAGTTATGGATGAAACATTGCCGATTGAACCTTCAAGACATTGCAAAATATATGAGTGCTTTTTTTCCCCTGAAAGCCTTTCTAGCATTATCACCAAATTGCCGGCCAGACGTAAACTCATTTTTATCACAAATTAATCATGCAAGTAATTGCTTTTCCAAAAACAACCGTAACTTCTAGCTTTGATTGAAATGTACAAAATAAGAGGTTAAAACTACATCTGGAAATTTTCTATATAATTTTAAATACCTTTACTGTCAACAAACCCTACTACATCATTAATTTTCCTGTGACATTTACAATTTTAGGAAACTGACGTTAGCTCAGGTAGACATGCAACTTTTAAACGCTTAAAAACCCTAAAGGTACATACACAAAGCACTTTTATTGTAAAATAGATTTTTCAGAATGTATTACTGATTTTTTTTAAGAGTTGGATGGGTTAACAGACTGAAACGTTTCGAAAACCCTAGATAGGCATATAAACATACTCGTTCAGCTTTTTAACAAGTTCAGCATCAAATAGCCCTAGATTTTTTGTGTGTAATTCCGTTTGAAGTAAATGGTCCATTTAGGGGTTCAAATAGCTCTGACACACTTATGACTCAGCCTGGCAAGTGGTACAAAAACATTAGGCCTCATCTGAAAACAGGCCTGTTCCAACTACATTTTCTAATTTAATTTTACTTGCAGAGAACTGATTAAAACATCATGTCACCTTTTAAAGCACTACTTGTGGAAATACAGCTCTAAATGCATGAGAGTCACAGAACTGGAGTGTTGAGTGTGTGACTCATTGGTGTTCCTTGTGTGAGCATGTGAACACTGTAATAAGTATTGTGAGGGCTTTTTCCCGTGGAGCAGAAACTCACTAGAACTCCCTGAGATTCTTGAGGCTGTATTGTTGCATGTGTAGTTCTGACAGATTAATAAAGTCTGGTCATCCAACAGCACGGAGGCCATAAGCCAAGAAGAGGGCCCTGGATAATTTCATTACAAGTGAAAAACATTCGGATGACATCTCCACCCTGCCACTCTAAATCAATATGAAGTTTTTCCACTTTGTGTTTGATATGGGAAAACAAAATGCATATGTCTTCTGCACAACGGTAACAGGACACTGTTTTGGTTTAATATTGCAAGATAAAGATTCTGCAATCAAGACTGTTGCTTTAGTATGAAATCAGTTTGATTAATTACTTACGTGTTGCTTTTTTAAGATAGCATTTTTCTTTAGCGATGTCTTCAAAAAACACTTAGCATAGAAAATAGCTTGAGTTAAAAAAAATTAACAAACTTTTATTTTTGTTTAAATTCAAGGCCAAAAATGTTAATAAAGCATCAAATAATTCTTAGAATTGCACGTTGGCACAGTTTACAATGTGCCATGTTTGGCAGAAATACTAAACACAGATGAACAATTTGTTTCTTGCTGTAATCTCACAGGCTTTCATTTTGGACAGTCTTCCTCTAACAGTTCCTTCAGATAAAAAGATATTAAGTGAGCTTTGATGCCATCTAAAAGGGTGATCGTCTTTCTACAGTTTTTTTCCTTTACAAATTGAGTTTCCCTGGAAAGGTACTGTAATTCTTAACCCCAGCAGACACTTCCTGGCTCATCTTAACTGACAGCTTCCTGATGACACTTAAATCAGATCAGTGTCTGGGCTGGGTCTCGGAGAATTCCCCCAATACTTGCAGGATTACACCCCTGATTGCCTTCTTAAAGATGGGGGATAAGAGCAGAGCCCCCACAAGGCCGCACTAAACACAGACATGATGCAATAACTCTACTGGCAGCTTTTAAATCCCCCTTTCCTCTTCTTCTCATGAGATACAGCTGGCCTCATTTCCCCCCCTTCAGCTTTGAATACTCATTTATAACGACTCCTAAAGGAGGTCATGATTTCTTGTAGTTTAATGGGCAATTTTTGCCCATTCTTTTGTGTGTGCCTTTGGAAATACTTTGATTGTGATTAGACATGCAACTGCATTTAAAACATGTAGATAATTACGAAAATACAGAACGAATCGCAAGTAAATAAACGGCAGACTTCATAACATGTTGCAGTCTAATAGAAACAATATTTAGGGCTTCGCAAATGAGAAAGTATATAGCCCTAACAAATGCATCCGTGCTTGATTCACATCTGTGTGCTGTTTGGCCAGTTTAGAGTTTGCCTTTTATATATATTTAAGTGATGTATAGCTTTCTTCTGTTTCGTAATCATGTTTTTTCTGTCAGTGATTGCTTGTTTTGAGGTCTTTGCGAGCTTTTTAACTTGAGTGACTTGAGTGATATTCTGTTTTAAGCCTCACTGATTCCACAAAATTTGTTTATAGCTGTAATTTGATGAAATTCCACTCTGTCTAAAGTGATATACTCAGTAGTGAAATGAACGAAGCCTGATATGTGCCACATATTTGTGGTGCCGGGCACATTTTAAGCTTTTGTATTTCTAAAGTGTCTGTGAATCCTCAGACGACAAAAATGAAATGAAACATAACAGAATAATAATGGGACACCGGGGTGAACTCTGCTGAAGAATGAAAAGACTGAGACAGAAAAAAAGGTCTGTGGAAAAAAGACTCCCTGACCAGTGTAGCAGCCCATGAAATTGAAGTTTGGATGGCTGAACGTCTTTCAATTTTTGGAACTGTTCTGGAAAAGAGGGAAAATTGATTACTGCTCTCCACTTTAAAAGGAATTGATCCCTACAATCAAAATATGGCTGACGTTCTTGGCCGAGTGGTATGTTGGCACTGTGAACTTTGCTGTTGGGGCTAACATGTTTGCCCAGATAATTGAGAGACAGCATATTTGATGTGAGACAGCTTTGCCAACCACTTTAAATACCTGACCCAAACTTCAATTTCAGTAAGACTGTGTATACTTATACTTCATATTAGGGACTTGCTTTAGAGGTTATATACAGTATCAGAAAAAAAGGTACAAAAACTTTCACTGGCACGGCACCCTTACAAAAGGTACACCTTTGTACATTTACCCCTAAAGGATGCATATTAGTACCTAAATGATACATACAGTGGGTACGGAAAGTATTCAGACCCCCTTCAATTTTTCACTCTTTGTTATATTGCAGCCATTTGCTAAAATCATTTAAGTTCATTTTTTTTTCCTCATTAATGTACACACAGCACCCCATATTGACAGAAAAACACAGAATTGTTGACATTTTTGCAGATTTATTAAAAAAGAAAAACTGAAATATCACATGGTCCTAAGTATTCAGACCCTTTGCTGTGACACTCATATATTTAACTCAGGTGCTGTCCATTTCTTCTGATCATCCTTGAGATGGTTCTACACCTTCATTTGAGTCCAGCTGTGTTTGATTATACTGATTTGACTTGATTAGGAAAGCCACACACCTGTCTATATAAGACCTTACAGCTCACAGTGCATGTCAGAGCAAATGAGAATCATGAGGTCAAAGGAACTGCCTGAAGAGCTCAGAGACAGAATTGTGGCAAGGCACAGATCTGGCCAAGGTTACAAAAAAATTTCTGGTGCACTTAAGGTTCCTAAGAGCACAGTGGCCTCCATAATCCTTAAATGAAGACGTTTGGGACGACCAGAACCTTCCTAGAGCTGGCCGTCCGGCCAGACTGAGCGATCGGGGGAGAAGAGCCTTGGTGAGAGAGGTAAAGAAGAACCCCAAAGATCACTGTGGCTGAGCTCCAGAGATGCAGTCGGGAAAGTTGTAGAAAGTCAACCATCACTGCAGCCCTCCACCAGTCGGGGCTTTATGGCCCCTCAGTGCAAGACACATGAAAGCCCGCATGGAGTTTGCTAAAAAACACCTGAAGGACTCCAAGATGGTGAGAAATAAGATTCTCTGGTCTGAATAGACCAAGATAGAACTTTTTGGCCTTAATTCTAAGCGGTATGTGTGAAGAAAATCAGGCACTGCTCATCACCTGTCCAATATTGTCCCAACAGTGAAGCATGGTGGTGGTTTCATCATGCTGTGGGGGTGTTTTTCAGCTGCGGGGACAGGACGACTGGTTGCAATCGAGGGGAAGATGAATGCGGCCAAGTACAGGGATATATTGGACGAAAACCTTCTCCAGAGTGCTGAGGACCTCAGACTGGGCCGAAGGTTCTTTTCCAACAAGACAATGACCCTAAGCAGATAGCTAAAATAATGAAGGAGTGGCTTCATAACAACTCTGTTACTGTTCTTGAATGGCCCAGCCAGAGACCTGACTTGCATCTCTGGAGAGACCTAAAAATGGCTGTCCACCAACGTTTACCATCCAACCTGACAGAACTGGAGAGGATCTGCAAGGAGGAATGGCAGAGGATCCCCAAATCCAGGTGTGGAAAACTTGTTGCATCTTTCCCAAAAAGGCTCATGCTTATTAGATCAAAGGGTGCTTCTACTAAATACTGAGCAAAGGGTCTGAATACTTAGGACCATGTGATATTTCAGTTTTCTTTTTTATTAAATCTGCAAAAATTTCAACAATTCTGTGTTTTCTGTCAATATGGGGTGCTGTGTGTACATTAATGAGAAAAAATTTACTTAAATGATTTTAGTAAATGGCTGCAATATAACAAAGAGTGAAAAATTTAAGGGGGTCTGAATACTTTCCGTACCCACTGTATATAGAGGTATTCTATAATGTTTAAGATAAATTATTTAGTTTTGTTTTGTTTTGTTTTATAACCAGTAGTTTCTGTGGTGGGGACTTTCACTGACTCTTTCCATAGGTGGTGACAAGAGAATTAGTCGGTTAATCTTTAATCAAATTAGTTTTTAAAGGGCACTGATTATGCCCCTTTTTACAAGATGTAATATAAGTCTTTGGTGTCCCCAGAATGTGCCTGTGAAATTTCAGCTTAAAATACTTCACAGATCATTTATTATAACAGCTGGAAAATGTCATTTTTGGGGTGTGTCTAAAAAAGAGCTGTTTGGAGTGTATTGCTTTAAATGCAAATGAGCAAATGTCTCTATATACGTCTCGCTGCATTGCATATCTACAGCAATAAACAGCAGGTAGAAGCAACATAACTGAGGGCGAGAGAACCTGTGTTTAGCCATACATATGGGAAGCCAAATGCACTGAAAGTGGGACGAAAGAGCGTGATGTTACAGAGCTGGCGCCGTGCTGACCTGTCAATTGACCGTGCTACGAACGGCGTGAAATAAGCTCACAAGCGCAGCGCTGATCAGTTAAAAAAATACTTAATGTACAAACACAAATACAGTTAAAACGCTAAGCTCTATAATGACATGACATTCACAAAGGAGTCTGAAGTGATACACGTGCTCTGAGAAGTACATGCTGTGGGTTTGTTTGTGATTATTTTCATTGACAGAGCAAAATAGATAGACAATTATTGGCAATCACAGTAGAGCCGTTGCGAGTCTCTGAGTAACATGATTCGATGAGTCAAAGATTCAAAGACTCATTCATAAAGGTAATTACTTTTCGCCACCTACTTGCGCAATGATGTATCTTGCAAACGAGTCACTAAATAGTTCCAGCAGCATGTTTGGACTGTGAACAAAGATTCAATTTTGTTTAATTTTGCTTAAATCTAAATCAGAATTTCTGATCAAAATCAGATCACAAAGCACTTAGGTTTAAATTTAATGAAGCCAAGTTCTCCACTTATCTGAACAACTTTTAAGTGTCGAAGGGATGTTGAATTGACCATGTGGCAGCTCAGCTCTCTGTGAGTAGTGGGAGGAGAGCTGGAAGAAAGGAACGTCTGCATGTTTTACAGAAAGAGAGTAAGAGAGATAGAGAGAGAGGGAGTGTGGCACCACTTCACTGAGCAGAGTAAATAGTAAAGAGTTGTGACTGGGACCGTCCAACTACTTGGACACAGAGAAGCACAGCAAACACAGGCCACCATCTACAACAATGAATGACATCAAACTGGCCCTGCTGGGCAGTGAGGGAGCAGGCAAATCTGGTGAGTACTCCTCTTATACTCTATGTAGTTTGTACAGTTTTTATATGCATATATCTGTCTTTAAGATTAACTAAAACTTTACAGCACTCTTTAACCCATGTGCCGGTTGCATGGTCCTCACATTTTCAGTTGGAAATCATCCATGTGTGAGCTGTGTAGTAATGTGTGTGAGTGCTTCACAATGCACTGAGACATTGTGTCTGCCCTCTACAAACACTGAAAGCACTTTGTATATTGGAACAGATCAGTAGTGAGGTCATGGTTATACAAGTCATCTCAGAGGGAAATTAAAATAGATGGTTGTGAGAGGCAAGTAATTGCTGAAATTGGGGAAAGATTATTTTTTGTTCCACTCAGAAGCATAGGAACATTTAGCCCTTCAGGCTGCATACCTGTGCTAATGACTATTAAGTGTTTGGGAAATGATGCTATGTCCCCTGAGAACGAAACTCTAGTTCAGAATCAGTCAGGATTCTGATTCAAATGACCAGGGTGAAGACAGAATTGAACAACAAGGAGAGGTCTATTGTTGCACATTTGAGAGGAATACGAGTTGAATCCTGACTGCTTAATGGTTTATATTTGGGTAGAGGGATTGAAAGCAGCCGCTAAGTGCGCATTTATGCATGGAAACTCAAGCCCCGACTTCAATGAGTCAATGAGCCAGCATAGCTTCATGGCTCAAATATTTCATATAGACCAGGTAGTGTGCTCATGGAGAAAATGTAAGCCAAATATGCACCAGTGTTCACTGTAGACTGGCCAGGTCTTTGATGAGGGGCTGGACTTTGACCTTGTGCCCTCTCTACTTATTTTAAGCTGTCATATGAGTCATTTACATCAAGGCTTAGGATGATCAATCTCAATAAGTGACTAATCAATCATCTCCTCTCTCTTGTCCTCAGCGGTTTTGGTGAGATTCTTGACCAAGCGATGACCAAGCGATTCATAGGAGAATATGCGTCAAATACCAGTAAGTACAGTCTCACATGCACATTTAACAACACAGCCAGAACTTTACTCATGTGTTCATGGGTTTTATCTGCCATTATGTCTGGAATATTATTAAATGCTGTAATTCACATAACACAGCTTTATTGTTCATTTAATAGATGCAAGCTTAGGCAAGAGGATGTCCTTTACATACAATTGGAAATAAGGATGCATCTGACTGTAAAAATGAGTGAAATGAGTAAAAGGATTAAAATGACTAAAAAGAATAAAGACTAAAAAGAATAAATTTATACAAAGCTTATTGCAAAAAAAGTGAGAACTCTCTAATAGTACAGTGTAAAATAGTTTTTTCATTTTTTTTATAGAAAAATACAAATTGTTGTTTTAGTGTCATGTGTTATTCTAATGGTGTTTTGTTCTATATACACCATATTTACAATGACTGTTTACAATTAACTGATTCATCATGTTGCTTTCTCTTTTAACACCTTTATTATTACGGTGGTTATCAATTAATTTTAAGGTACAAAGCAGATTTTGGTACTTGTAGTAGTTTGGTAACATAACTGATTTGTAATGTACATTTATAATTTGTAAAATATACAGGCATGATAATGCCATCCTGTAATTGTCACTGCATTTTTTACAGTGAATTTCTGGCAACCACAGCTGCTCTTTTTTTATCATACATTTTGACAGTGTATTTATTTTTGATTTAATGAGCTCTACAGGGATAGTAAAAATGCTGTCATAATTGACCTCATGTCTTTCCAAACCTTTATGACTTTATTTATTGAACACAAAAGAAGATATTTTCCCCCCCATTCAATAAAAGTCAATAGGGTTCCCTTTCAGTCGGTCACTCTCGACGTCACGTCGGATGCCGACAAAAAAAAAAAAAATTAATTGGATCGCTCAGGGACTCAATCTACTTTGAGTGTAAACTAAACGAGCCAATGCGCATTGGCATGCGATTATTGCATCCAGCTGCCGCTGATCTGAGTATAAGTAGGCAGCAGATGCAGCGCATATTCAGCTTTTCGATTCGGAGCCGAGCGACAACATCGTTCTGCTCCTGGACTACTCTACTTGAGAGAAGAAGACTGAACAAAGAAATAGGTTCAGCGCGCTCTTTGAGAGCTCTTCGTGTTGGCGGTACGGCGCTTCAGCGGTGTTGGTTTCCCGTGTCGAGTGGGTTGCACATGATGGTTGTTTGTGTTGCAGATGATCATCTCCCTGTGCGCCTCAGCACGCTAAAAGAGCTTTTTCCCCTAATAGAGCAATTTCGGGTGCGTCTTTTTTTGCGTGGCAAACTTGACGTTACGTCTTTGTAAAGATGATGTGGGTCTTGCTATAGACAATGTATCACCCGAGTGTTTCTGGATGTGGTCGTTACCTGGCGTCGGGTGATGGTCACGATCGCTGCCTCTCTTGCCTGGGCATGAAGCATGCTGAGGTGGTTTTCGTGGATGACTCATGCTCCCATTGTGGGGGTATGACCATCTCGGAGTTGCGGACCGGACTCTGTTACCTGCAAGGGGGCGGAGTGCTTGTGCCACTGCCTAGATCTGGGGTTCCCTCTGGTGGCAGCCGGGGGCGCCCTTTTTCTGGCAGTGGGCGGACTGGTCTTACGGTCACGGTGAGGAATTCCCCTCCAACAAGGAACAGGATGCCCCAGCCAGCAGGCACTCTGAAGCCAGTGGAGCCCTCGAAAGAGCAGGCTGGACCCTCCAGGGGGTACCACCTGTTTCTTCCGAGGCTCCCCCACGACGATCGGATGTCGATTGCAGCATAGGAGGGTGAGCCAGAGCTTTCTGGAGAGGAAGATTCGGCTGCGCTGCTCTCCTCCGGGACCGTAGCAATGCCTGAATCGGATCCAGAAATAATGGCTATGCTTTCCCGGGCCGCCGTAGGGGTAGGGCTCGAGTGGAGACTTCCACCGTGTCCCGAGCCCTCAGGGTTGCACGATTGGTTCTCGGGGTGGTCCGTGCTGGTTCTCAGCACCCCGCCTCGGTGCCTTTCTTCCCGGAGGTGCATGAGGAGCTCAACTGGTTCCTCCTCCCTTCAACCACCCTCGATGGTGGGGCAGCTAGTGGGTTACAAGGGTTCCCCCCGGTGGAGCGGTCGGTTGCGATGCAGTTGTGTCCTAATACCGCCTCCAACCGGCAGGGAGAACCGTGCCTCCCCTCCCGGGTCTGTAGGTACTCGACTTGCCAGTGATGCCTATACGAATTGTGGAGAAGCTGCCTCCACCTTACACGCTATGGCGTAATTGCAATGTGCACCATGCCAAGGCACTGAGGGACTTGCACGAGGGTGGTCACGACCCGGAAGTTTGCAGAGAACTCTGCACCGCGGCGGACCTCGTGCTATGAGCGACGAAGGTTACGGCGCTGTCTCTGGGTCGTGCGATGTTCACTATGGTGGTCCAGGAGCGCCATTTCTGGCTGTGACTGGCTGACATGCGCGAGACGGACAAGACACGATTCTTGAACGCCCCTGTGTCCCAGGCCGGCCTTTCGGCGACACGGTGGAGAACTTGCCCAGCGGTTCTCCGCTGACCAAAGCAGTCTGAGGCCATCAGGTACATCCTGCCCTGGTGTGCAGCTGCTGCTGTCGCCGAGGGTGGCCCCCTGCCACCGCCCCGCTCCTGCGGCCTCCAGCAAAGATGCGCCGTGGAGCCGGTCTTAGGGCAGCCGCCCCGCCCGTCCAGGCCGCCGCCAAACCTGGTGGCAAGCGAGAGTGCAAGAGGCCCGGAGACGGGCGACCCGGAGGTGGAGGGACGTTCTCTTCAGGAGATGGTAAGCACACCACTCCCTCCCCCGGAGGAGGGCCGGGTGGAGACTCTTTCATTTTTCTGCAGTTTTTTTTTATTTGTTTTGGGGGGGTGGGGGGGGGGGGGGTGGTGTTCTGACCTCTCGGGTCGTTGGTACCCAAATACTCGACAAAGAGTCAATTCCTCTATACTGGATAGTGGGTGCCATCACCCTTGGCTTATCAGGCACAGGGTGTGCCTTTCCCGTTCAGGTTGCGAGCTCACTCAAATAGAAGTGTTGCAGCCTCCTGGGCACTGGCTCGTGGCGCCTCGCTGGCAGATATCTTTAGGGCTGCGGGCTGGGCGACCCCTAACATGTTCTAGATTCTATAGCCTCGTGTGGAGCCGGTATCCTCCTGTGTTCTCACCTCAAACGGGTAGAAGCACTGAAGGGCCCTGGCTTCGGGTCGGCTTGCAAAAACCACTCCAGAGAGTCCATATAGTTGACCCTGTTGAGTTCCTCCGTCCCCTTGGCAGTCAGACGTGGCGGAGCGTCCGGCGCCATGCCTTCACTCGTTGAATCCTCGAGAACTGGTAGAAGGATGGGTTCCATATGTAAGACCTAATTGGATCTCATATGTGTAAAGTCCACGTTATAGCCTTGAGCCCGTGTTTCCCCGGCAGACTTCTGCCATTCCAAGAGGGTTACAATCACCTTCATTCTTCCATATGCACCTAAGGGATGTCCATATGTGTATTGCTTCCGAAACCTCCTTCGGTAAGGTTGGAGCTTCCGTAACGTCCCGTTTCCAAGTAGAATGGGTACGTTTTCCTAGTGTTATCCAGTTTTACTCATTGGGTAGTGCCATAGCAGGAGTAGCTGGTCCTCTTGTGGTAAGCCTTGGCCTATGCCAAAAAGTAGGTGCGCAGGTGGCTTCCACAGGACACTGGAAGGGGCGGTAGCTGTGGCCTTTTGGTTGGATCCCAATTCGTCGGTCATCCGACGTGACGTCGAGAGTGACCGACTGAAAGGGAACGTCTCGGTTACGTATGTAACCCTCGTTCCCTGAAGGAGGGAACGGAGATGTCACGTCCCGTCGCCACGGGTCCTGTACCACCGCTGAGCGGCCGGGTCACCGGCTCGGCTCCTCAGCGAAAACCTGAATATGCGCTGCATCTGCTGCCTACTTATACTCACGCTGTGATCAGCAGCAGCTGAATGCAATAATCACATGCCAATGTGCACTGGCTCGTTTAATTTACACTCGAAGATGATAGGGCTCTCAGGCGAGATCCCAATTCATCAGTCATCCGACGTGACGTCTCCGATCCCTCCTTCAGGGAACGAGGGTTACATACGTAACCGAGACATTCCATTTTGTTTTTACTCCTTTAGCTTTCATTATATGGACAAAGATGTTAAAATATACTTCATAATATCTACTTCTGTGTTCCACAGGAGAAAGCCATACAGGAAAGACATTAGGCTGAGTAAATGATGACACAATTTTCATCTCTAAATAATGAATGTTTACATTGATTTTTAAAAGGCCACACTCTGTGTACAAGCAGGGCTGGTGTATGTTTTCCTGTTGTCTAGTTCCTAAAAGTCCATTCCTTCCAATCATGCCATGGATTTTTGAGGCTCCCAGTAATCACTGCACCTCTGATACAACTACATGTGTATCACATCACATGTATTCGGTCTCTACTTTTATTCCCTTGAATTTTATATGAGCATCTAACAGTCTACCTTGATTTCAGGGGTCCGATTTTATGATGCGCACGTTTGTTTTAATACCAAGGTTTTTATCCAACATAATTTTTTGCAGACTCCTTATACCATAAAAGGCTCTCCATTGATGGAAGACAGTTGAACTTGGAAGTCTTTGATCCGTGCTCACAGGTATGTGTTTATTCTTTCATAACAGCTACCCTGAGCTCATGGCTAGCGTTCATACAAACACTGCCATAGGGCGACATGCTCAGATATAACAGCTTCTTATGGGAAATGCATGTTGTGCTCTGATGGGATTTATGATCTTTCCCTGAAGCAGAGTATACAGTGCAGAGCCTTTGAAAACTGAGCCTCATGTCTTACAGCTGCTGCATCTGGGAACTTTTACTTCTCCAGTTGTTGTTTTACTTTGATTTCCAAAACTGAATTCCTGAGATGGACACCTTTCTACTCTGTAACGAAATGCCTGAGTGTATACAGCCAACACTGGCAGTCAATCACTGCATCCAAAACAAAAACTTCTGGTAGAGATCTAGTCAACTCTAAACAAATGAAACAACAATCCGCTATTCCATTTTGTTAGATGGGACTTTGCATGAGCATGTGTTTTTGACTGGACCTCTGTGTGCCCCCCACCCCCTGGCAGAGTGAAGAAAGCAAATGTATCCTAGAGGAACCACTGGACTGGGCTGATGGCTTTGTGGTGGTGTACACCATCAGTGACCGTACATCCTTCCTAAATGCCAAAAACATCCTGGCGCAGATCAAAGAGAGTCGTCGAGAGACCTGTAAAGGGTGAGTCAGAGTCTCTCCAGTGACCTTTTGACCTTTGTCTGATGTTGACTGGAATAGGACGAAGGAGTTTTAATGAATTAATGAGGACCATTTGCAGAACAGAGTGGAGGCTTCCTGCTTGGATCTGTGCACATCTGTAAAGGACAGACTGGGTCACATCAAATAATCAAAAGAACTGTCCATGTCAGCACGGTTTCCAATGGTTTCGATAACTGTATTATGACCAGCAGGCCAAAACTTTCCAATTTATTCCATCACATTTATAGAGAAATTTAAAAGTCTGGATGGTTTAGGTTTCACTGGTTATTTGTCATTTGAAAGTCCTTTGAAACAATAGTAAGTGAGCATAAGACTGGGCATCTGGAGTCCATTAGAACTCGGATGGTCAACCCCCCCCACCCCCCCCCCCCCCCCCCAAGCAAGGAGATCACTCATGGGTGGTCAGAATCCAACATGTTTCTTAAAACCGGCTTAAAATTTGACACTTCAAAAAATGCAGCAAGTGGTTGTTCTTGTAACATGAAGTTTTAGCTTTGCAGCAAATTTCCAACCACATTGCGACCATTTGATTTTTTTTCTTTGTCAATTGTTCCACTTGCTATGGTGTCAGATGAGGGAAAAATATAAGCTATGCCATTGCCATTGTTCCAATTAGGACACACATTGTGAGAAAAGAATCTCAGTGTTTGAACATGTGCTGTATAGCATTATTAAACTAGATTATAAATGTATAAATCTAATTATAAATGTATTCCTAACCACTATTTAATTTACTTAATAAATCATATGGCCATGTTCGGATCACAAAGCAATTTTCTCCTGAAAGCAAATAATCTGATTTCATTTCAATAGGCAGGGGTTCCCATCTGCCTGATGGGTAACAAGCAGGACTTATGCCACAGCCGCCAAGTGAGTGATGAGGAGGGCCGCTCTCTGGCCCAGGAGAACAAATGCCTCTTCCAGGAGGTTTCGGCAGCTGAGAACTACCTGGAGATCTCCAACCTCTTCACAAAGCTCATCCGCCATGTGATGGAACAGCTTAAGCATAGAGGCGACCGCAGGCGGTACAGTGGCTCCAAATCCATGGCCAAGCTCATTAACAATGTCTTTGGCAAGAGGAGAAAGTCTGTTTGAGTGCAGAACATGAAAGAGCCCAGAAAAGAGCAATGAGTCTTCATTGAATCAGTAATGGAGATTTGTCCCTGTTAAACCTGATGTTCTTGGAAAGGTTTTATGTGTATGAATAGAAGTATGCTTTGATATATAGTGCAAATTCAAATTCAAACCACTATGAAAAATCCCACGCAGCCAAGATCATCATATAGAGCAGTGGTTCTCAGTGGTACTGTTTGACTCCAAGCCCCTTCAACATTATTTGACGGTCCCATGACTTTTCCAGGTGTTCATGATTAACTGGAGTAAGTATTTTTACACATTTTTTTTTTTTACTCAAGATTATTTATTCATTTACATGACTTTTCCCACATGAGGCCCCTGATATATAGTATAATTAGCAAGGGTAAAGAGGTACTAGTTATAAACAGAATAGGGGTAGACAGAATAAATTAAAGGGGTGGTTCATAAAACCAGGAAATCATCAGCACGTTTATTGGAGAAAGGACAGTGTGGTGTAGAATAAAGGTAAATATATATATATATATTTTTTAAACGAAGCATTAACACATGTTGAGACTGCACCCCATAAACACAATCAGTCCTACAAAAAAAACTGTGAACCACCCCTTTAAAAAAAAAACGCACTAGTGTGTATATAACACATTGGTCTTACATAGCTTTTTAGGTTTGTTCTTGTTTCATCTAGGTTAAGCCCAAGACCATACTTATGTCGGTTTCGGCCTAACCATCGTTGCATTATTCTTTCTCTCCTATTTACCTCTTTGTTGCTACGGTTGATGGAATGTGTTTTTCTTTGAGAAAGAAGGTGGGGAGTCGGATATGCAAATTTGCGAAAATCAGATATAGGGTGTGTGGGTGCTGGGTTTGTCGCGGGAGTTTTTTAGAAAAAAAGGATAGTGGAAAAGGCGGGGGAAGAGAAAAGAGACAGGGGTAAAAGTGTTGTAGGGTTGGGGGGGGGGGGTGCTAGGGTGTTCTGTTGCTCTGCTTCATCAGATCACCACACTCACAAATGGGGGTCAGTAGTGTTTCTCTTGGTCGGAGAAAGCTCTTGCGTTTGGGGTTAAGTGTCTGGGGGACCTGGAGAGGTGTGAAAAAAGGAGGGGGTAGGGCGGCAAAGGCGAAGCGGAGGGGAATAAAGTTGGGAGGCGTCTCCGGGGACTGAAGCAAAGAGGGACAAACAGCGGGCCCGGGCGCGCGGAAAAGAGGGGAATGGCAAACGAGGGTGCGGCAGGAGGCACAACAAAGGGGAAGGGAAGGCGAGAGCGAGATACTGTGATGAGGTGTAAAATGCAGGTAAATTACCTTTCTAACAAAAACCTGTGGCAGAGGAATGAAAATAAAACTCTCCCACATTCCTTCCGTAGCATTCTCAGGGCCTCTTTTTGAATAAAAACAATGAACTGCAGATTTTCCCATACTGTACATTGCAAGGTTTGTGGGCCCTTGGGAATGACCTGTGTAAAAACACATTCTGCTTTAGGTTAATCACAAAAACAAAGTAAAACAAGCCTACAAGAAATGTTATCAGAACTTTGGTTAAAGGGGTCATATGATGCTGCTAAAAAGACATATTTGTGTATTTGGTGTAATGAAATGTGTTTATGCGGTTTAATTTTAAAAAAATGCTCCGCCCTTTCTGAACGCGTCAATTTTTACGAAGCTCATCGTTCTGAAAGCGAGGTGTGCTGTGATTGGCCAGCTATCCAGTGCGGTGTGATTGGCCGAATACCTCAAGCGTGTGACGGAAATGTTACGCCCCTTACCATATTGTGATGCCCTGTCCGGCCGGAGCAATGAGACAAAAACATTAAAACCCATTATAAACGAGGCATTTGTTGCATCCATTCGGGACATAATTACGGATATCTACTGTCTTTTTAAACATAAAACATGTCTGCTTTTTGATCGGAGGAATTAAAAACTACAAGTGCTCTACTACACTTCTAAACAAAACAAACTCGCGTTTGAAAATTGTCAGTGGCAATGTACTTTCCATAATAAAACGTAGCTTATAGTACTGTGAGTCCAGAACAGTCCAGCAGTCATCTAGCACCAGGATCAGGAAACAGTTCTCCATAAAATGTGCTGCACACATCTGAATTTTTGGTTTGAAGTGTTCTGGAACAGTGTTGTAATACAACTTTACCCACTGATTCTAGTTGTGCCCTCTTTTGGAAGGCCAAAACAAAGTAGTTTCTCTTTCACAACAAAACACACAGCGTTCCTAGATGAGTGGGGGGGGTTAGGGATCGGGAAAAAGAAAGGAGAGTGGGGGGGGAGAGGGGGGGGAGAGAGAGTGGGGGGGGGGGGGCGGGCGGCGCGGTGGGTGGGAGTGTGGGTGGGTGGTTGAGCAAGGGGGGGTGTGGCTGGCCAAAGAGATCAGGTCTGGAGAGGAGAAAAAAAAAGAGAGCGTGGGGATGGGGGGAAAAAAAAAAGGAAGTAGGAAGAAAAAGATCGGTGCAAAAAGGGAGATGAAAGGGAAGTGGTGTAGCAGGGGGGGCTCAGAGTGGGAAGAGAAAAGTTGTTGGGTGGGGGGGGATGGAAAAGGGGGGGAGGGGGCGGCGGAGATCAACGACAAAGGGATAAAAAAAAAAAAAAAGGGGGAGGGAAACGGGGGGGGGTAGGGGGAGGTGCGAGGGGAAAGGGGGGGTGGGATAAAGAGGGGATAGGGGTAAAAAAAAGAAAGGAGGAGAAGAAAAAGCAGGAAGCAGCAACGAAGCAGATATCGCCTCTTTGGAAGCAAACAAAGTAGTTTCCATTTCCACCAACTAATCCCACAGCGTCTTTACGACATTGTGGCTTTACAAACTATCCATAACTTCATAATAAATTTTACGTCCTTCTTCTTTGCGTCACATTTTGCTTCTTTTTCAAATCTTCCCACATCTTTCTTATACCTGTGTGTTCTTTTATACACGCGCCTTTTTCTGTATTCGTGGTTGAACTCTACCTTTCTAATAATCTCTCTTTTTATTTTATACTGTTAATCTTTTTTATTTTCAACTTTCCATACATTCTTTTATTCACCAATATCTTGTAACACCCAATTATAAAGGAAAAATTGAAATCGCATCTTACGACCCCTTTATGTTCAGCAAGTTTCCTCCCTCAACTTAATGAAAGAAAAAAAAAAGAGTTATTCTGGTATGTTAACATGAATTTCATTCAGATTTATCTGGTCTTTACAATGTTCTCAAAACATTATTCACATCAACAGTCCTGGAAGGTTTTTATTTCGAAACGTTATTTGGATGTTCATCTAATCTTTTTTTAAATGTTGCTACTTGTTTCAGCATATTCAGAGAACATTCAAAAATAATATGCCCATAATGTCTGGAAAATTATAAAATGGAATGATCCCTTACCATTCATATAACAACAAAAAAAAGTTTTTAAAGCATTTAAAAAAACTGGGCATTTCGAATGCTCAGAGAACATTTTCATAACTTAATGGGAATGCTTGCAAAACATCCTTTTTGGGTAGGGGCAAGGGTCGATCTGCTTGGGGATTGGTCTATTCTTTCCTCTCCCCTTTATTTTTCTTGATTTATCATTCCTTTATTCTGCTTTTCATCCTTCAACCTTTGAGCCTGTAATATGTGAGGCTTTAATTCCTTCCATTAGAATTTTAATCTTTTCCTATGTGAGAGCATATTTTTGTTAGCTTGTGTTGCATCAAAATCAAATTCTAGGGCTGTCCCATTGTCAAAATTGTTCCGCAATGCACTGTAAATCACTTATACCCTGCTTGCACTGTAAATCACTTATACCCTGCTTATATACTGTCATGGTTCAAGTCTCACGATTCAAGAGAAATGGTGGATGAGTGGATATGTCATCATGCCACTGTACTTTAAGAGCTACTGTGAAGACGCATGCTAAACAACACAAATCATACTAGAAGGGCACTAGTCCTGGAATATAATACAGTGATGTTGTTGATAAATACCAGTGACATTTATGTGTGACCCAGTTTTCAATCAGTGCCCCAATGTTTAGTGGCCCTTTGCGAGTGCCTGAATTTGTGTTCACGATATACTGATTCACAACCTATAGGGAAATGGGGAGTGTAATGGGACACAGCAGCAGAAGCCATGAAAGACTTCCAAAGAAATTCAAAGAATCTCAGAAATATCAATAAATTTAAAGTTGTCCATGAAGAAAAAAGGTAACATTCTTTTGTGCAAGGCTGCTTATCAGATGAAGGACAAAGTAAACAGAATTTACTGCTGCTAAAGTTACAAAATACAATACTGATTCTACTTTTCAGTTTATTGTTTAGGTACCAGTAATGTCATGTCAAGTTCAGTAGTTTGTGTGATTAGCTTAAGCAGGTTGTGTTTGTCTATTATTGTAACTTGTTTGAAGTGCAGCTTTATAATGCAGAATTCCACTTCATATTGTAGAGAACTTTTCTTATAACTGTAGCTAAAGTAAAATGTGTACCTTGATTTTTTTTTTAAATGTAATAACATGTTCACTAACCTAATAACCTACTAATAAAATGGTTACTTTTTTATTATTGTTACATTTCTTTTATAGTTAATAAGGACACTGCTTGGACACTCTTATCATACAGTTGAAGTCAAAAGTTCAGACCCTTCAGAAATGGCAAAATATTAATTATTTTACCAAAATAAGAGGGATCATACAAAATGCATGCTATTGTTTATTTAGTACTGACCTGAATAAGATATTTCACATAAAAGATGTTTACATATATTCCACAAGAGAAAATAATAGGCTAGTTGAATTTATAAAAATGACCGTTCAAAAGTTTACATCTCAATGATTTTTAATACTGTGTGGTTACCTGAATGATCCACAGCTGTTTTTTTGTTTTGTTTAGTGATAGTTTGTTAATGAGTCCCTTGTTTGTCCTGAACAGTTAAACTGCCTGCTGTTCTTCAGCCATCATCTTTCCACCCGAGGACAATGGCAGAGGCGGACAAAGTACTCGACTCTATTACTTGAAAGTACAGATACTGCTGTTCAAATATTACTCTATTACAAGTAAAAGTTGTAAAGACAGATTTTTAGTCAAGTAAAAGTACAGAAGTACTTGCTTTTAAAAGTACTTAAGTACCAAAAGTAAATTTCCTTATGTCAATGCACTGTTTTATTGTTGTACGTAGTACTTGCAATACTTCTGAAGCAACTTAGAATACATTACACCTACTGAATACAGTACAGTGAAATCCTGTAAATACAGAGTGATAAGGAAGATAAAAAACTCAAACCTGCTTTAAAACCCAGCAGCAACACAACTGTAGCTGTATAACTTTACAACAGCAACACTGCTTTAACAAAAAAAGCAAAACAGCAAGACTTTTGACATCAAAACTAAATTTTTTTTAAATGCCGTCTAATCGCTCTCGCTGTATTTTGATGTCACACACAGAACTGTCTGTGCAGTTCTGTTTCAAGTCCAACACCTATTGTGTTTTATTAGGAGATGCACAACAGTTCTTCTGTGGCTTTATAGGTAATATTTTCACGTAGCCTACACAATTTAGCAAAATCAGACATTATTGTGTCTAATATATACCACAATATCAGTTTCTTATTATTGAATTGTTGTAAATAATTATATCACATTTGCAGCTGGTCAGTGTTTAAAAAATGCTGGGGAATCTCTTCATGTAGCCCTACAAGAGTGTTTACTGATAAACTGTCTGAAAAAAAGATTCTAAAAGAGTTTTTAGAGAATAAATAAATCACCCACTGACTTTCAAAGCTGCTACAGAGTAACGACTTTCTACTTCGAGGACCTTGATAGAAATGTAGTGAAAAGTACAATATTTGTCTTTCAAAAGTAGTGAAGTTAAAGTCATAAGTTCTCAATACTCAAGTAAAGTACAGATACCCAAAAAGTGTACTTAAGTACAATACTCAAGTAAAAGTACTTAGTTACTGTCCGCCTCTGCAACTGATGGACTTTAATAGCTGCATATGAGTCCCTCAGTTGTCCTTAGTGTGAAAAGATGGAACAAAACACAAATATTCTGCAAAACCAAAGAATTTGTGGGACCTGAAGGGTTTTTCTGAAGAACATCAGGCAGTTTAACTGTTCAGGACAAACAAGGGACTCGTGAACATTATGCTGTGGATCATTCAGGTACTGTAACCAAACAGTATTAAGAATCAACGTAAACTCTTGAACGGGGTCATTTTTATATATTCACCTAGCCTAGTATTTTCTCTTGTGGACTATATGTAAACATCTTTTATGTGAAATATCTGATTCAGGTCAGTACTAAATAAACAATAACATGTATTTTGTATGATCCCTCTTATTTTGGTAGAATAATTAACCTTTTGCAGATTCTGAAAGATGTAAACTTTTGACCAACCTGATATGTTTGGAATGAATCTTCTCTTACTGTGTCAAAGTGTTGATCTAATTTTTCAATCATGTCTAAATTGACTCTAATTTCACATGAATGCAACTTTTGTTTTGATTTATATTAGTTAATTGGCAATGCAGCCGTTTCAGTTTTTAATACCATACCTGTTGATTTTTAAACCACCTATAGCTAGATTTGTTGGTTTACAAGCAGTTTTCTTACCCTAGTGACCTATAATAAAATGTACATATCATGTAAATGGAAATGAATGTAAAAAAAAATTATGTTATGCAGCACCTCATGAGCTCTTCAGAAGAGTATGCCACTGCCAGACTTTAAGAAAAAATCCACGTGCCACTTAAGTCATGAACCTTACAGGAGCTTATGATCCACTAGATGGAGACAAACACCTAGTACTTCCTAACCGTTTTAACCAGCGAAAACTAAACGAGAAGCACATTTTGTGAATGCTCAGTGCCAGCTTATTTTGACTTATGGACGTTTTTGTTTAAATTGCATTTAAAAACAATACTTTATATAGCATAATATTCACACACATTTTTAAATATTACATTTAATCAAAAGCGAGTTAAAGAATTTCCTGCAGATATTTCAGCTTTAGCACGCGCAAGATTAAAATAAACGTCTTTAAATAGGCTATGCCACGATATAACACAATACCTATTAAGTGGGCGTAGCACAAGCCCCAGTGATATTCTGCTGTGCTTCAGTAAACGGTACTACTAAATCCTTCTCTGACTAGGGAGCAGCAGCATACTGATCCTAGAGACATTTTCCGTGACAATCATGTCGTCTGCCCAGTGTTTTTGGTGGTGGTTCGGAATTATTACTGCAGGAATGAATGACTCATTTGAGTCAGTTCATTTCAATGAACTGCTCGAACTGTAGCATAACAGTCGGAATCGGTTCGCGATTCAGTAAGAATCATTCGACGCACTGAATCGTTTTGTCCTGATTGTAAAAAAAACACTTAAGACCCTGGATGAAGTGGAATATTTATCTACAATATATATTTTTTTTAAATCAAATCTGCAAATAGATCCTGCCAGCGATGGAGATTTATTAGGCTGTGCTAACATCTCATCCAGGTAAAGACATTTTCAAACGAAAATAACAAACAGTACTCGGAAGTACTTAAAGTACCAAAAAATGCATTGCATATTGCATAAACATTGCATATATCTTGCAAATATCACGGCACGTGAATATGTTAATCATTCAGAATCAGCACAATAGTATTTATCTTATTGTGCCCAAGTAGGCTACTAATGAAAGGCTATAGAAACACCCCTGGTCGTGGCATGACAACAATAACCTATAACAATAGGATTCATGCTTCCAGTTACTGAAATTGTTCTTCACATAACTGCAGTGTGCAGGTGTCTCGTTGTTGGTGATGTCCCTCACACCACACCGTAGTTCGCCCTCCCTCCCTCTCGAGGGAGGAAAGTTTGGACAACCGCAAGTGTCACATCTGAAATTCTCTTGCATCAAGGATTTCGATGACCTATAAGAGGCATAACAGCGGAAAACACCTTCGCAAACGCAGCAACTCATATGAAAGGTAAGTGTATATTTATAAATGCGGGTTGTCTTCATGTCTCGTGAGCTTTCACTGAAGAGGAAGCGCGAGTTGGCCAAGCGCTCTGTGTTGCCATGGCAACGAGGTCCGGCGCGGCAGTGTAATTTCTATCTCACTAATGTGCACCTAGCTAAATCTAACTCGACCATTTCTCGCGGAAAATACAATGAGGATGTCTCTGTAGTCGCATAATGTAAGTAGAACCATTATGCTGAAAGCTTTATGCTACTTTAATTCTGTTTTTGCACCTCAACACGACTAAAACATCTTTTGAGGAATTTTGCTGGGCTAATAACTATCCATTAGACGTGAGAAATGAGAAGAATAAAGAATACGGAAATAAGTTTTTTTTTCTTCTGTTAAAAAGCCAGAAAGAGAAGTAGGCTACATGCAGTTATGTTAATAAAATGAAGTGCTCAAACAGAAGAACTTGATTTTAGCACACTCAGGATATACTATAGTCACCTAGCCACTCCATACACAAGCATAGTGGGTGTTTTGAAATATAAGGGAGCAATAAAACATCTATTATTATGCAGGTTCTATGCCAGATAATTATATTTAGCTGGAACAGGTCACAGGGAGTTAATTGCTACTTGCACGAGATTTAAATAATTATTGGCTTTAAGCTACTGAATATTGGTTGGCGTGGTTGTGCCAGGTCTCATTTTGTCCTACAAAATAGGCTTTGTCTATGTTGCAGAGTGAGGTATGAACTAATATTTCGTATAGTGTCATTCTATCATTCTATAAGCAAATACGGTCAAATTTATGAGATAGGAAAATAGATATATTTTTTAAATTAAGTAAGATCAAATTCTCATGACATATAGGCTGTGTCTGAAAGCTGAAAAAAGCTGCCTTCTCAGGAAGGAAAGGCATGCCTTGATAGGAAAGCATCAAGGCATGCCTGAATTCATTGTTTACATCACATCCTGTATATTAAAATGCCTTATCTGGTTGGATTTTGAAGCGTAGATTGTGTCCATCGCTTCCTATGATATCCCAGTCTATGTGGTGTGTGGGTTGGCAGTTGGTGGAAAGAATAAAACCGATACAGCAACTGAAAGGAGTAAATTCATTTATTTATATATTTATATTTCAATGCTTTTATTTTATTGAACTTCGAGAAATAAAAGCTAAATATAAGTAGTTACATAAAGATAGTTGTCACTATTTGATTTTCTTCTAGAATGTTGCAAATGATGTTTGGGTGCCTTGGAAGCCTGGCTGAAGCCATTTTCCTTTCAAGGTACATTCATATGCAAAATACTGCTTGTCATTGAATAAAAAAGAAGCAAGGTAGCTTTGGTCAGTTTTGGACACAGCTACAATGTTTTACAAACAGAACTGGTCAAATATTTTCTGTATACACATAAAGGTTCTTTATTGGCATATGGTTGCATGATAACCTTTAAATGGGTCATATGATGCGATTTCAATTTTCCTTTCTCTTTGGAGTGTTACAAGCTCTTGGTGCATAAAGAAGATCTGTAAAGCTGCAAAGACTAAAGTCTCAAATAGATAGACTTTATAAAAGTTAAGAGTCAACCATGCCTTCCTAAAACGGCTTGTTCTAACACGCCCCCACATATCTACCTCACTATGTGGGAAGATTGGCATAACACCGCCCAAATGTTCAAACAAAGAAAAAAGGCGTAACTTTTATTCTCACTGTATTATTGTTGTTGCCGCCGCCGCCTCCATGTCGTGAAGGCGCTGTGTTTTTTTGTTGTGAAAGCGAAACTACTTTTGTTGGGTCTTCCAAAAGAGGACGATATCCGCGGTCGCATGCCTAGAGCTGATCGTGCTGGTCGCTGAGGAAATACATCAACTTCGTTCTGTGGATCGCCGGATCAGCTTTCACTGATTTTTTTTTTTTATTATGGCCAAAGTGGAGTCCCATCCCTGTTTCGGCCTCCGCTCACTCTACCCGCCGGTGTGTTTCGTTGTGAAAGCTGAAACTACTTTGTTTGGCCTTCCACATGAGGACACGACTATAAACAGTGTGTTAAGTTGTATTACCGTATTGTCCCGAATATAAGACGATGTTTTTTTTTGGGAAATACATGTGAAAAAACACGGTCGTCTTATATTCAGGGTCTAGACTTTGACATGTCAATAATACACCCACAACAATAGGTGGCGCCAAATACGCATAAAACGAGTGTGCCATGAAATACGTAATGTAATGCGTGTTGTAAAGATCGCGAGTAAAAACAAAAGAAAAAGAAAACCTTACAGCTGCATGAGTCGTGACATGTCAAGTTAGCCTGATGGGACCAAACTCCCTTTGTGATTTTAAAAGTAAGACAGTACCCAGATTTGAAGACTCAGTAAGATTTAACTTCTACTGTTAATAAGTTTTTGGTAGGCTACTATTAGATGGATGGCCTAAATGTCCTAATTCAGATGGGGGCTGAGGGGACCTATTTATTATTTTTTTTATGGTAAATCAAAAAGTGTGTATTTTTTTAATGTGATTGTTGGTACATTTTACCAGTTTTTACCATACTTTCAAAACAAAAATTAAAATAGGAAAAATATGCAATATGAAAATAATTGAAGACAAAATGTGTTTTACTGAGAAAAAACAAGATTTGTTTTTTAAAAAGCCTTTTTCCAAAAGGTACATCTGGAAAAAAGGGGGGTCGTCTTATAATCAAGGTCGTCTTATATTCGGGCCAATACGTACAAACTGGTCATATGATGCTTTTTGCTTTTTTTAAAGATCATTATTTGTGTATTTGGTGTAACAGAATATGTTGACATATTTTAATGTTCAAAAAACACATTATTTTATTTTCAAATACTGTACATTATTGTAGTCCTCAATGCCCAGCCTCTCTCAAACGCTTCGTTTTCTACAAATCCCTCCTTCCGACAAGCAACGCGTCTATGTTTCCCCTAGGTTTACGGCTAGGGAACACACCTTTATAATGGTTAAATTACATTTTTATTATCAAAAGCATGGTTCTACTTAATTAAAAATCATGAAACTTTAACAAATTTACCATCAATTTAATTAAACGTGTAACAATATTCGTGAGGCCCTATGAAAGGTTTGATATTTGTCTCAACCTTATGTTTATTGTAACCAAATTCTGTTTAAGCATGTCTGATTTGAAAGCATAAAACGCAGGGGTGCCCAAACGCGTCCCTCGAGGTCCATGTTCCTGCAGAGTTTAGCTCCAACCCCGATTAGACACCTGAACAAGCTAATCAAGCTCTTTACTAGACATACTAGAAACTTACCAGCAGGTGTGTTGATGCAAGTTGGAGCTAAACTCTGCAGGACACCGGCCCTCCAGGACCGCGTTTGGGCACCCCTGGCATAAAACAAGATTCATTTATTCTTACAATAGCCTTATGATTTTTTTTGCTCAGAAATTCTGTTGTGTATTTGTTACATTGTTTTAAGGCTAAAACTTCCTTTAATCTACTTTAAGTAAGAAAATTACAATTTCATTTTTGTGTGAATAAAGGTCTCCTAATATTACAATTACAACATGAATGAACTATTGAAGTTTTTTAGGAGTAGTAGTAGCAGTCTGTACGTACATTCTACTCAACAATATATATATTCTGCCAATGTGCCCTCCCAGTTAAACCGAACTTTTTTTTTTTATTTTGACGGGGTGCCGGGAATAACTTTTATATTTCTGTGTGTGTGTATGACTGACTGAGGTTTTTACTCACAATGACACGGTCCAAATGCTGATGAATGACTTCAGAGCCGGTCTGGGGGTTGGTTCATGTATTTATGTCGCTCAGTGAGACGACAGAACATTCCTATCCCAAAGCGTCATATTGTTCAGGTATACGGGTACTACACAAACCGCGAGTCTGCGCCATTCATTACACAGAGACACGCAGAATTCATATTTAAATATGAATCGGTGTGGGCTTACTTGTGTGTGTGTGTGCGTGCGTGCGGAGCGCGCGCTCGGGCGGAACTCCGCTGTGTCATGATCCGAGAGCGCGACTCCTAACCGAGAGACTGAAATGAACATGCCGTCTGAAATAAGATAAATAACATAAGGCTATTTAGTTGTTTAATGAGACAAGTATAGACATTTTCTATAAGAGAGTAACTTTAAATGACTTCCGTGTGTGCTCTGGGGCGCTATACAGATAAAATATCTTCAATAATTAACCTTGACCTTCAAGGGGGGTGTCCTGCCCGCCCCCGCTAAAATAATGCAAGGGAAACACTGATTCTGCTCTGATTGGCCAGCTTACCCAGTGCATTGTGATTGGCCAAACTGTAAATTTGGAAATGTAACGCCCCTTACCATAATATTGAGCTTCATCTTTCAAAATAAATGTATAGACAGAGCCCGAAAGGGGAACATAGTCGCGTGACAGACACAGTGATGAAGCTGGTATGTGTTTGCAGTCCACAAGCCACGGTTAAGACAGCTGACTCCACTGTAAGTGACCCTGCTCTCTCTCTCCTCCTCCCTCCGATCTCTCTCTCTCACAACACACACACACACACACACAAACCCAACACACACACACACACACGCACGAAACTCCGCATTTGAACAGTCAATAGCAAAAACTAATAACAAAACTGTAGCTGATTCAGAAGCACCAGATTGTTATAGCAAGTCAGAATTACCTCCTCTCCTAGTTCACGAAACGGTCGTCCATAAAATACATTGCTGTTCTGTTGTAAGTAATCTTAAAGACTCCTAAATGCATCTACTTTCGGAAGGCCAAATAAAGTGTTTTGCTTTCGCCTAGAAACACACAAGCGTCTCCCTGACATGCTGCTTCAACACTAACTGCAGTTCCTGAAACCACACCTTCTTTCTTTGGCGTGCACATTTGGGCGGCATTATGCCAATATTTCCACATAGTGATGTAGATACATGGTGGGGGCGTGTTGAACGAGATTTTTAGGGGGGCGTTGCAAGAGTCTTAACTTGTATAAATGAATATCTCTTTGGTTTTGAGACTTTAGTCTTTGCAATTTTACAGATTTTCTTTATGCACCAAGAGTTTGTAACACCCCAAAGAGAAAGGAAAACGTGAAATCGCATCATATGACCCCTTTTAAGACCTATTTAATTCGGCATAAGTAAAACTTCGACCATTAGATCTTTGTTTTAATTTTTATTTTGTGTTTGACTGTTAAAACAAAAAATTGTTGTTTGTCTCAATAAATTGGGTTAATTTGAAAATACAGTGGTTAAATGTAATTTTTTTTTTTATTGCTCTTTGTTTTAAAAAAGGTTATAAAAAATGTCAATAATTATCGATACCGAGTGATATGAAAAATTATATCGTTGATACATTTATTAGCTATATTGCCCAGCCCTATTTACAACACTGTTCCAGAACAGTTCAACCCAAATATACAGATATGTCCAACACATTTTATGGAGCACTGTTTACTGATCCTGGGAGAGTAAATGTTAGACTAAAATGCCGGCTGTTCTAACTCACAGTCTGTAAGTACGTTTTTATATTTAAGGATTTGCCACTGACGATCAAACTCGAGTTTGAGCCTTTAGAGTAGGGCTTGTTGTTTGTCATTTTCTCTGATCACAAATGCAGACATGTTTTATGTTTACGCGGCGCGATGCAACGCAACGTGTAAAAAGAAAGTATAAATCATTATAATCCATAATTATTTCCCCACTGGATGCAATAAATGCCTCATTTATAATGGGTTTTTAATGTTTTTGCCTCGTCGCTCCGGCCGGACAGGCCGGACATGTCGTAACATTTCCGTCACACGCTTGAGGTATTCGGCCAATCACACCGCACTGGATAGCTGGCCAATCAGAGCACACGTCGCTTTTCAGACTGATGAGCTTTGTAAAAATCAACGCGCTTCAGAAAGGCGGGGCATAGAGGAGAAACAATAATGTATAATATGTGGGAAATAATGTGTTTTTTGAACCTTAAACCGCATAAACACATTTCATTACACAAAATAATGTTCTTTTTAGCAACATCATATTACCCCTTTAAAAATGGTTGTTTTAGGATTTGCTTACTGGAAGTTTTTTTAGGAACCTAAAAACGTCTTACGACTCTTACTGCTCTGCCCCTTATGTAATTCAAGCAGATTGTATTCCTATAGAATATTGTTATTGTAAAGTGCTGTAGATTAATCTGTATTTCACACTGAGCACTTCTGGTTTTACACTGTCACATAGCCTCAGGTGTTTCGCTCAAGTCTGTTGGCTTTTGTGCTTCTCTGGCTGACTTTTATTTCACAATGCCAGGCGTAACTTGAGTGCCCAGTGGTAGACACTGCTTGAGTCTGCTCTGTAAGAGGAGACAGGTCTTTCTCTGGTGGTTTTAGTTGCTGAGGCTCTCACTGATTTTCCACCCCAGCAGGCAATAGCACTTGGCCTGTAAGACTGAGGTTTCTTCTGACTGTGCACTGTCACATATTGATAGTAAGATCAAGTAGGATTTTTTTGTCTGAAGCAGACACTGTACTCTGTGCTTTGGCATCAGCAATCTACATATTATACTCTGGCACCTGTCTGGTGAGGATTCTCGCCCAGACAGTGTGTCCAATGAAATGGCTTCCTGTCCAGAGTTAGTTTATAGTCTTTATACAGATAAACATTTTTTATTTATTTTATTTTACTTTAGACTGCTTAGTCAGACTATAGGCTGGCACATAGTATCTCATCATCCAAGAACAGACATTTTCTTTCAAGTGCTCTCAGAAAATCTGTCACTTGTTGACAGGTTGTCAGTCACACTATCCACTTATATGCTTGTATCTCCTTATTCAGGTGTCTTCATCCCAGCTCCCTTCAGTCATCAGCTACACAAGGGAGCGTGTCAGCTGTTGTACGGCTCTTTCTTAGGAACATTTGTTATCACATATGAACAGGGCTGCATGATTTGGGGGGACAAATCTAATCATCATTTTACTGATAAAAACTGTGATTGGGATTTAAAATGTGATTTAAAAAAAGAAAGCTTCAGGTTATTTGATATTTTATAGGGTAAACGTACCTATTAAGCTCGCTAAAATCTACATTGAGACATTTTTAGTCTGCAATATATTGGTTTCAGTATAACAAGTTATGTTAAAATAAAATATTAATCGCTCACAAAAAAATATTTAATTTTATTTTAAATGACAAAAGCATTTCAATTAAGATATACATCATTAACTGCAAAAAGTATGTCTGTGCTTAATGGGTAAATTTTTGTACCCTTTAAGCACACCCCTGTTCCCATTAAGCTCACATCGTGTTTTATTAAAAATTCTTGTTTATTTAACCTTTTTAAAGAATAATTGAAAAAATATTTTTTTGAAGGTACAAAGTCAATCACAAAAAAACAGAACACTAAAATCAAGCAACAAAAGGCATTCAATTAGGGCTGTCGCGATTCGCAGATTTTATTCGACTATTCGATTTTTAAAAATCCTCGACTTCATTTTGCTGGCGTCGACTAACAACAAATACCGGAAGTGGCGCATTTCATGGACAAGAATCCATAAAACACATTATTAGACTGTTGCTGCATGATATATTAAACCCATTTAAAAATCATAATGAAGCATAATTGTGAATTCACAAACGCTACGATTTAATTAAATAATTATATGCGATGCAGTTCTAATACAGTATATGCTCTTTAATTATTTAAATGCGTGTAGGTTAAGTACATGTGTCACACAGCGGCTCCGTTCACAGTAGCTCCACAGGAACTGTTATCATTTACATGTGTGGAGCATCTCAAACGTCATCTCTGCATGTTGTTGTGAGTTTGGGTTTATTATAACATTCATCTTGGAACGCAACGTGCGCCATTTCATCAGATTTGTAAGTAAATAATTTATAAATCTACGCAAACACAGGAGAATACATCGCGGTTTCAAAATAAACGCTCAAACCCTCACTCTGAGTTTACACATTTTGATGTCCACATATTAATTTAATTACAGTGGCTATAGCATTTCCGTCCTAAAGAAATGGCCAAATATTAAAGATTAAGTGGACATTTGAATTAAATGATGCTTGATAAATATTAAACAAGTATTAGTTCGCACAGCAATGTGTAAAAACAATCATCATCAGCAGGCCGTTGGCGCCCCCTGCAGGCCTTTTTTGTAATGCGTAATGTACTTAGCTCTATTGTTTATAATACATTAATGTTTTTAAACAGTTTTGTTCAATAAAACCATATGATTTCTTGCATTTGATACTTTATTTGAAGTTTTCTTATTGCCTCATTGCTATTATATATGTATTTTAAGAATTTAGGCTAGTGTTCACTTAACATCTATTTTTATTACACAAAAAATCAGTAAATTAATTATAGGCCCTATGAAATCCGTTTATTTCCAAATTCTTTTTTTTTCCCCCATTTTTTTTTCTATACTCTGTTTTAATGGTTAAATAAATTTTTATTAATCAAAAAGCCTGTCTAATGAATTGAGTTTCAGTTTTATCTTTATCAAATTCTGTTTTCCATTATTTTTCTGGATTCCATTTTAATGGTTCCATTAAATTTTAATAATCAAAGGCATCTCCAATTAATTGATTTTATTTAAAAAAAAATGTATTTTCTTTTTTTTCAGAAATATACTGCACATTTACATTTTTCTCCTAAAATTCTGGTAAATAACATTTCTGGTAAATACTCCTTTAAAAAGTGTTTTTTTTAATTATAATTTTATTATTAGTAGACTATAACATGTGGATATGTTGTCATTCTTACACTAATACTGAACTTTGATTTCAGTGATTTGGACTATGAGATGGACACTTGCTTCTTGCATTTATGTTGCACTTTACTTTTGCTTTAAAAAAGGATTTCATAGAAATTTGGATTTAATTTGGTTTAATGAAATATAGTTTAATTAAATATTCTTAAGTAAAATGGTTGATTTTAATTAATCGTTTAGATTAATCGATAATTTAGTCGATAGATTAATCGAAATAAATAGTCATTAGTGGCAGCCCTACATTCAATTTGATCAGTTATATATTCATAGTGAAGTGTCATTTTAAGCACATTGCAACATCTATACTAGTCCACGTTCAGCTAAGTAACACACATTCAAAAATCAAATATAACAAACCAATAAAACATTTAATTCATGGGGATGAACACAGAAACTAGCCTCATTATGAAGCCTCTTATTAAATGGATGTCAACTTAACTATGGTCTCTTAAGGCTGGAATACACTACACAATTTTCCCCCTTGATTTTCTACTGATTTACAGTCTGGAGAAGTTGATGCTAGTTGCCAGATGTCAGAGCCAGTCTGTAGATTTGAGATGACAGAATACATAGAAAATCAATTAATTAACTTAAAGTGACAACCATCAGTTAATATGTAAAGTCTGTTTATGAAGTATTTACATAGACGTTCAATGTGGAAGAGCTTAAAGAGAGCACACTGAGCTTAATTGGAGCAGCAACAATTTTTAATATATTTTATGTAATATATATTAAAATGACAAGATTTCGCAAAATAAATAATCTAGGTTATGTATTAAGTTTATAAATATTTTATTGTTACAACTATTATTAACACTATCTATGAAATTATACTTTTTCTTATTGATGTCACACTAAAGCTGTGTGATTTTCATAGTGTGCACCTTAAGCCACACCTTTAACCAAAAAAAAAAAAAATTTTAATATGAAATCTTTAAAAATAACAACACTGTAAAACCACAGACCAGCAATAAACTGTCAATTTATAATATTATGGATTTAAAAAGTACAAGCCAGTAATGCCTGTGAAGTAATATATTAGCGTAGCACACAATCTTATACAGCTAGTCAGCTAACTGTGTTCTGTAGCATCTGTGCTATGTTGTTAAAACTATCTTTTGGATCTAACTGTAAGTATTTCCTACAGCCAAGTTCCAGGTTATAAAATGCTAAAGTATAAACATTAATCTCTTAATTTTACAGAAAGTAGTGAAACTTACCCAAAATAAAAAAGGCTTAAACATCTAAAAAAAATGCACATTTAAAGGGCTCCTCTTTTGGTGAAAGTTTTTAGACAGCTTTCAAAATGGCCGCCATACAGTGTGAACACATGGATACTCATATCTCAGTGTGCAATGATCTGATTGACTTGAAATTACAGGATGTATGTAGTAACAAACATCAATTGGTGAAGACATCAAGTATGATAATACATTATTTTGTCTTTTTATAATCTGAGCTCAAATGTGGAAGTGTGCTTAATGAGTACATGAGCTTAATAGGTACGTTTACCCTAGTCATATTGATGTATAATCACAAAAAACTTGATTATATATCAATATGACTATATTAATAATAATAATTATTACTATTGTTGTTGTTGGAATTTTAGTATATTAATAAATAAAATGATAGACAAACAAAGAATTGGTACTATTTTTATTATATTGTATAATGTTATCATATTAATTATTTATACTTATTTTATATATTAAATAGAAATAGTACTAGTGTAGTATTTTACTATAAATAAAAATTGTATTTAAGAAAATCATAACCTAATGATCCTAATAATTGTAAAATAAAATAATAATAAAAATGACTAAACAAAATAGTTTGTTTGCTTTGGCTAATGCGATTCTTCTCCTGCCCCTCTGGAGGTCTATGCATGCTACTTATTTATTGTGAACCAAACTGCTCTGAGACACTGAAAACACCAGATAATGAGCATTGCATCTGATTAGACTGTTAACATCTCGCTCAAAAATGACCAAAGAGTTTCTATATTTTTCCTATTTAAAACTTGACTCTTCTGTAGTTACATCGTGTACTAAGAAAATGAAAAGTTGCAATTTTTTAGGCTGATATGTCTAGGAACTATACTCTCATTCCGGCGTAATAATCAAGGAACTTTGCTGACGTACCATGGGTGCAACAGGTGCAATGATATTACGCAGCGCCTGAAAATAGGCTTATTGCACTGTAAACCCGAACAGTACTATGGACTTAAAAAATTTGAGTACAATACAATTAAAATATGTGAAATAGTTAATGCTACTTTAAACAATAACATTTTCTGAACGAGCAGTTTACTTTTATTTTTGTGGGGCTCATTATTTTTGAGTAAACATCACTACTTCACTGAATATTTTTAAGTATACTGACTGCGCGGCGTAAATTACGTCATCTACGTCACGTCGTTGTGACGTTGCTCTGATAGACGTTGGAGGAATCCATTCAACATGGCGGACACTCGAGAGCGGAAGGATTCAACGCATGGAATACCTTGTAAGTAATCTAAACGTGTCAAAGTTTTCTAAGTTGTTTTTTGTTATGTTTTTGTATGTTATGTTGTTATGTTAGAAAATGTTGAATCTTTGGGATGCGCTGTTTTTATGAAGCATCGTGAAGCGCGGCAGTCGCCTAGTGTTAGCGCGCTTTTTTTGAATGCTATTTTAGCGTCACTGCTTCGTGTTCTATTAACGTCAAGCAAGCAGGGCAATAATGTTAAAGTTAGCTGGGAACTCTTTTCAGTTTACGTTAACTGCATTTTTACGCTTTGAGAGTGTGTTGCTGTTTATGGTAAATGCCCTGATGTGGTAAATGTGCTTTTTCCCCCCTGCATGCACGTGAATGGCTAGCAGTAAGCTAATGTCAATGATTAACGCTAACGTTACACCGACGGGAAGTTAACAAGACATTAGATTCAGTTAAATAATCAAATCTGACTGACTGAAAATATACTAATACTGTAATACTGATGTGGAAATATAATAAATGAATATTTTCTTCACTTGCAGTGTGAACTGGTTGCTTGCTGAACAAAGCCTCAACAATCGAGGTAATGTTAACTTAAATGGAGTGGAAATGCAAGTTGTGTCCTGTCTCCTCAGACACCAGGGCAGAGTTATTTAGTCACTAACCTTCACAGCATAGAAATTATTCACGAATTAGCCCTTTGCCTTGTCTATATGACACTTGTATTTTAACATTTCAGTCATTTAATGCACTGAAAATTCATTTATCACGAAGTCACAAAGCCACACACAGAACTGGTGCAAGTGAAGGAGCACAGGCAGAACATGCAGTTTTTTTCTTGTCGCTTGTGTGACTTTACACAGCCTTTCTCAGAGGCAACAATGTTCACTCCAGGTAAGGTAAAGATTCATTTGGTCCAAATAAGGTTCTGCTATGGACTGCTGTGTAAAGCTGTTACAGCAATAACTACAACAGTCTCTTTCTTCATTGTATTCAAAATAAATAAAGTTGGCTTTACTTGGCCTATTTTCACCTTGTTTTACAGGATTTCATGATGCCAACCTGAACTCACTTAGCCCTTCGTGCATCCCAGTATACTTGCGGATGAGGAACACAGGTCTTTAAGAGTGGATGTAAGTATGCCTAGTACAGGGCGCTCAAATTCAAGATTGTTCCTCTTGTTAATTGTTTTATATTATTATTATTGATATAAATCTGCAGTGTATATAATTATCTAGTAATTTATGTCCGAGACCGCCCAGCTGGCCCTTACCTATACAGTACCAATGAAAAGTTTGAAAACCTTACAATGAATGTTTTTTTGAAAATTTATAAATGTTTTTGAAAAAAAGTATCTTATGCCCACCAAGGCTGCATTTAAATAACCAAAATACAGAGTAAAACAAAAATTGTTTTCTATTTTAATATATTTTTAATTTATTCCTGTGATGGCAAAAGCTAAATTTCAGCATCATTACTCCAGTCTTTGTCACATGATCCTTCATAATCTTCTATGAGGATCAGTCTACTTAAAAGGATAGTTCACCTAAAATAAAAATTTTCATCATTTATTCACCCTCAAGTTGTCATAAACCTGTACGAGTTTCTTGTATGTGACACACACACACACACACCACACACACACAAGATATTTGAAGATGTGTTTACCAAACATTTTGGTTCCCCATTGATTCCCATATTATATGAACAAATATATACTACTGAAGAATGTCAATGGGGACCATAAAATTTTACCAACATTCTTCAAATATATTTTGTGTCAGCAGAACAAAGAAACTCAGACAGATTTAGAACAACTTTAGTGTGCACATTTTTGTGAACTATCCCTTTAAAAAATGTTTTAATATATTATCAATGTTGAAAAAGGATTAGGGTTAATGTTGATGCATTAAATTGATCAAAAGTGAAAAACATTTATATTCTATTAAAATCAATTTTAAAAACGAATTAATACAAATAAATGCTGTTCTTTTTATTTATCAAAGAATCCTGAAAAAGTATCACCATTTCCACAGAAATCTTAATAAGCATGACTGTTTTCAACAATGATAATAAATGTTTCTTGAGCACCAAATCTTATACATTATATTAGAATGATTTCTGAAGGACAGGAACACTGACGACCCTTGAAGGTAATTTATGCTGAAATTCCAGCTTTGCCATTAAGAAATAATTTGCTTTTAAACAGTCACACGAGAAACATGTTCTTATGTTTTGTTTGTAATTTTCACATATTACTTTTTTAAAATTGTATTTGGATGAATAAGTGCAGCCTTGGTGAGCAAAATAAACTTATTTCAAAAGCATTCAAATGTTATTGTTTCAAACGTTTGGTAGGTACTGTATCTAGCATTTAAATTGTATATACATTGCAAGAATATTAACTTGTGAAATATCTACCTATATAATTGCCTGTTGAGCAGTGACGTGCTACTCTTTTTCAATATAAATGCTATTGTCTACTTCTGATGTACTAAGTTAAACTTAAACCTCTATGCTGCTTCCAGAGTGAGGAGTCAGGTGAACCAGACATCACAGACTGTCCCATTGCTCTTGTCATGGTGGTCAACAGAGGCACAGCATGTCCGGTTCATTTCAATCCTGCAAGCACCGCTATCAAGGTTGAAGATGATGTTGTGATGAGTGATATCACCAGGTTTGCCGATGCATTTGTATTGTTGTTTGTTGATCTATGCATTGCATTTGGACTACCCCAAGAAACTCTCTTACTTTTAGCTTCATCCAGAAAGTACTGATGGGTCTTGATGATGGCACACCACTGAAACCCTGCCTACTCAGTCTCAACAATTATCTGTTAAAGGATGTGTAGGCCATGTTAAGACTTGTATGTAGGCACATGTATGTGTCTGTGTTCATACATTTGCATGTTTGTGATGCCGAGTATAATAACTGGTTTGTTGTTTAAAGTATTTGAATGAAAGTTTACATTTTGTATATTATGTTTTGCCCTCCAAATCTACCTCAGTTTTTCATAGTTGCACTTTAAATAGTATAACTTGCTTATCTGAATCTTAAATTGAGATGTGACTATGATAATAAATTATAGTATTTCTGGATGTTTTTGTAAGTCTTCAATGGGATAGACTTGATGTCCTTTTTTAATATTATATATGACCTATATCTTTTTTTGTTATAATTTATTATATTTCTTTTCAATGTCACTTTCAGTTTGATGCATTGCTGTAAGAGATGTACTGTCAAACGTATGTCCTGATTTCTTAATGAGTCACAAGGTTTTAAAAATTGTAAGGCTGAATAAATCAATTCTTTAGCTAATGTTGTATTTGTTTTTGTTTTTTTAATATGCTGAACTTCAGCATGATCAATTAATTTGCCTATGAGTCATGCATAAGAGTTTGTGTGTGTGTGTTATAGAATTTCTATGAAATTAAGTATTATTGCATCAAAATAATTGAGTCTGGATAAACTAAAAACATTACTTAGGTTAAACAGTACTTTTAAGTATAGTGTACTCAAATAGTAAATAAAATTAAAGAGAAACTTTTAAGTTTGGATTAATTGTAATTTATAACTATTGTTTACTTAAAATTTTTGAGTTGGTTTACTTAAAATGTATTAGGTAATCGGTGTCCACAAAAATTGAGTATTCTGAACTTATCGGGTTTTACAGTGTGGAAGTTACCTAGCTGGGGACTATTTTCAGGCGCTGCGTAATAGATAAGGAAAAATAATAATAAATAGAAAAAATATCGAAACTCTTTGGTCATTTTGAGTGCGGAGCGAGGGACGAGGATGCTACGGTCTAATTCATCTTCAATGATCTATGCTAAGCTGCAGCTAAAAGTGCTCACTACCGCCATAACCGCGGAGATACGGCTGAATGGGATTTGAAATTTTAAAACTCATCTGTTTAACTGTTAGGGGAATTGGAAAATGAGCCTATTTTCAAAAATAGTGGCGTGTTCCTTTAAGCACTGCATCAAAGATACCATTTGATGTGCGGTTTCTTATGTGGAATGTTTGGTGTCCTGGTGAGCTCCTCAAATATTTGCAGTCTGAAGAATTGTTAATGATTGCAACAGGTGAGTCATTAATGCAGATTGGGCTATGTGTTGTCCTATTTCCTGAATTCCACTATAAGTACATTTGTTTAGCTGGAATTCAAGGCTAGATTGTTGTTATAACACTATCCTCTCCTGCAGAGGTTCCCTGTATGTGTACTCGTCATTATCACTGATTAACCCAATAATGGTGTTGTCTTCGGGAAATTTGATGATGGTGCTCTACTGTGTAGAGATGCAGTGAATGGTTGAATAACGAGTATAATTAGGGCTGAGGCAAAAGCCCTGTGGAGTGGTGGTCTTAATTATTTTTATGGATGAGGTGATGTTTCCCATCTTGACCACCTGGGTTCTGCCTGTTAAAAGTACAGTACCCAGATATATTTACTCATATTCAGGAGTTTTTAAGAGTATCTTGAAGTTGAAAGAATCAAATTTCTATGTTGAATGGTATGTTAACTGTAAATTTGCTGTAGTGTTCCTGGGAAACAAGGGACTTTTCCCTCATGACTCCTGCTTTTTCAACTTATTTAAAAAAAATCATTATTGCAAAAAAGTAATTAAACTGCAAATGTCTATCTTTAACAGGTTGTCATGTTAACAATCAGGCAATAACGATATAGTTTTTGTTTCACAAACATTAAGACCATAAAATTGCTTTATTTTGAAAGTAATGATAACTTAATGCTCAGTAATTGAGTTAAATGTTGATAATAATTCTGATGAATTCAGTCTGTTAATTCTGTGAATGATTTATCAGAATGATTCTCTCTGAATGATTCATTTAAAGAACTGGCTCATGAGAGTTATTTGTTTGTGAATCAGATCACACCGGTAGTGCTGTATGTATTTGCATTCATTTTACAAGAACAACTACATGTAAATAGAAAGAGGTTTTCTTGCTATTACTTTGTACCACACCACACAGTCTTTTAACATGCAGTCTCATCACATCGTTCAAACTGATTTTTGCTTTTGTTGTCCCTCTAGACTTCTAACTTCTACTTTATTTTTTGCTATTTTATTTTGCCTTTGAAATATGAAATCGTCTATACCCTGGATTTCTCAACCATCCATTGATATCCTTGTTTAGAGTGGGGTACCTCCAAACTTCCTCCAACACATAATAGTCATGACGTTTTGGTTTAGATTTTCAAGACAAGCCATATTTATATGCAATAAGTCATTAATTTGATAGGTTTACAGATATGCCCCCTTCTGTAACATTTTCATGAGCTGTTGGACTTTATCAAGTGGCAGTCCATTACAGACCTACAATTCATGTTAAACAGGAAAACATTATGTAGTATGGCGAGGTGAAGCACTCAGGTAAATTATGATTATGAGGTTAAATGACTCCAATAGTATTAGCAGTCTGGACAAGCAAGGCACTCTATCACTTGGTATTGTAATTCCAAGCTTCATTAAGACTTTGACGTTTATCATTTTTCATCAAAGGCACCTGTCAATGAATAATTAAGCTGCGGATGAGACGAGTAAAATCTTTAGTAAGAGTAGAGCAGGAGACCACTGCGTCATGCAAGGTTTGGTTTCCGTTTGCTTTGTGTAGCTCAGATTTAATGTAAAATAGCAATCAATGACCTTCAAAAACAGCCAACACATCTGTGATTGAAACTATTGGCATCCTTCTAGCACATACCTTAAATGTTTAATAATGTTTCATGAATGCTTTAATAACATATTACAAGTGCTAAGCCTCTGCAAATAATCATCTTGGTCAAGTATTCATTGATAAAGAATTTAAGTCATCCAAGTTATGCAGTACATTGTCATATCCCCATCACGTGTGTCTTAATATATTAGATTAAATATTACGGTCACTGGGTTTTTTTAAAACCTTTTTTGTTTTAAAAAAATTATTGTGAATTAAAAAAAAAAAACTTGTAGTCCTATGCCATTCTATTATGAAAAACAGGCAATTTATTAAGAAATATTCAGGGTGTTTAATACTTTTTTTGTTAATTCAAACAAATATTCAAAATGTAAACAACACACTTTTTTTTGCCAATCTTGTTTTAATTGGTATTCATTTCTTTTTTTTCCTGTCCTCAACTTCATCCTTTGTCCTTTATCATACTAAGCCTTTTTAATAGCCCTAGAATTATTTATAGACAAACATATCTATTTATTTATTTATTTTACAATGCTTACTACATGAATGACTCAAGTGAAGTCCAAATAATTTTCAGAAAGACCATAATTCAGACATTAGCAAAATGGGAAGTAAGAAGAGGAGAAAGAGACAGGGAAGTTGGAAGAAAATTGCATATGATAGAGAGAAAAGAGCAGAAGAGAGCTGTAATATCTTTGTGTGTTCGGACATCATACCGGGTGTCACATTTAATTTGGGCTCAAGCCAGGGACACAGAATCTCCCACAGTCAGGAGAAACAATGCACATTTTAGCCCATAAACAATCAGTAAACAAGCACTAATGGGGTTTTTACTGTTATGGCCAAGAAATGAAAAATGCAAGAGGATCAATTGCGGACATTCTATCTGCCATAATTACTTTCCTTTGAGTGCTTCCAGAAATGTGGGAGGTCTGTGGATTGATTCTTAGCTAATGGTATATTCTGTGAGGGAACTAAAATATGTCTCTCTTAGAGTCTGTGAGGCTTATTACCTTCTTGCCGTTTATGTTTGCCTGTGTGCTTGCTTTTGTGCTCCTTGAAAATTTGTGCTTGTATAAAGATGTTTTGCTTCTGTAGTTGGCTTGCAAAAATGAAATTCTGTAAGCGTAGCTCAAAGACGCGAAAAGTGGCCTGGTGGGAAATGCATGTACTCTGACACGGTGTGTGGTGTTGCTGATGTTATCAGATACAAGGCAAAGTCCCATTCAAATAATAATAAAATGCATGTATGCAGGTTTAAATTGCAGAATGAGAGTTTCATTTATTCTAATTTGTTCTCAGCAAGACCTCAGTAAGAAGCATCCTTTCGACAGCACAAGAAAAACTGTAATGTTAATCAATATTCAGCATTGAGTATAAGGAGAGTGCTTTCAATATACTGTTCAGCCCTCTGATCTTAGGGCTTTGGAAATTGGGCTTTTATGCCATTTATGGCTCAATTTTGGTTTTGGCTCACCCAGCTGTTGTTAAGCTATAGTTAACTCAGTTAAGCTATATCTGAGTTTTGCAGTTGTTTTACCCAATTTAAACCAGTGAAATGCTGATGCACCTTTTCATCAATGCCACTCAGTTTTTGAAGTTTAAGAGCTTTTTTCAAGAGGACTTCACAATTCCTCTCTACTAATAATGCACAGGTTCAGCCACATTTAACCGTCTCCTTTACACATCCTCTTACATTTGCAGAAGCCAATGCTGCAAAAAGTGACATCTTCTCAGTTCAGATGTCTCTATCATCATTTTTCCCTATAGACCTGTTTAGAGGGAGCCCCAGTGTGCTACACTTTGACCTCTGCTATTCTTATCACGTAACTCTAATTGCGCTCATAAGAGTTTCCAGAATGTGTCACAATCGTTTTGTTTAGCAGATAGATGGTCAGTAATAGGAGAGGCAGTGCTGTTATGAGAGGACCTGTCAGCGGGACTTGATAATGCCACTGAGAGAGGAGAGGTTAAAGACACTGCTTCCTCATTAATATTTAATCTCTTGTCTGTGTGGCGGATCCACTTCGCCGCTCCCACTCATCACACCATAATTGCTTTACATTTAATTTGGCTCTGGAGAACGGTTTGAAGCTGAGTAAATTGTACTTAATGTTAGTGTGGAGACTTTAGACACTTTCTTTTAAAGTGAGAAGTGAATTGGAGAGCGACAGTTGAAGCCTAGCTAATATAGGGTTACGGGTTAAGATGTTGATGCATGAATGTGATGGCAGACACTTACTCCTGCCTGAATATTTAATGAGATATCTTATTTAAAACTTTACTATTCATTGTGTAATATACAAGCTTTTGAGAGACTGGTCATTGTTCACTAATAATTAATTACATACAAGTACTAACATGCACAGAAAAGTTTCTATATTTAGGAAAGTTTACACGTCCTTTAACTTATCCATTATCCTATTCTAATGTTGATGCATGTAATGTTGATTATTCTAAATGAGGAAGTCCTTGTCTAGAGTTACACACCCAAGCCATCTCCATATAAAGTTTTTTCCTACAAGCTCTACTGTACAGACATCTTTGTAAACATGTCCTTTTTAATTCTTTACCTATGTTTTTCTATTTTTTAAGACTTAAGGCGACTTTTTGTGTATGGTTTCTGTTATTTCTAAACTCGTAATACATTTATTAATGAATCATTATTGCACACAGGTTTCCTTCACAAATTCGGGTACATGCACGGTTAGTGAATGAGCTTCCAGTGTTATTTCTCTTTTTGTGAGGATTTCTATGTTTGCGATCATGTTGTGCTCCATATTTGCAAACTTAAAATTGATTTATCTCACCCTTAGATGACACATACAAATGTTTCTGGAGCAGAAAAGAAAATGGCTTCTCAGTGGACTCGAGCAAACAGTGCAGAGAAGAAGGTGCCCCACACTCGCATTGAGGATGAATCCGACATACAGGTAGAGTCCTTATGGATCTACACGCAGTGCTTGCCTATTTCCACATGCACATTCCCAAACCAGTTTTCCCTCGAATTTTTGTTCTTGTTGCACAGAAGACATTATTTTGTAGCCATCAGAAGTCTGTGGCTTCAAATTAGTGGCAAAAGGCCATTTGGATCTTACACCAGAGCCATGGCCTTGCTCGCCCCAACGTGACCTCCCTCCAATCTGGTAGCGCCCTCGTCAGGCCTGGAGGGAAATTACACCTCTTTATGCTGTTGATTGCCCTCACCCTCTCCAGAGGTTTCTGACTGCTGTCTTTGCCAAATCCGCAGCAGGCAGTGCTCAGCCTTGCATGCGCAGAGATAATGATCAAGTTAATTAGACCTGAGATTGAATGAACTGCGGCAGCAACTTAATCATTTGTAACTTGATTAGAAATACTATATTCTCCCAAACTCCAGAGACTGGTAAACTTGAAAATTAAGTTCCACTTTAAGGATTCAGGTCTCAACTTAATGGAGTATAGAGAAGCTGGAAAACAAACCCACCCTCATTCTGTCCCCATTAGTCAGAGCTGGAGCGTTGTTTACTGTCACTATAGGAGGAGTGTGTGTGTAATACTTCACATAATGTGGCCTCTTTATTTGGATACCCAGAAAATCTATTCCTTTGGGAGGAAATTAGGTCAAGGCAACTTTGGCGTCGTCTGTGAAGCCACTCACATTGAGACGCAGAGGAAGTGGGCAATTAAGAAGGTGAACAAAGAGAAGGTAAGTGTTTGGTCGTCATGTTTCACCTGTTGACAGAGGTGATTGATGGAGAGCCGCTCCCATGGTTGTCAAGGATGGGTTAAGTGTCACAAATGCTTTGTATCCATGCAGGCAGGCACTTCTGGTGTAAAACATCTGGAAAGAGAAGTGAGCATCATGAAACAAGTGAAACATGAACATATTATACATCTGGAGGAAGTCTTTGAAACACCAAAGGTGAGAGCAAAAACATCTATTCTGTTTCACACTCCTCTTTCCTTTAAAGCTCACTCAGCTGTGCTATTGTGAACTCAGTCAGTCATATGCAGCTGGATTGTGTTTGACAGTGGTTTCTCGTTTGATGTCAGAAATGAGAAATGTACATACAGTATGTGTGCTTGTGTGCCATTCTCCAGAGGATGTACCTCGTGACTGAGCTTTGTGAAGGAGGCGATCTAAAGGATCTCCTGCAGAAGAACAAGCACTTCACTGAGGAGGAGACCAGACACATCATCAAAAGCTTATCTGAAGCTATTGTTTATTTGCATAAAAAAGGTGACGCACACAAAACCCAAACACCCCCAAAAAATTTCTCATATCTTTGTTAAGTCGCATGCAACGGCCTGGAATTCTTTGTTCCCCTCATATCCGATAATCGCTCTGATGAGTGCATCCACATTAAGTTTCTCTGTCATTACTGAGAATCGGGCTTGTTTTAATAATGAGATAATAATGAACAACTGTCAGACAAAATATCAGCCCATTTTAATTGAGTCTGAGGGGTTTATTTGAAAATGCTTGGCGTTTTTTCTCTTTCTCTCTCCTTCTCGTGAAATCTGCAGTTAGAGGTAATTTAGGACGTTGCTTGGCAATGAGACACCATTACATGGGGCTAATGAGTCATTAACAACGAGCAGGGGAGGAATACTGATTAATAGGTGTGTTTTTCAACAGTCCCCGAGTGCTGCTGTGTCTCACGTCTAGAGAAGCTAATGATGCCACTTGCAATGTGTATATAGAACTCGAGTGTTTTATGAGATTGCAGTATATTAGCCTCACACGCTGATTATAATTTGATTATTTTCACATTTCTATTTAAGTGCGTACAGTTACCATGTGAAGCAGTAATGAAGAATCATGATGTGTAGATTGAAAGTGGTAAGAAGAGGTGGGCTCTCTTCTTATACTCTATGCTAGGTTCATATGAGAACTGACAGTAAAGAGTTCCAATTTAAAAGGAGCAGAGCAAAAAAGTTCACCAGAATTGGTCATTAAAGCATATTTAAAACTATTACCATTGCAGTGCATTGCATTTTTGCCATGATCTCCTCTCTATGAATAATACGAGCCCATCTCTCCCTTGCTCTGTTTCTTCATTCTCTCTCTCAGACATCGTTCATCGTGACCTCAAACTGGAAAACATTCTTGTGAAGAGTTGTCACCAAGGCAACGATAACGATATGGTCAATATCAAGGTGAGAGAGAGACGGTAAAAACTTCTTGCGCAGGCATGTGGTATGGCATTCAAACGCGGCGGGACCTCTGGACATTCTCGTCTATTGTTTAGTTCTCCCACCGTCCTCCTTGCCCAAACCTTTTAACTGCTTTTTAAATACTGTCTCATTACACCAGACCTCCTGCCTAACTCCTTTCATATCACATTCTCAAAGAAAATGAATCACAAGTGGCTTTTCTGAGACAAATTACCAGCCGGGGCACAGCGTGGAGTAGAATAGAGCATTGACGGGAGCCGACTGAAGCCGCTACCTGGAGCGGAGGGTTGAATCAGGGCAGCGTTGTGTTATAAATCAGAGTAGAGCAGGGGCCCAAAGACAGCGCTGTCCTGGCACTGTATTAAAAGCTTTTATCTGGCAGAAGGTGGTCATCTCTCCTGGATATTAATCCTGCCCGCCCCTGACGCACCAATGAAACGATATACACTCCTTGTATATATTATTCATACGGCTCAGGAGCGCATAGTCAGTGTGAGTGGGTGTACCGGCTGCTCTGTGGAAGTCTGTTTGGGCTGTAAATAGTTTAATTGAGATCTAGAAGTGAAAGCGAGACAGATCCAGTGATCCAGTGCAGCATGTCTGTATTTCATTATATTCAACAATCAGAATCTAATGATGAAAAACTGTAGGAGAAGGAAACGTTTGAGTGTGTCCTGTACTGTATGTGCTTATGTTAAACATTGTTTGATTTTGAATAACATATCAAAGGCCTGTCCTATCTCATCTCAGGTCACAGATTTCGGACTCTCTGTGCAGAAGGGCGGTGTAGGCAGTGAAAACATGCTGCAGGCCACCTGCGGGACGCCTATCTACATGGGTAATTCATATATTCAAACGCATACATTCACATGTTCCATTTACTTGTGATTTGATGAATTACTGTGTTCATTAATTGAATGAAGCGCTGATTAAAATGAGCAGTAAAGAGGAGATGACCTAATTTAAGTGATGTGAAGCTGATAACATTCGAGAAGGAGTAGAGGCTGAAAGCTGTCAACGGCGTCACGCATCAGATATCACACATTACACCAGCCTCAAACATCTTTCATTATTGACACATGGACTTGCCCTTTCAGCGCCTGAGGTGGTTAATGGTCACCAGTACAGCCAACAGTGTGATTTGTGGAGCATTGGCGTCATCATGTACATGCTGTAAGAAGATCTCATGTTGTTTTCCATCTCATGCCCACACACAGACTCACATTGCTGACTTAAACTTTGTGCGTATACTTGTGTTGTGTTTGTTATACTTTTTCAGACTGTGTGGAGAGCCTCCTTTCATTTCCAGCTCTAAGGAAAGGCTTTCTGAGATGATTATGAAAGGAGAGCTCATTTTCTCTGGCCCTGTGTGGCACACCATTAGTGATGCAGGTTAGAACTGCCTCTGTTACCCACACCGCTCCATTACGATTGCAGTTAAACCAGTGTGGTAACTATTTTATGTTTTGTCTTACAGCCAAAAATGTAATACGGTGTTTGTTGAATGTTGACCCAGCTCACCGCATCACAGCCAATGAGCTGCTAGATAACCCTTGGATTTCGGTAAGAGAACTCAATTACTCTCTTCCCTTTTAAAATGAGGTCATGAATATTATAGATTGGGAAAACAGCTAATTAGCACTCTTCAATTTGATGGATGACTAAATGTGGAACCTGGCAGAAAGAAAGACCTGAAAGAAAGAAATCTGTGTTCAAAGGGGGACACCTCCACCACTGTTACACGTACAAACGTCTTAGAGATGATGCGTCAGTTCCGGAACGCTCCAGAGGACGAAGAGAGTGTGGAGATGAGTGAGGGACTGCAAAACCTCTCTCTCACTTCCTCTCAGGACAAAGGGTCAGGGCCGAGAACATCTCAAGAGCTCTCAGTAACCCCAGCACCTCCTGAGGACGTCATAGACAGTAGCAGTAGCAGCAAACCCTCCACCCCAAACAAGAAGGTAAAAAAGTATCGCAATACAGTTCATTCAAATACAAAGGTGAAGCATTTCTGCTTGATCATGCATTAAGAAAAGCATTCTGTTGCTCATTGTATTATGAAAGACCAAATGTCAGACCAAAACTTTCAAGAGCAGTCTGGAAGAATCTCAATCCTTCATCATGGCCATAGGAATGGAAGTCCTGTTTTTAGTTATAAAAATAATAAATGCTGTGATGCAAATCATTTGCTCATCATTTAATGTGTATATCACTGCACCCACAGAGAATTCTGTTATTGTTTACTTGTTAGAGACAATACAGTATCTAGTTAAAGGAGTCCTATTATGCTTTTTCACTTTTTCTATTTTAGTTCGTCTGTAATGTTGCTGTTTGAGCATAAAAAAGATCTGCTAAGTTACAAAGCTCAGATTCCAATCAAAAGTAGATATTTTATTTAATAGAAATCACTTTTAAAAAACTACAATGAACGACTCGTTTGGACTACAAGGCATTTTTTCCGGGATTTGTGATATCACAAATATCGACGAATGGGACGAGACCTGGTTGAGCTGCACTAGAGAAGGCAATGAGTGTTATCACTATGTCGGAGACACGCTAGCTTTCCCAAGGCAGACGAACTTAGAGTGGTTACAATCATCCGGGTTTAAATCGCGCTCAAATTGATTTGATTTTGATGCAATATTTAGACTGAAGCTGGCAGGCGGCTATGGTAGGGGCGTGACATTTCCGCCCCGGGGGGGTTGGGGGGTGTTGGGTTGGGTGGGGGGTTTGGGTGGGTGTTTTTTTGTGGGTGTTTTGGGCGCTGAGTGCTGCCAATCACAACACACACTGGCCTAGCTAACCAATCACAACACACACTGACCCAGCTAACCAATTACAGCACATTTCGTATTTCAGAAGGCGTGCCTTCATTTGATACAGGAACTATTCGATCCGTTCATGGCCAGATTGGGGAGAGAGGTGTTGTAATAATGTAAAATATGTGAAAAATTATGTGTTTTTCGAACAAACTAGTATGAGTGCTTGTTCTAGTACACCCCCAAAACAAAATCAAGACTTTGTAAAAGAGCATAATAGGACCCCTTTAAAGGATGCCACTTAAAGAACTTAATAAAATTTATATTTAATGAATGTTTGTGTCCTTACATTTACATTTATGCATTTAGCTGATGCTAAATATCCAAAGCAACTTACAAAAGAGGAACATAAGCTTTCTAGTACTTAACCTTAACGTCCTGGGGGGGTGTTTCACGGGTTAGGAGGCAGCGGGGGGTTGTTGCCAGGTTTATTAGAAAGCTACATTAGGAAAAAGCCGAGTGCATGAGTGTGTGGCGGGGTCTGCGGTGCAGAAGAAAGTGGTGAGTGGTGTGTGGTCGATTATTTGGTGAATCCATAGGAGGTCGTAACTAACTTTAGGTTATGTGGTGGGGGGGCACTGTTGTTTGGTAAAACTCCTTTCAATAAGCACTAAAGCAATACAACTATATTGTGAAAATAATCACAGCTAATATATAATATTTGTCTAACAACATCATTTAGCGGAGATAATATTCACAAGACAACAGTTTTTAGTTCAGTTTTTAGCCTGAATTGAGGTAAAGAAACAAAGCTTATGGTGTTCATTTTGTCAGATTTTCTTGTGAGGGTGAGTCTGTGGGGGTGGGGTTTTATTTTTTGTAAACATAGCACACAGTAGTGTTTGTTCGTCACGTGTTTTTCGTCTCGGTTTTGTTTTTGTGGAGGGTGGTTTGCTCTGGGTTTGGGTGCCGGGGGGATCGGAGCTGCAATTGAATGATCAGAAATTCTAATATTGCTGACATATGCACTGACTTGCACGAAAGGCTTTGAAGGTCTGGGTTTTTCATGTATTATATATTTCATTCCTATAGCCTCTGAAGAAAAAACTATCAGCCTCATCCTCTAACGGTGTTAAGAAGAGTGCGTCTGCTGCAAAGGCCTGCAGCACTTTGAATACATCCGCTGCACAGGTCAGTCATTCACTTCACTGAGCTTTGCACTTCATTTTCTAAAACATTTGTGCTTATTCAAAAGGAGATATTTTGTCTCCTAAAAGGTATGTGAAAGAAATCCTGGCTATTTCATAGCTAACCTCTATGATTGGATTAAAAAAAAAAACCCTGGCTGTTCTCTGAACAGCCACTAGATGGTGCCAAGATAACCCTTCTCCAGCAGTTGTCATACAGCATGCAGCACTGTCCAGTAGTGTGGTGTGTTGCGCTTTTGTGAGATGAATGAGAGTGTCTTATCTCCGCAGTCCCACACAGGTTACAAACCCCCTGCTCAGCCAAGCACAAAAAGCTACAGCAAGGCCTCCTCCATCTCAGGATCCTGTCTCAAACCATCATCAACAGAAGCAGCCTCTGCAGCATCCAACTCAAGTAGGCGCGAAAGCTTGTCCCCACGTCCCTACACCACTTCCATCCACCGTTCCACCAATCCAGGCTTTGGCTTCCAGGCTAAAAAACACAGCTAGACCTCGGCGGTGAGACTGCTCGAGTAGTTGCGTTCAGTGCCAAAGGTGAGGAATTCAAGGGGGCCGCTGCTGCGTGGTGGGCCCGCTGGATACACAAATGACAGCCAGAACAGTTTTACAGTGAAGCAGAAGTAAAACTGTACTTCCTCCAATGTGAATGTGCTTTTAGTCTCCTTAGTAGGATGGATCTTAATAGTCACTTTTTATGAAGTACACAGAGGCCCCCTCTTTTGAGGATGAGCTACTAGATTTTTTGGGGGTTGGTTGCTGCTTTATTTTTATGGACCTGGAACAGATGAAGTCATCACGCCTATTCATGGCATCTAACATAAGGCGCATAAGTCATCTTTGCACATTGAAATGCTATTCTCTAGAGAGTAAAGGAAGTTCATATGTTTCATCATGAAGGACTGTGAAGAATGTATTGACTATAACAGGGTTTAATAGCTTTTGCTCTGTGTTTTGCAATAATAAATAGGCAATAACAGAGTAATTTGATGCAATATTCAAACACAACATAATTATTCACCATTTTCGACTAAATCAAATGCCACAATAGTATGTGTAAAAACTGTCTATTCATTTTACGAACATCTGTTGTTTCCTCTGCAGTTGTGCTAATCACACCGGTCATCTTTTGCCAAATCACATCAGGTAGCTGTTGTATATGAATAGTTCTTACTTGTTATCCATTAAAAAGAAGCCATCCAACAGCATGTCATCTTGACTTTCAGTGACTCGTGTACACAATATATGTGACCCATTAATTTCCAATGAATTTTTCCTACTGACGTTAGACGTACAGAACACTTGCATCACAAATAAATAAGTCAGGGGGCGAGGGAAATTTAATGTTAGCCATATGCTATGACTGAGCGGTGGGGCGCCAAGTGGTTAGACACCATGAAGAGAGCAGGATTGGGAGTCAAAGTGCAGGGTCTCTAATCTTGTTGAGAGCAGCAGGGTATATTGTGAGTACTGCAGCACTCCAGCACTGGTCTCTCTGCTGAAGAGAAAATAATCCCCAAGATGGATACAATATTAAAATAGTCAAGCAGAACTCACACAGACTGTATTGCAATCCTCCTATTTGCATGTGGATGTATGCGAGTGTGTGTTTGTGTTCATGGGAATTTCAGGGAGAATACTGAAGGCCCCATCCATTTAACCCTTTTAAATGTATTATTACGTGTGCACTCATTTATCTTTTCAATTTTATCCTTTTACAGTGCTAGAAGAAGTGATGGACTGCATTAATGTACAACTAGGTGCAACAGGGTAAAAACAAGGAAAAGCTTGTTTTATTATGAATGTAGTCCAAAGGGCCTTGTTAGGAATGAGGCCTTGAACGTGTTGTTGTTTTTATAAGGTTAATATGTTTAATTTCATTCAAATATTTTTTATTAAGCACATTCTTGAAGTGCCATACTTGTGCTAGAAGATTCAACAGAATGTTGCTATGAAACAAAAAATAATGTTGCGCTTTGGTAGCTGTGTATGTAACAATAGACAATCAGGGATGAGATATTATCTGGAAAACTAATTCTGTAGTTGATACGAAGATAATTTAGATCTTAGTATGGAATCTTTAAGCAATATAACTAATTAGATTGGTCAAACACTGGCTCAGTTTACTGTTTGTATCACTCCTCATGTTTGTGTAAATGGAATTTTTTTCTTTTGGAACAAAATGGTCATATTGTTTTTGAAATTGGTGTTAGTAAGATGTTTTAAAGTTTTTGAAGTAAATCCCTTATGAAAAGAAACAGTAATTATGTGAAATATTATTAAAATTTTAAATAACTTTTCTATTTTAGTATATTTTAACATTTATTTTATTCCTGTAATGGTAGGAAACTGAAGCAGAATTTTCAGCATCATTACTTCAGTCTTCACATGATCCTTCTGAAATCATTCTAATATAATAATCTGGTGCTCAAGAAACATTTCTTTCTTAATATCAGTGTTGAAAACAGTTTTACTGCTTAATATTTTTGTGGAAACCAAGGTACACTTTCCTGGATTTTTTAAACTCTTTTATAACATTATAAATGTATTTACTATCAATTTTGATTATATCAAGTAAGTTCATATAAAGTAAGTGTTATTTCAGACACAATATGACCAGCATTTTTGTTCGTATTTGCTCCATCTAAATAAATAAATCGTTTCAAAAGAATCCAAAGTAGAATCAGAAATTCTGTGTAGCAATCCCAAAAGGCACGGCACAAACAGTGAAACACTTCAGTTCCAAATATCATCACTCTTGTCTCGTCCAGTCAAAGTGGATTGGAACTATCATATAATACAGAACTAAGCTCAGTGATTGTTCAGCCTCAGACTTGTATAACTCTAAACGTTCTGAGCAGAGAGATACCACTGGATGGAGCTGTAGAAAACATGAAGCACTGTCACGCTAGGAACAGAGACAAGTGTTGGATCACAATAGCTCCGTATCGAGTTTCCTGCGTGTCTGGCCGTGGTCACTTTTGATGGATTGAGCCATTAAATAATTATAGTGTATGACAGTGTTTATTACCCGTACACAATGAATCATATCCACAACCCGATCTGAGCGATTGTACTACAACAAGATGGACTTTCGACTACCACTAGCCAAACCGATCCATTGATGGAAAAAAGGGAAGATAACAATGATTTATATGCTTTAAGAAAATCTCAACCCCCTCAAGGCTGGGGAGTGAATTTGCATAAGGCATGTTTGGAGAACCTCCTGTACAGCTAATGCCTTGTCAGTAGCAGGGATGGGATTTCAACATATGGCCCTCATTTTCTTGTGCCAGACTTTTAATTCATTATATCAGTGAGGGAGAGAGAGAGACAGAGAGAGAAATCTTCAAATTGAATTGTGCTGGTGGAATGTGACCTGCAGTAAATTACAGGAGTGCATCTGTAGGCCTCGGGGAGAGAGTGAAAGAGAGCAGAAATTTAGTAGATTAAAAAACCGAGAGAAAAACTTGGTTGGAGTTCGGCTGGAGGAATGGCCCTGATATCTTCACATTCCTCTTTGCCAGCACATCCACAATTCCGTTTGTTGTAAAATAGATTTTTTTGGGGGAGATCTTTATCCCGCAAACTTGTCTTCCGAAAAGCCAGTGTGCGCGCAGTAGCTAGGGTAGCATGGCAGCTGAGAAAGGGGCGTTTGTTTGGGACAAGCTGTAGAGACAGAAAATTAGAAAGGCGGCCAGTTGGAACAAGGTGCTTGCCTTCCTCCTCCTCTGCAGTAGTGTAGCCTGACAGATGGGCACCGGGGAGGAGGAGGAGAGGGGGAATTAAAAATCGGTCGCCTCTTTTAGATCCTGGAGTCAGAAGCACCGAGGGATGCGGAGATGCGGCCCGCTGTGTGACTCCAGGAGTTTGCAGGTGTGCAGGAGGTGCTAATGTCAATTGAGGTTGAGGAATAGAGGGAGAAGGGATTGTAAGTGCCCCCCTCCGGTCTCCCACCCACGCCGGACCCAGCATCTCCTCGTACAGGGAGTCGCAACTCAATAACCTTAATGGTGCTTCTCCTAATTAATCAGCTCATCTGCGGAGACCTGATACCTGCAGTCGAGTTCCTCCTAATGCACAGCATCCTCACCATGTCGCCCATGACATTGTAGTAATGAGCTAATGCGGCTACAATGTCACACCAACGTTGCAGGGACGTTATCGGCGGGAGCTCATCTCACATGCTGATGTCCCTGATCCCCTTCAACGCAAAGCGGAGCCGGTGTGGCGCGTTGGGTGCTGACACAACCACAGACGCCTTTCTTAAGAGGAGAAACGCTCCGCCTCGAGTAAACATCCGAAACAGATGGCATTTTCAAAGCAAGCTTCATCAATCTTTGTTGACACTATCCCTCGTTTTTTTCCCCAAAACTGCTCTTATTTGGGATATTTGCAATTATAATACATAAGCTCATTTGAATATCAAATTAATTAGCGAACACACTAGAGTAAATGCTTTTTTTATAAGTCCTTGTTAAAAGTGAAAAGTTCTCAACTACGGTCGGATGGCGTGTTAATTTACAGTGATATCTAATCCCACGTCGCCAGACATAAAAGGCATTACTATACATATTTTAATGGGGAGGTGGTTGTTTTCCAAGCAATTTTCTGCTACAGTACATTCTTAATTTATTCATATTTAATTTATTGGTCTCTGCATACCCACTCAGCAAAACTAATCAACAGCATGTAACAGGCCTCTTAAAGATACAGCGCTCTTTGGCAGGCGGCGGGACATGAGTGGCCCTCGTCTTCGAGAAGGCGCTCTGAGCACCGAGGACAGTGCCGAGACGCACGCATGAACTCCCCCAAGGAGACTGTTTGATTCCCACAGACAACCTTTTGATAATTGAAAGCGAGTGAGCGAGAGGAAAAAGGAGTGAGAAATGTGGCCAGCCTTGAATCACCTGAAATATTTCAATTTTGCGGGTGCTGACCATCAGCCCCTGCTGCCAGAATGTCATCCACAGAGGACTGCTCACCTCCCCCTCCTCTTCCTCATCCCTCGTTCCCTCTCCGCAAACTCCTCTGCCCTTGAATCTGATTCGTTTTTTTCCTCTCTCTCTCACTTGCTGCTTTGGCAATCATTTAACACAGTGTGACTTGAGTTCTTATCACCTGTGTGCTCTGTATGCTCCAAATACCTATCGACCCATTGACACAGTGTAAGGAGGGACTTGGGCAACCTTACACATGGAAATGATTTCAATTAATTACCATTTCCCCGGAGAAGGCCGAGTGGCGAGAAGAAGAGCGAGCGAGACAAAAGGTCCGAAGAACGGGAACATTCTTGCGGCATGATGCGCGCCATGTGTAATGAGCGTTGGAAAGGTCATTTGACACGTTTCTGTTGCTATGAATCAATTTCTTTTCGAGCACTTAATTCTTGTTTTGCAGGCATTGTGTGAAGAGGGTGAACTGACCAGAGTTGGGGGGCGTGGGATGGCTATTGTGCAGTTTTGGCACATTATTTGAGGGCACCTGCAGGGTTACTGAAGAGGATGGAGAGGAGCGCTCTAATGAAATCGAGCATCAGACCTTCTATCATAGGAAAATCACTGCTGTCACCCTTATAGTAATTGGGGCATTTAATAGAGGCCTGTGATAAATCCAGCTCGATTACAAGGACTTCTTCAGAGAAAAGCCCAGTCGAAAAGTGTCTTGAGAGGCCATGACAAAGTCATATCCTTGTGTGTGATCAAATAGGTTCTACTTGACCATAAAACACTCATAAAAGTCCATAACCTTTTCGAACAGAAAGTTCAAAAGAGAAACTATATTTTATTTGTCAGAGCTCAACAATGAGTTTTTTTTCTGCAGTAGTTACATTTTGAGTTTTTATTTTCTGCAGTGCGTTTTTATATTTGCTAGAATTTGTTTCTTCGTTTGATTGTTAAATTTAGCATCCCATGAGTAACACTGCCGCTGAAAAGCAATACAGGAAACATTTTTGCAACCTGTGGTACACTTGCAGTGTGTCATTTCTGGACATTTTTAAGTTATGCCCATAAACAAACTTGTTAATTCAATTTGAGAACTTATACATAGTGTAACCTGTGTCGTCCGATTTACAAGCAAATTATGCTTTTTAGTTGGTTCTTTTTTTACAAATCAGTTTCAACTGTTGCTTTACACTGGTAAAAATAAATGTTCCAGCAAGGTTTTTTTTTTCAATAGAATAACTATTTTAGGTTCCCCAAAGAACCTCTCCAAGAACAGTTCTTAAAAGAACCATTTTTTTAGTTCAAAGAATATCTCAATAATCAGAAAAATCCTTTTCCACTATAAGGAACATTTCGTGGAATGGAAATGTTGAATGAATGTTAAAGGTTCTTCATGGAACCATTGACGCCAATAAAGAAACTTTTTTTTTTAAGAGTGTAGGATACAGTCTCTGTAGTCGTGGTAGCCGTGACAGCAGAATTCACTGTGACCACTTTAGGACTAGTAGATTCGGTGTCCATTACCCAGAGAACAGATATTCAGAAGAAGCTCACATCCACCAGCACTACTGCCAGCAAAAAGACAGACCCACTTTACCACATGCCAGCAGCAATACCAGGTCATTTACATCAAAAGTCATGTGAGAGGAGGGTTTTAATGTGCAGAAGTACCATTTATGAGTGTGATAGCGTGATTAACTCCTTCAGTCCAGTGCATTAGCATTACATAAATAGTCATATTTATTCATAATGGATCCATGTATGGGGGAAAGTATTCATTGTCTGAAGTTGTTTTTCCTCATTGTGTTGATTCTGGAAATTGTTACACATTGTAACAATTGACATACAGCAATGTGTTTTAAAATGAGAACATTAAGCTGTGTGAATATCTATTATATAACTATGTACCAATCATACCAACATGATGATTGTCAGCCGTGTCTTGGTAGAATATCAGCATTTGTTCTAGTTGCACCAGGGGGTCTTTCTGTGTTCCCCCAAATCAACTGATGTTGTTTGTGTGCAGTTGCAGTGTTGTTTTAAGTTCTTTGTTGTTTTCAATTTGTCAAATACTCCAGAGAGAAATATACTACAGTAAACCACAATGAGAAAAGTAAAAACACATTTGTTGTGATCAAAGAGGGGAATATTTAATATGTTTAGGTTTGAAAATGCAGATAATATTCAAGTCAGGTCTTAGGGCTGTTTTAAAACTTTGCAGTAAAACAAAAAGGAACAAAAGGAATTGACACTTAAAAAGGCTGCACCATTCTTTGAGTAAGCCTGAAGTTATAGCAATACCATGCTCCTCATCATTTCCCATTCTCTTTGAAAGATTTAAACGCCTTCACAACAAATCCACCAGTTTGCATTAGCGCCAAACTAATCTCTGATCTCTCGCTTTTTTTCTCTTTGGTTTGGGGTGGGGGGAATATAGCTCCATTAAATATGGATATAATGTCAAGAAAGATGTAATTGGGTTAGAATTAAGGATGGTGCCTTGTTCAGATTACCCCTGTGAATACACAAGCTGAGAGCAACAGCAACATGCTCATGCTGTTAATTAATTGGAGTAAAATGCAACTTTGGAACATTAAATTCCTAAAATGCGGTACCCCCGCCAGAGATGCCATATATATGACTTTAAAAGAATTCCTCTGTTGCTAAATCCAAAATGTCTTTCATGCTCGGCTACATCTCGTAGATTGTAAACCCATTTGCTCTAATCTTCGACGTATTCAGATTTGATAGTCAAATAATCTGTGTTCACTCTCTAATGTCTCGTGAACCTGTTTCCAGAAAGATTCCTCATTTCCTCCCTGGCTCACATGTGGGATATGGAGCCTAACACCCAGGCCCCTCTCACACCACTCTGGACCTGCTGAGATTGGTCTCTCTCCCCATTGCATTATTACCCATTATCACTCGGCCAGCCCTGTATAGGGTGACTGATAGAGAGATGACAGAGAAGACCTGAGCAGCAATAACGCATTATTAGCTTTTTCACAGCTACCTGGGCTGGATTTAGACTGGATATCCACAGGTTCTCTGAGGGCAGTCCATTGTCACAACAGCTGCTTTTTCCACCACTGGAGAAACGTCCACCTCACAACAGGCAAAGTGTTTATTTAGAGAATGCTTTATTTGGCTTTTAGTCTGTGACTCAGGCCACTGTGGAATTAAAAATAGGGAGGTTTTGTGTTCTGTAGTGCACTCCCTAAACTCAGACATGCACTTATACGCATACCATATGCTTCAATCCATCATGAAACCTTTCATAATTAGCGTTATATCACAATGTGGCCAAAGCCACTAGGAAGTTCCTCAAGGGACAATGCCTTTGAGGCCTGTCTCCACAACAGTGACATTTCGCTTACATGCACATTGTCCCTCTTCAATCTTTTTATGTAAAACATTTTTTATGCCACTCACCTATGGATGGATGAACTTTGCTGAAATCGATGATATAGATAAGCCATAGATCATAGCAGTCAACAAGACTGACATAAAAATGAATTCACTGTATGTGAAGTCAACAACTGAATGTAATCATAATGAGGAAAAGTGAGTTATTCCTAATCAATAGCACAATTATGCTAATAGACTCTTTCTCAAAGGCTGGGGCTAATTACCACTTGTGAAATATAGCTTGAGTGACCTTTTTCATTTTTCTATTACACAATCCACTTTATAAAGTGAGAATTCATTGAAAAAGTACTAATGGTCCACGCGAGACCCACACAACACAGAATAAATACTTGCTACACTGTAATATGAATATGATTTCTAATATGAAGGAAACCAATCCAAATATTGCCAATGTAAAAGTGTGTTTAGTATCAAAAGCAGCGGTGTATAATGCTGCACACATTGGAACCTCTGCCTTCTTCATTCTTTGAGATGAACCATATTGGAAAAGGATTGTCTGGTAAAGAATACAATATTTGTACCAAAGCTGGAGAGAATGGCATTTGACTGTGTCCTTTGTGGACGCCTGTGATATTGGCAGGATTGTTGGAGGTTTTAGTCCAGAATTGGAAACTCTAGGATACATTTCAGGGTTTGATTGCCTCATTCCATAGCTTAATGACTGAATGTGTTTATATGGACTTTTTGTATTTCAGTGTATTTGTTCATTCATGTGGCAAATATTTTAAGACATAGTGTTTCTGTAATACTTTCAAATCATCGTCATGATTACAGTATTTTTGGACAGGTCACATCCAGCATGTTGTGGTCATCTTCAAGAGCAGAGAAGTCAGATTAGCAGCTTTTTGATTAACAGAATGTTCAAAAGATCAGCATTGAAATCTTTTGTAACATAAATGTTTTCACTGTCATTTTTGATCAACCCCACCCCAAACTTTTGAACATTAGTGTATAAAAACACTTTTACATTTATGAGCTCTCTCAAGCACAGGGTAAACAACAGCATTAGTTTCATTTCTTTTCGAGGACTTTTAGTTTTGACGAAGCCCACTTTTTCTGCTTTCTTCTCTGCTTGCTCTGAGCAACCAGCATTCTGCTTTGATCCTGTAGCCTCAACCTCTTTTGAACCAACTATACGCACCAATAAAAAGGGAAATATTTTCATACAACACTTACAAGGCACCTGCGTTTAAAGGCTGAACCCTTGGAAAGCCTGTTGAATAAGGCTAGCCGGTACTAGAAAGAGCAGGAAAAGTACACTATTGCTCACCATTTTCGATTTCATGAACTTGAAGTGAGAATAAAAATAATAATTCTCAGCTCTGTAACCCTCTCATAAAAAACATGACATTTTGAATCGTTCAGTCTAATCGATTCTTGCAGAGAGGTGAATGAGCAACTGGGGTCAGACAGTGCAATTTGTGGATGGGCAGAAGGGCAGCAGATGAAGACTGGTGGCTGGGTATAAAAGGCCTCAATGGAGCTTAGTTGATTTCATTTGCAATGCAAGCATGAAAGAAACCTGTAGTAAAGCAATTAATGCATCTCATGTGAGCTCATTATCTATGTGCTCATTAAATCTTAAGTCACCTTTACCTTCACCTTTTCCTTTTAGTTGCTCCTTCTTTACCTCTTCCTGAATTCATCTGAACCCATATGGAAAGCCAAAAATGAAGGCATCTTTATCAGTAATGTTGTGCACATTTACAGTCTGGGTTTGTATGAGAGCAGCTCTGCCCTGTCCATCTCTAACAGACCTCTTCTTTCAAGGCAATTTTTTTTCTTTTTTGCCCCTGTCTGAATTGCTTTTGTTGATTATGTGTAATTGAGGCAAATCTGAGAAGCAAGGCCAGCTCCTTCTCATCAGAGCAGGCAAGATGAAAAGGGTCCATCCAGGCAACCAACGTGGGGGGTCAGCTCAAATCAGATCACGGGGCTTTTCTTGCGTCTGGCAGCCGACATTTTTAAATGTTAATGGACATGGTGAACAAAGCCGAAATGGGTCTGAAAACGCTAATTGTCCCTAATTCATGTAAATAGGTTTTTTAATGGAGGAATTAAGCATTTCAAATACGCAATAGCAGGCAATCAGGCCTTTCATTTGGTGAGGTGGCACAGGTGTAGTGGATTGAAATTCATCTTTCACTGAAGGCGAGCTCATTTGTCACTTGGCCGTAACCGGTGACTGCCACATTGATGGAGAATGAGAGAATGGGCCAAGCGGAGCGCCACAACTGTACCTGACATGTGAAGACACGTGATGGCACTGAGAATGCTCAAGAATCGTTTGCTTATGCTATATAGCTGTATCAGTTGGCTATGCACTGCCAATCTCATACACAAAGGTGCGATACAAGCGAGAGCCATTGAGCTGCGAATTCAATTGGCACCTCTCTTTATATCTGCAGCACAAGATCTCGCAAACCAGAGGACTAGTCATGGAAGTAGTCATGGAAGGGCAAAAGTGTACAAAGGATGCTATGCATCTTTCTTTCTGTGCATATAAGTATATTAACAAATGTGTAAAGGAGCTAGATCAAAAAGAGTCAATTCTCCGTCATATAGGGAGAGAGGATGTATTGTGTTACAGCTCACCTCTAACCTCAAACTTTCATTAGATAGGATTTTATTCAAAGATAATGAAAATCTGCAGTACCTATTATGAGATTGAAAGGTATGTTCACATACATAATGCTCACATGCAGCCTTCGTTTTCCCAATGGATTGAGATGTCACAAACAAGAGAATGGGAACAGCTGCTAACTTATTGCTATGATCATCTCAAATAGAGGAGCAAGCGCAAGGTCATGTTCCATAGTGCTGTAACAAGGCCAGACTGATCGTTTTGCGGCATTGGACTCATGCCGTTAAGGGTATGAATCAAGAGTGAAACGCTCTGTCATAGACTTATTAGACAATATGAGGTAGATATTGGTGCTTTCAGACAATAAAAAAGCCAAGGCCCGGCTGAGAGAGAAGGAACGGAGGCCTATTAGTGAACGAGGAAAGAAACACCTTGTGTAAAAGGACAAATCAGATCACAAGATTTCAAACACTTGAGCCTGTACTCACAAGGAATGATAATGAAAAAGCTGGGATGGGCTTTTTCTGCTGTTTCAAAGAGAATGGCATTGTCTAACTAAAAAAAAAAAGGGAGGGAAATCAAAGAGCAGTTCATTTTCGTGCTGACCTTCAGAGCTCCTGGCGAACAGACAAGGGCACAAACAGATTGAGAATTAATTGGTGCACTTAACATTTTGTGATTATAAGGACCTCAGATCAATACACTATGCAAATAGCAGTATTGATGTGGGCGAAGAAACCCTGTTAATTGTGTTTGGCGACCAAACAGGGCCCCTGTGTTTCTATTCCATTATGGAACAGGAGGCACGGACGACACAGTTCCTCCTTCCCTCCCTCTCTCTCGTCATTCTTTTTTCCCGAGCATCCCTGGAGAAGTTGCAGAGTTTGATAGTCTTGTTTGCATTCAGCTTGGCCTTTTAGCAGCGGCCTTTGAAGAGGCCTGACGCACATGGCTGTTGATGCAGCTGCTGTGATCTTTTCCACAGCCCCTTTCCCCATCTCAGGTCATGGCACATCACACAAATGGCCCTCATCATCGCCTTTATTATTTGCTCCAGGGTAGGGCTGCGGGGGGGTTGAGACAGGAGAAGCTCTGGCGTGGGGGGCCCAAGCCACGCGCCGCACGGCAGAATCGAAAAAACACTCCTCGCAGACAGCCATTCTGATGAATTAGTTTCAGCTTTATTGCGATGGACTGGATTTTCCACTCCCTGTTATTACAGTGCGTCAAAGATGCACTTTCATTTCAGATAAGTACCAGTAATCCTGTTTGCAGGGCCGGGGATAGATGAAGTTAAATATAATTTAAGCAGAAACGGAAACGGGTGGAACAATGCAATTACTGAAAGTGAGATTGAAATGATGCTATTACTATTATCATCATTATTATTGTAATTAGTAGTGCTTTCTTATTGGGCGAGTGCAGAGATGATGGCGGCGATGAATCATGCATGTTTTTTAAATCACACTGCCTTTAAATCACCACCAGAGATCTTCTGCACCGAAAACCCTCATAAATAATATTAGACATAAATAATGTTGTGCATGGATTCCAGGAAATCTATCATAGTGTAAAACCCACCGTGATAGAATGCTAGTGCTAATTACATGGGATTAATTAGTGAGACGTTCTATGACGTCACTGTGGCACTCATACAACCTCTTTCGCAAGCTCGCTAAGTTGTTTTACCGTTTACTGTGAAATCTGTGAACAAAACTCTAGTCCCTCGTGACATTATGGCAGAGTAGTGATAAAATGTGCAAATATTAATCCTGTGATCCTTTTACGTTAGCCAGGCTTTTAACAAAGCAGAATTATTAATATTAAAATAGTTGTGTTCAATAATTGACAGACCACCCGAGTACATTCATTACAGAGGAGAATGAAAGCTCTTGTCAAAAGAGTACAGGTAAAGCCGTACAAACAGTCGAAACGACATGTTATTAGCGGTTTGTTAGCATGCTAATTGCCTTTAATTCCCTTTGGTTCTGGGCCGTGCTCATTTAAAGCATTAGCTCTAATCCTGTAGTGATGGAGGAGTTGCTGGGTGAGGAAGGACAGTCTCGTGGTGATGGAGCAAGTGGACAGGACCTGCCTGAGACATGTTTGTCAGACCATTAACCGCAATATGCCTGGCGCTATATCGGCGATGAGGGTGATTTAAACAGTAGACAGTTACAGGAGACACTCTGGACTTCAGACAGGGCCAGATGGCTCTTAAGGTCATGCACAGCAGCCTATAGCACGAGGCAAGGTGAAATTCAGCATTCTTAAGAATTAGCATAGTGCTGTTGTGACAGTCTTTATGCAACTAAAGACCGTGGCAGTGAAGCTTAAAGTGAACGTATAGACATATTTACAGTAAGTTGCAGATTTAACCAATCAATAAGCGCATGAAATCAAGAACACTAATCACGGCCTGCATGCAGTACATGCATATAAGATACAAGCAAACATAAAGGACACAAACAAACAAGGGTGAACAATAGAACTCTAAAAAGAGAAGCAATATGAATCAGAAAGCATTTTCCAAAAAGACTTTGTCAAGATTGAAGTCTAGTTAATAGTACAGGAGGACTCCTGAAATTTGAATCCATTTCTAGCTAAAAGCATCGGTCCACGGATTGAGGGCATTAGAGAAAAAATAGAAAGGTACATGTCATTTCTATAGGTGCTGAGACATGAGGAGGAGAGAATAGCCAATCTGTACTGTGTAATGGATATGTCAAGAGTTGCTAAATCATTGGTGTTCAGGGCAGAGAGACAAGAAAGCCAAACATAATGTCATCCCGGAGAAAGAGGAAGAAAATAAGAGAAGCACGAGCAAAAACAGGGACATTACAGAGCGGAAATGAGAAAACAATAAGGGCAATTAAATCATAACGTGCACACAAAAGAACGTGAATAATATGGCAATAAATAGAATCAAGTAAATGGTTTCTTTTCATGTGTCCTATCGCTAAAGTGTGACTTCCCTGGCATCTTCCTTGTGTGCATTATGGAAATGAAGCAATGGTACTTTGCTGAACAATAACACATTGACTTTGAATCCTCTTACTTAAGGTTTGATTGCTTCTTGACGGTGGCTTTAAATGAATTGTGTTGAGGAGTGATAAAGAGCTTATTGTTGGAAGAAAAGCCCAGAGCAATGAAGAAAAGCTACACATGGAGTGTCCAGACGATACAGGCTATTACGGTAAGGGAATGGTGTCCTTGACTGCCAGGACGGCTTAGAATTTTATTTCATCTTGTTTTGCTGGCTGCGGACTATGATGCGTGACTGGCGCTGGAGAGAGAGGGCAAAGCATAGAGCCGTTTAAGATCTCATTTACGTTGGGTGTATGAGGATGTGTTCGTACTTACGCGTGTGGGATGGTAGCTATGGAAGAAAATGGGAATGTGCAGTTCAATCCATTACAGTGGGTCATTTTATATGGGCTTGCTCAGATGGACCGGCCTACATTCAGACCAGAGAGGAGCGGAGAACACTAGCTGTCATTGTTTACGCCAGTGGTTCTCAAACTCTGGGCCGCAAGTTGTATTAATTAACTCTGAACGTGCACTTATAGTGTACTTCCCACCTTTAAAAATATATTTTTTAAAAACAATGTACTTGCAGATAATATAATATTAATAAAATAAAAGGCCACTTGTGTACTTAAAGAGAGTATGCTTTCGTGACTTTTTTATAAAAGTACATTTTAAAGCATGGTTTAATTGTCTTTTGCCACGCTTTTAAGAAATACACTTACAGTATTTTAATGTTGATTAATATACTAAAGCACATGTAAAGTACTTGATTAGAATTTTTATCTGTGGTTTGATTCAATATTACTTTTAAAGCTACTTTATGCATTTTTTTTTGAAATTTTAGTTTCATAATCATTCAATCATGGTCCACTGATTAATATATATTATATTAAATACAACTAGCTGTATGTAATATAAATTGAAACTGGAATACGTTATTCAGTTAATTGCCAATAACACGCAATTAAGTGTTGGAAAACATTGCTTTCTTTTTACATATAGGTATATTATTTTAAAGTATATTATTTGTGTAATAAGTATGCTGAAGTGTACTTCATTTTCACAAGGTTACAAACACCACTATTAATAAATGGATGCATTAGCATTATTTTATAGATAGTTACAAAAATGTATAAAGTGAAAAGGTTTCTGATGTCTCATTTTAAAAACTGACATGCGGTAATATACACAAGTGTTTGGTCCATCGTTTTAGCTTGTGAACAGTTGGCTCATTTAGTTTCATTAGATATAATGAGCAAACTTTAATTAAATAAGAACAAAACCAAACAAATTTGGCAATATTAAAGATAGGTAAAAGTGAGGTTATTTCAACACAAATGATACAAACAAAGGATCATTTGTGCACTTAAAAAAACCTAGGTAATTGGATTTAGCCAAATTCTGGATGACTGGTGGTCTGAAATGTTTGTTTAACTTCAGGTGGCTGATCACATCAACAGTTAGCTTAAAACAGACAGCCTTCCGGCCAGTTCCTAGTTTGCTTGGCAGCTTGATTTTGGTGGGCAAGAGTTCATTTAGAGGTTATCGTTGCTGTTGGTCAGTGACATGGAAGCATACACAATCAGCCAACCTCAGCTGGGGAACAGAATAAATGATAGAGCTTTTTCTGTTTTATCCACTCCTTCTGTAGACTTACATCAGCACTGAACCTGAGTGTGGAGAAAACAGCTTGATCCATCAGTTTAAACGATTACGCTGCACTAAACAAAGGCTGCTAATTGGTCTTTAAGGGACAAAACTACCCTCAGCAACAGCCAAAGTGAACAGAGAAACAGAACTGTACACGGCAAAGCCTCACAGTACGACTCGGTGCTTTATTAAGGGCAACATTCCAATGAATTATGCAGAGCTTCAATATGAGTGGGCATGAGAAAAGGAGCCAGACAGCTCCTCTGAATCACAGATGCCAAGAGCCATTACTTTATGTATAAAGTATATAATAATTGTCTCATGTCTCATATCTCATGCCTCTCCATACAGCGAAAATAATGATGCCGTACTGAGGGGTCGCATCTGCAGTCGGAGGAGAGAGATCTACAGTTAAGATTAGTTCAGGAGACTCAGATCACGAAAACACAGCCTGAGTCGTCCACTCTTGTGGACCAGAAGCCTCTGTCCAACAATGCCTCCTTGTATCTTTAAAAGAATGATTCACCCAAAAATCTAAATTGTGTCATTATTTAGTCACCCTCACGTTGTTTCAAACTTAAAATCTGTTACTTTTAAAAGGATTTTCATAGCAACAGTTCATAGCACCCACCAGTGTTTGGGTGAAATGCACAATACATAATCAAACACTTTTTAACAGTAACACATTGTTAAAATGTCACTATAATATCCAAATTACTTTTTCAAATAAGTAATGCATATTTCAAATAATTGACTGACCAAAACAATACAAACCTCTCCCTTTCCAATGTTCCTGATATATCATTGCATACTTTAATACAATAGAAAACACACTTGTTCACAATAACTTCTAATGTATGAAAATGAATAAATCTAAGTATAATATATATTTATATTTCATTGTTTTCTCACTGCCCACTGTGTGTGTGTGAATCAAGTCATCTGAATTCATATAATAGCTTTGTGTGGCAAACAAACACAAATTTGTTATTCACTTGATATGAGATCTCTCAAATGGACTACAAAAGTTGTATGGACTACAAAAATGGTGTGCCAGTTGTGACATCATTATTAGTAAATGCCTATGGAGGTTTCTGGAGCTTGACAGACATGGTCATTGTGAGGAGAAGAGATGTGTGAAGGTTCTTTAAAAAATGTCCGAGTGTGTTTTACAAAAAAATAACAGCATACAGGTTTGGAATAACATGTGGGTGAGTAAATAATGCCACACTCTAAAAAATGCTGGGTTGTTTCAACCCAATGTTGGGTCAAATATGGAACTAACCCAGCTGTTGGGTTAAAAATTTAATTAAAAAATGTACTTACAAAGTTTAACCCAAAGTGGGTTAGTCACTATTGGACCCAACATTGGGTTGAAAACAACCCAGAACTCAATTTTTTAGAGTGCAGAATTTAGATTTTTGTTAAACTCTTTAACAGGCTGAGGTTGTGATGGTTGGAGCATGGGGGTCCGAGGCAGAAAAAAAAACATTTTCATGAAACACAGTGAACAAATGGGATTTCACACAAGAGGCACTGATGGCCTATTAATTCCGCTTTGGCCTGTTTCCAGACTGAGGCAGCCTTGCTCCTAATTCATGGCTAATTTCTATCAGAGGTATCAGGAGACATTTTTTTCTCCCTCTCCATCCAGGCAGGATGCATCCGCATAACTTTAATGGATTCATTTGAGGGCTTGGGCACGGAGACATTGATTGGCCTGCCTCAGAGGGTCCTGCCGCTAGTCGCTTGACATAGGCAGCAAATGAAATGTGACCTCGGGTAAACAGGGCTGAGCCACCAGGCCCCTGCGTAATCCATTAGCACAAAACCTTTTTCAATCTCATTCAATTAATGAAGTGATTTGAAAAAGGGCTGCAATTACCAATGCTTGCAAATGAAAAAAAGAGACAATATAAGAGCAAAAAATATCAAACGAGGCATAAAGGCACAGCACCTGACACATAACAGTGCGTACTTTAATCAAGTATTGAACGCAACGCTGAATGCCAAATCCTAGTTTCTGAAGGAATCCTAAGTGCAATATAAGTGCTAGTGAACAACCACAGTTAATGGATTTCAACATTTAGGAAGAAAGATAGGAGGTAAAAGATAGTTTCAGGCAGGCATTTTGAACAAAGAACTAGTGATTGCTTTTAGAAAGTAGTTTGTATATTAGTATCAGCTACTAAGAGCCTTCATTAAAAAAAAGTCCACAAAACAACCTTGAACAACCTCAGATTCACCGTTTCCCCCCTTATGTGTTTTGTCAATGTCAACAAAAACAGTCAAAACAGCTCTGCAGGTGCATGTGTTCCACCACTTATTCCTCCAAATTGCATTCATTTATTTATTTTCAATTAATAATTTATGATGCAACACACAGAGCTATGCAAATGAACACTTTAATTTTAATGAGTTTTTAATGACCAAACTAAGAATTAGCAGCCGTTGTGATGTGCATGTAATTTGCTCGGAGTGGATTTGGAGCACTTCGGCGCATTTTAAAATTCTGCCAATAAGTGCATGCGCAGAGCCACATCCTTGGACTTATGAAGAGGAAATACGGCAGCAAGGCCATCAAAACATCTTTACGGTGCATGACAAGTAGCGATACAGAGCACAGACATAACCCAATAAACAAAAATGACTTGGCATATAACAACTCCAGACAATAGGAAAGTCTGACCTCAGTGTTGAACATGCTGTAACGATTCCCATCGCTCAGGGAAAAAAAAGAGAAGGAGAGGGAGAAAAAGAGGCTTGGTGCTGTTGGACCCAAATGGCATTTGATAATGCCTTTTTTCAGCAAACCCAAAAGACATAGTTAAGATTTACATTTTCAAATATATGCTGACCTTTTTTCCCCTCCTCTCCTCAGTTGGCTTGTCATCAGGCTGTAATTGAATCGATATATTTCCTGATCAGGCCTGAGATTGAATAAGGTCACAGGAAGCCATGTGTGGACATTAAAAATCATTATTCTACTCAAATTGAGCAGAGATGGCATAGACCATTCAGGGTTCAAAATGAAATTCTATTAGAGCCTATTACACTTTTACAATTATAGAGACATTCCAGTATTACATTGGGAAATGAAGTAATAATAAAAAGCCCAGGGGTGTATTACAAAGAAATGACCGTACTATTTTTCTACTTTGAATCCTTATTAAATTGATGAAGAGAACTTGGTGACTTTCCGGTCACTGATAAGTGACCTTGTTCATGAAAAATAGAGGAGTCCATTTAAACGGCTACATTCTTTTTTTTTCTTTCTTTCCCCAAAGAGGTCCAAATGCGTCCCCCCCCGAGTTACTCTCATCGGGTCCCGAATTGACAAACTTCTTTTCAGACGCAAGAGGAATGTCAGCATTTATATTGATTCTCCTTACAGGCACAATTTAGTTCTATTATTTGCTGCCAGGAACAATTATGTCTTCAATTACGTTTAATTATACATTTAATTTCGGTAAAGTAATGCCAGAGCCATATTGCTTCATGGACTTCTCTTAGTTGCTTAAAGGCTAATTGAATAGGAAAGGCACATTCGGTATAACAGAAGACAACGAGGAAATCGTGTTAGAGTGGCTCAACGGAAGAAAATTCAATAACAAATGTCAACTGCCAACTTTGGTTTCAACTTAAAATTCATGTCTATTGCTATCAAAGCTGGCTTATTTAGATAAAATTCCACTTTAATTAGTTAGCTTATTGAAATTAATCATACTTTATCAGTAATCAACTTATCAGCTTCAGTAAAGAGAAATGAGCCAAGAGAAAATGACTCCAGACTGCAGTGCTGCATGTTTGTAAAAGGAGGATCGGTTCTTTCACTGGCTTCAGATGTTTAGTAGTAACATAAAACTGCTTAATATCTACAAATAGGCGAAAGTGAAGAATCTCTCCACCTCCCTTGTTTTCACAGTGGTGCACCACTGTAAGTAATGTTCTTCTGGTCAATTAGTTGCGATGGTCACAAAGTCTGCAGTGTTCTCACGCTCCTTAAACCCAATTACATGATGGAGAACAGAGAAATACAAGCCACGTCAAATGACATGGCTCCACAACCATTATCGCCACCGCAAATGAGGCTTTCATCTTAGGCGTAAAACAGCCATAGAGAATGTTTCGGTAGTCAGCCATTTCGGGTTGAACTCGGCAGAAAGCAAGGAATGCTAATGAAAAGAACATTTATACCTTCCTCCTCCACCCACCACTTCTTGAGGTTTCTCTTATCTGGGAGCATAAAAACCTCAGACTGGAACGTTTATGAAATACAAAATGACAATCTGAATCAGTGGGTGGCTCCAATCTACAAGGATTAGTGGTTTTGATGTATTTCAATACGGGAAGGTGTACTTGTCGCCTTATTAAGAGCTTCAGAAGTCATCCCTGAAGAAATGAGAGGGGAGGGCTTGGTTCACTCTTCCATGGCTCTCACCAAGCAAATTAGGCCCTGCGATAATCTATTCAGGATAAAAAAAGACAAGTAGAAGACACTCACATCGTCAAGTCTTTCAGGGGGGAAAAAGAGGTCATGTCTCCTCACTTGTTTTTTACCTCAAGGGCCCTCTATCTCTGCTCTGTCCTGCCGCATACACAGTATGATTTATTTTGTACATCAAACAACACTTCCTGTGCTATAGGGAGAACGTACGGACTGTAGCTGTTGCGCTGATATTTGAGGGGACCAAACAATAATGAATTAAATATCAATATGCTAGTGCTTTGTATTTATCATTACATTACAGTGCCATTTTACACAAGATAAAACAACAGTCATGAGCAAGTTCAAGTTAATGTTTTGTACTGTGTTGTGTGGCGTCATCACAGCGTACTCGTTCAAAGCAGTCACTTACTTGGTAACAATAGCACATCATCACTCGCAGCTGGAGTGTTTGAGAGTTTCTCAGCCATGCTTCTACCATCTGACCCTCAACTTCACAGGAGGACAACCAGCGATGTATGTCGTTCAGCGATGTATATGCTCCTTTATGGAGCTCCTGCATTGGTGCAAATAAAATGAAAAACAGATGCATATCCAGCCAGTGTCAGGAGGAGGTTTGGCTGGTTGCGATTGAGTTATGGGGCCTTTTCACACCTAATGAAACAACATTTACCAAATCACCAAACAGGACAATCTAGCAGCCGCAGCTGAAAAACACTTGATTTTAATCACAACCCAATAATTAGTAACCAAAAAGGAGGTGGGGATATAACATGTTACTCAAAAGCAAGGAATTTTGACTTTGAACTGAAATTTATACATCATTGTTCATTTTTCAGCCTTCTTCTACATTCTAATGAAAAGATGAGAGATTGTCAGAGCGTTTTTACAAAGTTGTATGGAATCACAGGATTTTGCCCTACTGTGATTGTAAAACACTCTCATGAGAACTTGAAATCATTTGTATGACATGGCAAAATCCTATAACTTTGACTGGGAAGAAAAACTAAAAAAGTGTTTTTATTTTTGTACAATTACAAACCTTATGTTAGATTTAAATAATACATTTTTTTGTACAGCTAAACTCATAATGTTTCATATGAATTAATTAGACTTTAATGAGATCTAGTTGGCTGATATAGCTAAGATCAAATATGATTTTAATTTGATAATTTTTCTAAATTCTGTGTTATACCCTTTAAATATGCAATGTAATGGAAGTACTGTAGCGACAAATCTTTTCTTCCATATTGTGAAATACATCCAAGTGAAACAGATCATCAAGAAAGAAAAGATGAAAGGCAGAGACTTCTATCCTTCCATTGTTGATGGAGGCAGATCTCAATGCGATCTTACAGTCGATTGTAAAATCGTAATTTTAACATTTTGATTAAAAATCACATCATTTTTAAAGAAACTTATACATGTATGACTAGTTCAAAATTTGATACATAATATGCATTCAGAAAACAGATAGGGTGAATCTTTCTTTCAGGCTTACTTTTAAGACAGCATCTTCAAGCAGAGCAGTGTAGAACCAGAGAGAGTAGAGACCAAAGGCTGAAGAATAAAGAGCTGGATTATATTTACAAAGCGAACACATGATGTATGCCAAACAACGCAGTCATCGGAGCATGCAATTAAGACTACATCAGTGTCTCATTCATTATTTGATAATCAAGTCTAATCACTGTAACCTTCACTACAGGGCCTTTATCCCTAGACACATCATACTTCTTTTGAAAATCATATTTAGCCAAAGCAAGGAATCATTTCCTGTCACTTTGTTCAATTAAATTTCAAAGCAAAACATGTCCTTTCAGGTGTAGATTGTTCAGTGAGATGTTCTGTCATCAGATCTTCTGCTCTCTGGAAATGTGACACTTTTAATAGAAGGATAATGAGGCAGGCGGCCTGATGCACAAGCTCTCTGTTTATAATGATGTTTCCAGAAATCTATCTATTGCTCCTGAACTGTAATTAAACGTTCACAGAATCGCCTGCTTCAACAGTTTCTCCAAACCCATGTCAAGTCCTTATCACATCATTGATTTGTCTGGTGCTGCCTCAAGCCTCGTGAGCAGTGAGCTCACATATCCTGAAGCCTATCCTGCATTTCGCAATAAGTCATTCAGTCTTTGCTGTAGGATTCTGAAAATGTAGAAATATTACACTTGTGCACACTAAAATGTAAATCGTTTAAAAACTATTGTTTATTGTATCAACCTGTACTATTTTACAATTTTAGTAAGATGTGGTTGTTCTGATCAGCCAGTAAGTGATTTTAAATGGTTCAGCAAACAAGAAATTAGTATTGAGTAACGTCTCTAAGCAGCACACAGTAGTGTTTTATTACTGAATGAATCAGTGTTGTTAAAGGAATAATTCAAGTAAATGATTTAATGACTCACTCATAAAGTTAGTTCAATCATGACAACTCTTGGAAGATTTAACATGGTGGTGGATATGACAATGTTAAAGGGTTCATTATGATGCTGCTTAAAAAAGAACATTATTTGTGTTTTGGGGTAATGAAATGTTAGCGGTTTCAAGGTTAAAAAAAACACATATTTTAAACATACGTGTACATGATTGTTTCTCTTCGTAGCCCCGCTTCTGAAATGCGTCGATCTTCTTGACAAAGTCCGCAAGTATGAAAAAGCGAGGTGTGCTGTGATTGGCTAGCTATCTCATGCATGTGACGGAAATGTTACGCCCCTTACCATATTGTGATGATGCCGCATGGCAGGAAGCAAGGATTCAAAAACATTAAAACCCATTATAAACGAGGCATTCGTTGCATCCAGTGGGGACATAATTATGGATTATAATGACTTATACTGTCTTTTTATACAGTCTGTGATTCAGAACAGCTGGCATTGTAGTCTACTATCCCAGGATCAGGAAACAACGGTTCTCCAGAAATGTGATGCAAACATACTGATATTGGTGTTGAAGTGTTCTTGAACGGTGTGGTAAATACACGTAACCATTGAGTTTAAGTAGTGTCCATTTTGGAAGGCAAACAAGTAGGTTCGCTTTTCAAACGAACCACAGCGTCACCGCAAGGCGGCCTAGAGTGAGCAGGAGGGCGGGATAAAGTGCAGAGAGTGAGGAAGCCGTGGGCCGGAGGGATAGAAGGTGAGCAGAAGCACCGGATTCGACGAAGGACCACAACGCGCCGGTGGGCTTGCGGCAAACCACATGTGACGACCCCGGGCCGGACTCCACTTCGTCCACGGTGAAAGACGATCCGACGATCCACAGCGCGAAGTTGTAGTATTCCTCAGCAACCAGCACGGATCAGCTTTAGGCATGACAAAGCTGATATCGTCCTTTTTTGGAAGGCCAACCAAAGTAGTTTCGCTTTCACAGCAAATGGCTGGGCGGCAACAACAATACTGCAGAAGAAATACGGAGACTAAAAGTTGCGACTTCTGTCTATTTGCGTGAAACATATTGGCGCTGCGTTAGTGCAAATCTTTCCCATAGTGTGCTAGATGGATGTGGGCGGTGTTAGAAAAAGACGTTTTAGGTAGGCAGGCTGACTCTTAACTTTTATAAAGATTATCTATTTGGATTTGAGACTTTAGTATTTGCAAATCTTCTTTATGCACCAAGAGCTCGTAACACCCCAAAGAGAATAAAGAGAAAAAGAATTGAAAGGCATCAACTATGATCCCGCTTAATGATATGGCTTGCGGGAATAAGATCTGACTACGCTATTGCTGCTTAGGTTATTGTGTGTGGTAGATTATTGCTGCTGCTGCAAGCAAGTACAGGAACTTGCTACTGCCAATGCATACGGCGATTAACGGTATTTACAGACATCCCGGCATGCACAAATAGCTATAAATAACCATAGAGAATAGACAGGTGGAGCTGGGGAAGGTGGAGGGTTTCAGATGAACTTAGAAAGCGCGCTGCAGGAATCTCAAGTGAATGCTAGCCAGCCATATAAATGCAAGGCAGTAAGCTTATTGGCTGCATATGCAGCATGAACCAATCAGCTTGTGCCAAGTCGTTTAACTCTCTGAATATCATCAGTTACAATAACAACCTGTCAGCCTGCGCTAGTTTCTGACTGAAATACACATGTATTTAGTTCTTGAATGAATGAGTGTTTTTGAACAAATTGGTTAAGTGAATAATTCAGTGACTCACAAGGACAGTCACTGGTCTCGTTCCTGATAGAAAACATGTTTTTGAAAGATTCACTTGAATCAAGGATTCGATGACTCACTGTGATGATGTAACCTGCAGAAAGTGTCACTGAAAAAAATCAGTGATTTTACAGACATTTTTGTGTATTTGTATGATAAAGAGTTTTGGTCACCACTTGATGGCGATCAAATCAAGTCTTGAATCAAAACCAGTTGAGAACCACTGCACTATACAATAGTAGCTTTTTAGAAGAGTCCAGTGATACTAGCCAACTGTCTCTTGTCAGGTTTTTCCCCGCTTCAGGTTCCAGTTTTCCAAGTGCACGCACTGCTTTTCTTTCCTCTTTCATTTGAGTTTGACCCCTACTTACCGTACTTCCGAGTGGGCTTCATTAAATGCGTCTCTGCTTCTCTCTCCACACACACACGCTCTCTCTCTCTCTCTCTCACTTAATGGGGAGAAACATTACAAAAGAGAAGCTCCACCAAAGTTGCGCACTTTCTAGCAGCGGAGACAGGTGACCCAAATTGGGAATGCGAGAAAGAACCTGAGAATAAGAAAGAGGAAGCAGGGTGCATAAGGGCCGACGTTGGCGCCGAGTTCTGAGAGGCTTCCTAATCTAAGCCCAGCTATATAATAACTCCGCCTTTTTATGAATCGGGGCTGGAAAAAGACAGGAGAAGAAGGGAGATAGATAGAAATAGTTCACCTCATGTTTATATTTCCAGGCGATTTCCAATCCGTCGGGAGGCCGTAGGCCGCGCTGGTTTTGAGCCAATTTCCAATCAGAGAACCTTACCGAGTAAATGACGCTTTTCACTCCTGGGGCCCTGTTTCTAATATCTCAAACAGAGGTGTCTGGCCAGTGCCCAGGAGTCCCGGCGAGGGAGGGAGGCGGAGCCTGTTCCAAGTGTCCAATAACAAAGCAGTAACAGAGACAAATCCAATGAATCTCTGTTGAGAATTTTAATCACACAAAGGCCCGCTAATTAAGGCAGTGATTAGGGGCATGGAGGAAAAGCACATAAGGACGAATTCTTTAAACAAAAGGATGAAAACTTAGCAGCGTTAATTCTCCGGGCAAAGAGTCCATTCCTTGAACGATGGATAGAGCAACTCATTCAACTATGAGACCAAGTGGCAGCAAATATTATGATGAAGTAATGCGGAAAGTTCAAATTATATTGCTTTGGACCTACCCTCTGACACCCCCGTGACCCTCCCGACTCCTCGCGTTCATACGCGCACACATGTAGACAAAGACCAAGGCTGGGGGGAGGAAGTGGAAAGGGGGGTGCGACACGTATTGGCTATGGACACCGAGTTGCCATCTACAAGAGCTTGGCAGGCTGGATCGATGCGACCCTTAATTGAGGCCGATAGAATGTTCTCTGTATTGAAACTGAATACAATACCAGTCACCGGGTTTGTTTGGTCTCCACCCGGAGACCAATGGAACCTTATGCACTTGTCAGTGATCCACGTAAGGTGGCGTGTAGGCATGTGGACATCGCCAAATCAGTAATGGCCTGCCGCCTTTGCTCAGTAGGTACTGGGGCCTCGGCAAGTGAGGACGAGGAGAGCTTGAGATAATTAACGGTGCCACAGTCTTGCCTAACAATAGTTATCTTCTAGATCACCGTCTAGATCACGCACGATAAATCCACTCGATGAGAAATCTACACAAACTATACACATCGCTCGTCTGCCTGGATACAGCAAACTTGGACAGAACAAATCCCGGGTTTCTATGGTAAATGGCTCTCTTGAGACAACATCAACTAATGGAAACCTCAACCGCCGTACGGACATAGGACGTATACCTCGCGGGAAATGGGAGCGTATGACAGTGAGTGCCGCTGCTGCTTCGCTGGCGGTGTGCTGGATACGAATACAATTAAAAAACGTAGATCCGGGTGTCAATAGGTGAGGGAAACCGCAATATTAGGGCGTACTACTTGAAGCCATAAACGAATACGAACTTTTCCATAATGCTGTGGTCCAGGCTATGGCAAGGAAACAAAGCGGTGCGCCCTGACGCGCTGTTAAGTATTACCCCTACAAAACAAGGGTTACAAAGTGCAACCATGATATGACCATAGCTTTTCTGAACGATGCACAATGGTAACTCACTTTGCACGTCTCTGAGCGTAGCTTCTATTGAGTAACAGAAGCATGGTTAACAGCCCTTCATGTACATAAGAATCACAGCGGAGCTGTGGCTTTTTTGCGTAATATCAGATGGAGTAAGATCATATTCACAGTCCTGGCAGGTCGAGGGAATACAACCATCCGGATTGTAACAATACCTAGAAATATATTGTTCAAACGTGTGTGGGGTCATACGATGGTAACGTTTTTTGGATAGAACCTTAAAAGGAATAATACGCTACAGAAAGGTGCATTGAAGAATATAATGTTCACTATCATCTAATATAACTATTATAATTCTAACTCGCAGCATAACTGTTTATTTACATCCTATACGCTACTTCGCATGATCAGAAGCAATAATATTCTGTAAGATTCAGAGTAAGCGCATGCCATCGCGGTCTGCGGCTCCTGTTACATGAAGACTAGGGAGCACACGCCAGTGCCTCGGAGAGTGAAACCCTGCTTGTAGCACACGCCACCAGTAACGCACCAGGCAGCAAACCTTTCTTTATACATTCATTACCTGTCACCGTTATCCATATCTTGTTTTAACTGATTTTGATCAAACAAGGTAGCGCGCATCAGAACTAAAGAGTGAAATGACCTCCCGTTTGTACTGTTAGTGGTTGCAGTAAGAGCCGAAAATAATACCACCATGTGCACTTAACTTACAGAGAGTTTATTATGGCAATGTCACCAGCATTCCCAAAAATATTAAAGAAACGCTGATAAGCACAATGATTGAAATGTTAAAACCTAATCATATAAAGATAATTGACCAAAAACCCTATGAGCATAGCTGTGTAGCAATGATAGATGCTTGAGTTTGAGGCCCGAGAATATGAATGCATGAAATATATAAGTCCCAGAGAAGCAAATGAACAATCTAGGTATTGAGTAAAACTGTATACTGGCCCACCTGCTCAAATGTGACGTCCACGATATGCGGTTAATTTGGCCATATATCAAACGTCCTAAAAGGAAAGTCAAGTGTTTCTATACGCACAGCGCAGTAATCGACGAAGAACAATCTAAATACGTCTGTAGCGTAGAGGGCAGGAAAATATTTATGCATTCTTCACATGTGGCGTCGTCGCAGGCGACAGAGCACTGTACACGAACATCAGCAAGAGTCAATGCACAGCCAGCACGGTGCGGTTTAGGATGCTGAGACCCACATACCGCAATGCCAGGAGCCTCCACAGTGTGCATTCTCACTCGTGGTAAAGGGTATCCAGTTAATGGGAATTACTCCGCGGGGGTAGCACAGTATGCCAGCAGGTTTGTCGAAGGGATGACCACAGTCGACAACAGGGGGCATCGCCCTGGTCGCGAACGTAGAACTAGCCAAGTACAGGGAGAAGGGAGTACGGTATAGCGTTCTTGCCTCCTCACCGCCTGCACTCAGGCAGATAGTAGCATCTAGTTAGGTTACTTCGGCTTACATATTTCTCCGTACGAAAATTGTCGCCATCTCTTCGAGGGGTTCTCCAGCGCGCCTGAGTCTGGTCACCAATCGCTAGCACAAAAGAGGGTGTATGACTACAGACTCCCTTCATTTCATGTCAAGCTACTTTCCCGAAGAAGTCTTTTGGGAGTAATCCCTCGCTCTAATGTGGTATGATGGCGGTTCTCTCCCTCAGCTGACACTCTACTAATGAGTCATGTCTATTGAAGGGTCAGTCTGTTGCTGACTGTGTAATGTCACAGGCTGTCAAACCGTCTATTTCAAGGTCTGTGTCTGGTTCATGAAACATACTCGCGGTCGTTAAAGGATCATTTCTAACGCTTGCGACTTTCTAATAGCTCATCACGGTACCAGAGGAGAAAATGCTTTCACTAGATTGAATTTGTTTAAATCTTTAGCTCACGTAAATAAAAGACATATACCTGGTTTTCTACGGTCTAAACAAAATTTCAATGTCGTTAAAAAACTGGCTTCCAATTGCATCCCCCCCTCTCTTCTTAGCCATTATAGAAGTTGCCCTATATTTTCTGTATACTTATTCGGTCTCTGGACTTCGCCTATTGATCTTCCTTCCCATGACTCAGATTCAGTTGTTTCGCCTGGCTCACCATGATCTGTAGTGAGTGTCTTCGCACTCTCCCGCTTCTCCGCAGCCTGGGCAGTTATAACTCCTATCACAATGACCTGTTATAGCGCTTATCTAGCGCCATTCTCGGTCACCATCCCCGGTGTCCGCCCGCCTGCCGACACACACCCTGACATCTCGAAGCCCCCTTAACGTCGCCGCTCGGATTCCGAGCATCAGTCTACTTGCCCCGCTGTCGGTCCCCTATAATCTGGGGATCCTATGTGCGTTGTTCGAGCCTTATCTGTCCTCTCCAGCTTCGTTGGATCAGTGGTACTCAATCCGCGCAGCACCGCATAAAGAACTATGACCGGTTCACGGATAAGCCACTGAATCAACCCGAAGCTGAGTACCAGGTCCCCGAGTGCTCTCCCGCTTCGCCCCGCACCGACACTAGCTGCAATCCCTATGCTACTCATCTCTACGCTAATCCAGATCAAATCGACATTCTATCTCTGATCCTTCAGTCCCCAGCCATCCCTCATCACCTCCTACATGCCATATCCACTCATCTCCAATACTAAGGACCCAAGAATCTCTTTGGTCCGCACTACTCACTCTCTATCTTGCCGGTATCCTCTACTCCCGAGGCCCCATTATCTATGGCGTACCTTACAAGGTGCTCAACACTGTCTACCGTATCTACACAAAACAGTTCTTCCCTTCTCATTGTCATCTCTTTTGTGTGCATCCCGTAACCCTCTTTTTGTCTATGTTTACCGTCTTTTTTTTCTCCTCTCACTGACTACTTTCCACAGTCCACACAGGTGGACCTTCGCAATACTACTGTGTGAACCCTTCAATTACCACACTTGCTTCGATATAGCTGATCCCGTGTACTTTTGAGGGCTGTTTTGAGCCATATTCTAGCACCCTAATTGTTCTAACGCTTCGTCCATTGTCAGAACCTCCCCTTCCCACTCCCCGATGGTCTCTTTCTTCTCGTTCGGATTTTGTCTTCCACATCTTTCCCTTTTCGAGATTTTCGTCGTAATATCGTTGGTGCGCTGACCTTGGGTGACCTATACGGTGGACACACCTGCGCACTCATGCACTGGTGTAATCTGACACGGAGGTGCTCTGTGTGAGGCTATTACGTATGTTGTCGTCTAGACACAACCCGGTTTCTGGTTCACAGAGTTTGATTGTTTTGTAACACACTTTTATTGCTTCCCAACATTCGGCCATATTCCTATTTAGCCCTCGGCTTGTCGTACGCGAGCGAGATCCTCGTGTGGCGCTTGCAACACTAGGGCCGGCCGATGGCCCGATAATGCGCCGGCTGCGGTGGTAAGATGGCTGCCCCGTCGTGGAATACCGTGGTGGAGGCAGGGTGGAGTCTTGGAGATAGTCTAAGTGCCTGGCGGCGTGTAAACACAACGTTTACACTAATTAACGTCGATTGGGATCCGTCGCGCAATTTGTGTTGGTGTTGTGTAATTAAGGCCTGAGAAGAATTTGATGCGACTCTTGAGTGTTTTTACGCAAACAAGTGACATCTAGTGGTGAAAAGACGCTATCCGAGGGCGTTGCGTCACGCCGAGCTATATTTTTAACTAGGGTTTATATTTCATCCAAGACCCGGTTAGACGGGATTGTCACTTCCAGGTAATCCCATAGGGCCGTTGTTAGCGTTCGGCCGATCTGCAGCTTAGGGAATCTTAACAAAGCAGGATGAATGTTACTTCGCTTGTGTAATTAGAGAGCAGGTAGTTGTTTCAGAGGTGAAGTGTAGTAAATACGGCATGTCAGGTGGTCTCCAAGCAAAAGCGCGCGAAAGGGGGGGGGAAGCTCTTCCAGCTACGTTGTTTCGACTATTTAACATAACCTCGGAATAGTGCATGTAAAATGGGACAAAAAGGGTCGGCTCGACTGTGTGATGACGGTCCTTGGCCAGATATGTGACTTGGTCTTTAGTATCAAGCTCCACACACCTGACGTCCTTCTGCCTGTGCTAGGCGATCCCGTCTGCGGGGCAAGTCTTTGGTGTCCAGCGATCCGGTACATCGTCTCTGCGATCCCGGTGGTTAAGCTCGCTGGATAGCACCGGTGGTGTCCTTGATAGTGCACTCGGTGGTCGGTGCCCAGGGAGGCTCTCTACTGTGTGTGAGTTAACGGGGCTCGGGATTAGAGTATCGGCTGCTCTTTTTGACCCCTTCGACATTAGACATATGGAGGGTAGCACGAGATACGGAGTTTGGGAACGGTGGGCGAGCTGGTGGTAGGCTGCGCTAGGGCCCGCGCTTGGCTTTACGCAAAGCATCATTCTCCTAGGATCGTTTGTTTGGGGGACCCGAGGTCCTTATATTAATGCCCCCATCCAGCCCATCTCTATGGATGTGTGACAGAGATATTCACTTTAATATTTTTATTTTCTCTTCACCTTAAGAGGGAGCTAGGCTCGGATCAGGGCTGTATTATTCCAGATGTGCTGCGTTCCTGTTATTGTCGTATATTGTGGCCATCTTTTGCCAGTTGCACCAGTACGAAGAGTTAGGTGCAGAGTGAGGTCGCGGCTAGCACGCTTGAGAAGCACTCGAGGGCCGGATTCGTGTCGATGCCATACTCCAACGTCTAGGTGATGGCGGCTTTCCCTTAGGGAGGAAGCGAGAGAAGTAAAGAATTGATAGATGATGTCTTGGATAAGCAGCGATGATAAGCGACTGTTCGTGAGGCAACCGTAGTGGTGAATGGCTAGTCTTCACAGTGATGTGTCTGTGCTCCGGATCTCCTCCGTTGAGCCACAGCGCTTATCGATATTTCTAATATGATGACCCCCTTTGGATCTAAGACCCCACGACACTCCACAGTCTGCACTCTGATAACTCATATACTGTTGGCGTTCACTAAAGGAGATGTGCATGCGTACCCGTGTGGAGGGTCTCCATGTAGGCTGCTGGTGTTATCTGACGCTGGACTTGCAATACTGTATGGAGTTCGATTAGCGTTCGGTGCGGTACGGCGCTGGCGCATGTTCAATGTTGCTGTCAAGTCTCAGATCTTTGACTTGCATCTGTACAGGCCCCCTGAATGTGTTACTCTCTCTTTCTCTAGCCGTTTCGCGGGTGCGGGCTGGTGGCACTCCTCGTTTTTCCTATTCCTCCTGGATTTAGTGGCTGTCTCTATGTTCGCGAAGTATGACAGTTGGCGGTCCCCCGATAATGCAAGTGTTCCCGATGGATTGGCGTAGCTGGAGTTCTGAAGGTTTACATGGTCCTACGTGCATGGGGACACACAAGCGTGTGCGTGTTTTAATCATGTTACAGTCAGTGTTGTTCAGTGCTCTACTCGTTTTCGGTCTGCACAAGTTGTGGCGTATCTTCTCCTCTCCGTGCGGTTTTCCACTGGCTGTGATCTTTCGAACATGCGCTGGTGTTGGGCAGAACAGTCTTGATGATGGAGAGTAAGTAGACTTGCGCATTAATGCCAGAAGAAGGTGTGAGTCAGCGAATCATTGAGCCGCCGTGTCACGTGTGTGTTGATCCAAGTCGGGTCGGTGTCAAAGCAACTGTAAGACGATTAGTGCCACAGCATTGTGTGTTCGAGGCAAGATTCACAAGAGAGATTAAGAGAGAGCATAACGGTCGGAGGTGCCTACTATGTAGTTCGACTGCACATTCTCTAACACCATGGAATTACACGTCTGTAGCGCCCGAGCGGCATGTCTGTCCCATCTACTTCCTATCCTCCGGACGCATACCATTATGGATCACCCTTACGTCGGAAGTATGTAATGGACTACAGGGATCAGACTTGCAAAGGCGCAAAACAACTTTGTGTAATCACACAAGACAAGACCACGGCTGTGGAGTTATACTGGAGGGCGTCGTGAAGGACGACAGGCCTCTTCTAATAGTTCAATGAAATGCCCAAGGTCTGATCCCGTATTGGTGGAACAACAGGGGGGGGGTCTGACTGTAAGGCCGGGCGGGAGCGAACAGCAAGACAGAACAGTATTCGTGGTTGGGTTCAGAGTGATGTCCGGCTCGCACAGCCCAGGCTCTTGACGGAGGGGGAATCAGTGGTAAGGTGGGAGTTTTGCTGAGAGGGCCACGCACATTCGCACCCGCTCCCCTCTGTAATTCCTGACTCCTGAAGACCTCCAGATGCCCTCCTCTCATAATGACACGGCTATCAAACCCAATTGCTGTGGCTCAGACTCAAGGCAGTGCATTAAATGCCTTAGAGTCTGATTGCTTCTTCAGAATCAAGTGTCTGTGTACTCGCTGTCATTTCCGGAGCCTTTACAGGCAGCAGTCATGGCCTAGCAGAGTTTGGAGTACTAGGGAAAGCTGACCACTCTAACTCCCCCATCTTGCTTATATGCATGATGAAACATCCCTTCATTTACATTTATGGATTTTTTTGCAGGCAACTTGCATTCAAGGGACATGTTTTATCAGTTCTTGCGTTCCCTGGGAACCGAACCTATGACCTTGGCATGCTCTTTTGTTTGAGCTACAGAAAGGCATTCCCCCTTCACAGATCAAAGACCATTGTTTATTTGAGTACTGTACATTTACACAAATGAAAAGTTCTCATTCTTGCCATTCTCATTCTTACCATAAAATAAGGCGGGCTACACTAAATTTTACAACATAGATAAACATAGTTTGCGAAGACCACAAAGTGCTTTGTTCAGTGAATTACTGACTGCAAAGAGCATAAAAACATAATTTTGATGTTGAATTTAAGGACAATTTTATAGACTTTTGGCGCTTGTAAAATCTGTATCCTGACGCCAAACCAGTTGAGGGCCACTGCTAATCCACAATCATTTTAGTAAAAGCTCCACATTCTGCAAGCAATATGTTATATTTGGAAACATTTACAATATGTCCTGAACTGAAAAGACGTTTTGTGGAGTTCATGAAGTTTTAAACAGTCTTGTGTTGGTGAAAAAATTCTTCAACCAAGCAATGAAAATAGTTTCTCCGCTCAATGCAACTTGCCTCCTACCAGCACAATAAAACATTAGGCCAAAAAAAGCAGCTATTCAAACATTATCTTTCAAATTCAAACTCACTTTAAAAAGTCCTATTTTTTGTAAGTTCAGTACTTTCCTGTGTGTGTGTTTGCGTGTAAGATGGAGTGCAGTGTCAGGGTTTGGGCATTGGGTGAAAAACGGCCGTACTTACAGTGTAATCATGAACGCTGTCAGGCTCATCCACGGTGTGTGTGTGTGTGTGTGTGTGTAGAGGGAGACTTATGGAGATGAAGCAGGGCCGATGGGAAGATCTCTCCACCTGGATATTTATTAACCATACTGCTGACAGTAATGAGCACTGAACAGGTGGGCTGGAACACACAGATCACAAAGTTGGGGCATCGACGAGGAGGGGGGCAGAACAGAGACAATGGCAGATAGTGGATAGAAGTTCGACCCCTTGCCGCTACAATGAGAAAGAGAGCCAGGAGTGAGCGCACACCCACACGCTTCAGCATTCACGGTCAAACTTAGAAACTCAGACGCGTAGCGCTGCCTGTTCGGCTTTGTTCTCCCTGCACACATACACATGAACACCTGGTGCAATTAGGCAAATGTGGCCATAGCTCTGGTGGAGGGAAATAATAACAGAAGTGTACCGCTCTATATAAATCACACTATGACCAAAAACATGCTATTTATGTATGACTGTATTCATGATGTATGATGCACTCGAACAGACAACCCATATACGCATTTGAACTGGAGGGACTGTGGATAACAAATGCTTGCAGTGTCTTGGCATATATTTCAAATAGACCGTGAGCCATTTCTGGTGTGAAGCCTCAATGTCAGTCCAATCAGATCGTACAGAAGTCACACGGCGAGTCGAGAGCAAACGAGAGTCGGCGAATCGCTTCTGACACACCTGGAGGGGAAGATGTCATAAACACATAATCATTACCTACAAAACTGCTGAAGCCGACACGCAGAGAAAAAAACAAACAATAACAACAATAAAACAAATACACTCTGCCGCCCAGGTGACAAGGCCGCATAACATTCATTCCTAGTAATGAGACTTCCAGAATATGGAACCTGGACGACGTATTAATCTGAGTCAGGAATTTCATGATGGGATGTGGCTTGGGGACAAGCCCGAGAGCACCGATTTCGGTTTGGCGAGGAGCTGAGCTTGTCTTATTAAGACCTGAGTAAGGCTAATCAGCTGTGTCACTTAACGCTGAACAGATGTGCACTACAAAGGAAACGACGGAGGCTTCCGCCAACCTGAGGTGAGTCTGCGGGGGAGGAGAAAGGGAACTAGAAGGAGAGCGGGAGCGAGAGAGAGAGAGCGCCAATGATTCTGATGTCTGATGAAGGCGCCCTTAACAGAATCTTGACGTTTAGACCCAATGTGGGCTTAGAAGGCAAAGAGATGGAAGACCACGTAAGACAGCTGCTGTCACAACAGTCTCACCGATGAGTCAGATCTGGCTGTGAGTGACGGGCTGACACTGACAGGACTCGGCTAAATGGCACATGGATGAATTTATCTAACAAATCCAAAGTCCCTCTTGTACACAGTCCCATCTGATGTTATAATGTTAAATAGCCATTAGGAAAGTGGATGGTTGAGGTAAAACTACAGGTTTGTGTCCACTTCAGATATCCTTATCAGCTGACAACCCCCAGTATGGATCATAGGTTGAGCAGCGCTTAATGAGGTAGACATGACCTGTTTTAATTACCCATCACTCAAAGTGTTACAGCAGAGAAATCCTACTTTCCAGATTGAATCCCTCTTGGGCTTTTCACACTGCACTCAAACCCAGGTTATCAACTTTTTAAACCCTGCTTTTAAAAGGATAGCTCACCTGAAAATGAAAATTCTGTCATCATTTACTCACCCTCATGTTATTCCAAAACTGCATGACATTATTTCTTCTGTGGAACACAAAAGAAGATTAAATGATGACATTATTTTCATTTGGGTTAACTAACTCTGTGATAAAACAACGTTAAACTTTGGCAGTTTTAAAAGGCAGCCAGGAATTTTTGGGGTGAAATCATAACTTAAAAATGTCTCTAGACCTTGTGTGTTTTTATTTCACTGACCTTCGTCTTGTGTTTTAAGAATGCCAAAAAAAAAAGGTTCGTTTGGATGACCCCTTAGACGTTAAATGTTCAACGGTTAGCAACAAAAACCAGTTCAGAAATGATGCCGGGCTTTACATCATTAAATGATTCATATACACAAAAAATTATTACTAAAAAGAGCAGTTCGGTGATGCCTTACAGTTTAAGTCGTGAAAAAATCTAGAGACAAAGCTGCAATGTACAGTTAGGCGATAGGAAGTCAAGTTATGGCAAGAGTCACAAATAAGAAGATATTATGACTGATTTATGTCCGTCAATCATCACGAAAGTCCGTGAGTTGAGTGTCTCAAAAAAACATATACAAACTGTTTACAACAATATATACCTTTGTGAAGGATATAGGTTTTGAAATGTTGTGGCGCAGTAGTGCCAGACACAAACAAAATCTCCAACACAATGGAAAAAAGTTGCAACACAATGGAAACAAGCCACAAAAAAACTAAATTAGCACAACACAATGGAAACTAGCATCAACACAACAATATTAGCACAACACAACAGAAACAAGCAGCAACACAATGAATTAGCACAACACAACGCAAACAAGCCACAACACACGGAAAAACAAGCCGCAACAAAACATTAGAGAGAAGCACAAGGGAACAAGCCACCAAAACATGTGACTTAGCACACCAATACACAAATTAGTCAAGCAGTTAGGTGTGGTGATTCATGTGTTGTTGAGATTTAGTAATGTGGGTGCAACTACCTGCCCCCATAGATAGGACATAAATGATAGACTTTCAGGTTTGGGTGAAACTATCACTTTGAAAGGGGGGGTACATGCTGTTTCATGCATCAGAGTTGGTTGTACACTGTAAAGATGTTGGATTTCAGTGCTAAACAGGACAGAAAGGTTTCAAAACAACTATGTGGAAGTATAACACGAGTATGATCTTGCACTATGAGAGGGTCTGATGTATTCGGGTTTCATACAAGTGCCCGCGCACGCATTGACCAGAGCGAGAGCAAGAGTGCGCCCATCAACATGCTTCATTCAGCAGTGCTGCACGGGACTCACTCGGGAAGAATGTCTCCAAAGTAGTGTGTTTTTGGTTGTAAGGGAAATACAAGCATATTCAGCTTCCTAAAGAACCCAGCGTCATGTAAACAGTGGATACAGTTTGTTTACTGGGGCAGCAATGGAGTTTCACAAGTGTGTTTGTTGACGAACGTTTATAAACAAGGCCCAGTTCGATGCTGGATTTGCACATGTTTGATACTGAAAGATGGAGCGGTCCCAGTGATGAAAGATCCCGGTCATGATTCAGAACTACAGACGGTAAGTGAAACTGCATAAAATGTCTGTGTTTTGTTTGGCAATCGGAGCTCAAGTGCTCGTCAATGTTTAGCTCCGCCCACGGCACGCCTCCAAGAGCTCGGCTGTTTAAGGAGAGAATCGTAAAGCTGTATCTTTATTTTATAAATATGACAAAACTAAAGAATCTTTGGAGCTATGAACAATGCTATACTACTCTATAGGTACTCAAGATCAACATGAGATTGGGTGAAAAACAATGGTTATGTCAATCAAGTCAAGTACAAGTCTGTTTATGTCAATCTCACAGTCCAGTACTAAACACAGGGAGAATTGAAATTGCGTTACTGTCAGACCCTTGGTGCATACAGATAACATAAATAAAGATAGGTACAGATTAAATACAAAATACAATATACAAATAAGGTAAATGTAAAAATATATATATATAAAGCACAAGGCAAATGGAAGATAGAGTGCAAACCAGTAAAGTAAAACAACAGTGCAGAAATAGTGATTGTAGTGCAAAAAATTATTTGTAGTGCAAAAGAGCTTATTTAGACTGATTAAAGTGACAGTGTGTGTTTGTGTATTTGGGAGGGGGGAGTGGAAGAGTCCGTTAGAGGGTCAGAGTTCAGTGGTGTGTGGGGCAAAAGAGGGGAGGGGGGGCTAGGTCGGGAGGGAGTTCAGCTTCCTGGCAGCCTGATGGATGAAGCTGTCCTTCCGTCTGCTGGTCCTGGCCTGGAGACTCCGCAGTCTCCTCCCTGATGGCAGCAGAATGAAGAAGCTGTATGTTGGGTGGGTGGGATCACCTGCAATGCAGAGGGCTTTGCGGGTGAGACGGGTGTTGTAGATGTCCTGAAGGGAGGGGAGAGAGAGAGGCACCAACGATCTTCTCAGCTGCTCTCACTATGCGTTGAAGTGTCTTGCGGCCCCGCCTGTCCAATGCGTTTAGCAGCGGTGCCATACAACCACCCACCCCAGGATGGCGGGCAGTGATGCTCTCGTTGGTGCCTCTGTAGAAGGTGAACATGATGGGGGCCGGGGCTCTGGCTATTCTCAGTTTGCGGAGGAAGTAGAGACGCTGCTGTGCTTTATTGGCCAGTGCTGCGGTGTTGTCAGTACAGGAGAGATCCTCTGTGATGTGCACAACCACGAACTTGGTGCTGCTCACCCTCTCCACAGCCACACCATTGACGGTCAGAGGAGCATGCAGAGTGCGCACTCTCCTGAAGTCAACAAAAATCTCCTTCGTCTTCTCCACATTCAGAGATAGATTGTTTTCACTGCACCACCCGGCCAGGCGGCTCTCCTCGCTCCTGTAGTTTGTCTCATCTTTGTTGCTAATGAGACCTACTACAGTCGTGTCATCCGCAAACTTCATAAGGAGGTTGGAGTTGTGTGACGGAGTGCAGTCGTGGGTCAGAAGAGTGAAGAGGAGGGGGCTCAGCACAAATCCTTGGGGGGCCCCAGTGTTCAGTGAGATGGTGCTGGATGTGTTGCTGCCGACCCGAACTGCCTGCGGTCTTCCAGTCAGGAAGTCCAACAGCCAGTTGCACAGCGAAGTGTTGAGCCCCTGCTGGACCAGTTTGTGAATGAGCTGTAGAGGGATGAACAGTATGAACAGTCTATGTCTATGAACAGCATTCTGACGTATGAGTCTTTTTGGTCCAGGTGTGTGAGTGCTGAGTGGAAGGTAGTGGCGATGGCATCATCGGTTAAGCGGTTGGACCGATATGCAAACTGGAAAGGGTCCAAGGAGGGGGGGAGGGCAGAATTGATGTGGTGCATGACTAGCCGTTCAAAACACTTCATGAGGATGGGGGTAAGTGCAACTCGACGGTAGTCATTGAAGCAGGATGGAGACGACTTCTTCGGGACTGGAATGATGGTGGTAGCTTCGAAGAATGTGGGGACAACAGCCTGACGTAGCGAGATGTTGAAAATGTCTGTGAAGACATCGGTGAGTGAGTGGTCCCTTAAGTGTGAATACAGAAGTGCTACAGAAAGTGTTGGTCCTGTTGCAGGGCTGTAGCTTCTCTGCTACTCCCTGCTGCTTGTAAGAACCAACTCCACAAGTTCAGGCACCAGGCGGTGCTCAGGCCATGAATCGACTATTTCCCAGCAAGCGTCAATAATGGATGACCCTGAGCAGATAGGAACCTGCCAAGTCTCTCTAACTGTACTGGAGCCTGCGCTAGTGCCCTTAAGGGAAATCAAATACTCTACACACATGCACACAAAAACCACATAATGAGGGTCTACTGGGTCTTTGGACATTAATCCTGGACAACACTTACAGTCAGCATGTTAACAATGCTTTTAAATTAACACTAAAGGAATTACATCTTTTCGCTTGAAATACTTTGCGATAAGGCAACTGCTCGTGATGGGAACCAGAAACTGTTGCCATGCTCATGATTACAATCCTCTTACCATTTTCATTTACGGTCAGTATACGTATGAAGTGTTCTCATATTTGGAGACAATTACTATGGCTGTGGAAATCTCGAAGAACAGATCAAGTCTTAGTTTTTACATATTTCCAATTTGAAAGACTTTAAGGTTACCATTGTGTGTCAGTGATGGTGAAATAACTATCGCAATATTTGAGGATTAAAGTTTGGACATTCGCTGCAATGTCAAGTCTTGCTCCTGGAATTGCATGCCCTTTTTGTGAAAACGGCTTCTATTATTAGCACTTTAGTTTAGGACAGTGTGCTGTGGCACAGTTCTACTCTTTTAATCTTATCTCTGTGCCTTTACACAAGGACTGTACATCTTCAATCTAAAGAAAACAGCAGCTAATATCACAGTGAAGCTGACTAGCCTAATCTGTTTAAACTCCACTAAAAGCTCCTCCTCAGCACCACAGATGGGTGATATTAGCTGCCTCAGCTAGCATAGAATGAATCTTTAAGCATGTGGTATCTCTCAGATTAATTAGGTCTAAACTTTACATTAAACATAAATCTATATTAAAAGCCGATGCTGGGCATCTCTCATGCTGTCCACAATACCCGTGACACAAAACAGAGTCGTAAAAGCAACGAAGAAGCCAAGAAAGTTGTTAATGCTCCCTTAGTCCCTCCACTATGCTCCATAATGCATGATGGACCCATCCAAAGCACTTAAAAACATACAGTGATTTGAGTGACAAAGATCTCATCTATTTTTCAGCCACACACACTTCAGCGGGCCTCCAAAAGAGACTGAGTGAGTAATCACTCTAGAGCTGCAGTGATAATTAGAAATGTGTTGCTGGCCAATACAGCCTTGGATCCCTTCGCAAATTAGCCTCATTTTGAGCTTCTGTGTATGTGAAAGTGAGAAAGAGAGCGGGAGGGAGAGACAGAGAGAGAGCTCTCAATTAATTTAGTTGAGTAGCTCTAGTTTATATGTGCAGTCAGCAGTGTGTTTCATTGCCCACTTTAATTCTGTATCTCATGCGTTCATGAAAGCCAATTAAATGTATGTGTGTTTATGTAATGTGTATAAATATGTGTTAATTTATTTATTTAATAGTCTTTGATCATTTTGATAATTAAAGTCTTTTGAATTTTTTTATTTTAAATTTTTCTATTTTTTTATTCCAAATGAATGAATTAATAAATACATAATATCATCTTTGATAATACAGTTGTACAGTTTTACAGTTGAAGTGCTTATCTACAGTAAGTGGCAGAAACCATGCATTAACTGTTGTCTATTTTAATCATACCTTTCAAAGATGAAAACTCTATCAAGGTCTACCCGCATTTGTGACGCCTGAAACTCACGTGACTTTTTCCTGTTGAGTTATTATCAAAATGTCAAAAGCTTTTCCAAACAGTGAAAATGCATGATGATCACTGGCTGTCAAATTCAAAAAAACGTATTATTTTAGGAACTGATCCTGGACCCCGTTGTACAGTACATTTAACGAAAACCATACCACTAAACGAACACATCTATTATATTAATAGAAACTACACTCTTAAAAATAAAGGTGCTTCACGATGCCATAGAAGAACGTCTCAGGTTACTTATGTAACCATGGTTCCCTGAGTAGGGAACGAGACACTGCGTCCTCTAGGGGTCGCTATGGGGAACGCCTCATCGTGACCTGTGTTTGAAGCATACATTGAAAAAACACCAAATCGTTGGCCGGCGACAGCCATGACGTCACTTAAACCAAACTTTTTTCCCCCACGGGTGAGATACAAGATACTCGGCGCCCTAGCGAGCTACCAACATCATTACTTCTCGTTGACTGAAAGCCCCCTTGCTTCGTCAGCAGTACCATGGCAAGAAACCTAGAGGACGCAGGGTCTCGTTCCCTACTCAGGGAACCAGGTTACATAAGTAACCTGAGACATTTCCTTTCTATGGGAATCTCGAACGGGTCCTCCTACGGGGTCGCCTATGGGGACCCCCACGCGTTCTTACCCACGCCACCATGCTGAGGGGAGTGCATGCCAGAAACCACGTCGAGCACTAAGTACCAACTCTACCATATTGCTATGGGAGTCGATCCTGGGACGTTAGACGGCTGTCAGTGCATTATTCCCTATGGCCAAAGGCCTAAGCTGCATACCCCAAAAATACTTACCTGTTAGGGCCAGACTCATGGGCCCGGGGTAGAGCTCAAGGCTTATAATCAGGAATAGATTCCTTTAAGGGAAAACGACAAAGAGCCTAGAATCATACTAGTCTTGGACTGTCACACAGGGGCTACCGCACGTTTCTCTTTGCATGTGCTGAAGGAACATCCTCAACAGACCCTTAGTAGCAACACCATGTTAAGTAGGTATCCAGAGGATACAAAGGAGGAGTGGTGCCCAAGGCGGAACCAGGGTTTTAAACCACTCAAAAAGAGCACGAAGTCGTGCGCGTAGCTCTTACCATACAGGATATTAGAAAAGTGGGCAAAGCATAACGTACACACTTACCACTTATGTGGATTTTAGAAAAATGGGCAAAGTCATAACGTGCACACACTTGAAATACCGTTCTAGGGGTTCTCGTGGCACCCTAAAAGAGCAGCCCATAGATAGAAATAGCGTATCCCCAGACGCTATATCTATGGCTATAATGCTAGGGTGGCTAGTAGTAAATCTGTAGCTGGGGGAGCAACATCTAGCTCTCAATGGAGAGGGAGCTCAACCTCCAGCATGTTCCAATGGTGGAACAGCTAGCAGTTATTCATCTGAGGGATCAACACACTCAGTTCTCAATCCAAGACGGGGGCTCGACCTACAGCATGTTCCAAAGCTGCAAGCTAGCTCTTTCTTAGCACTAGTTTTTACTTAGCTGTCGTGGCAGCAACCCACCCAATTCTCAGTCGAGAAGCGGGGCCTGACCTACAGCCCATGTCCGCCAAATGCTTGCGAACGCTAGCACGTAGCTTACACATGGCTGAGGGCAGCACAAACACAGCTCTCAACGAGCACGGGGGCTAGATCCATGCAGAATTTGATTGCCCATATTATTAAGTCAGAGGGGTAAGCATACTGACCACAGCTAGCAAACACTCAGCGCATCAGGGAGGACAGAGGAAAGGGCCTAACTTCAACTGATGGGGGTGGATCAAGGCGCTCTGGAGAAACAGAGAAATCAACCTCTCACGTGAGAGCGACCGAAACCGAATTCAGAGGAATAATGGTGCTTTCATTCAGGTAAACCCTTGATAAGGCGGAGCATTGCTCGCGGCTGTCCGGGGGAAACCTGCAAAGAAACTCGCAGAAGGGTTACACACAACCACTCAGCTTCATTGCACATATTCATTAATTATATATACAATTCTATTGAATACCAGCGATCGTACCACAAATTCCATGGTTCCTGTCGTCGGCCAGCTCTGTCGAAGAACAGCCTTCTAGAACGGACCATCAAAGTAAGATGGTCCCTAGAAGCCGTAGAACCAACCATAATACCTAAACGGTCCAGCCATGGCGACAATTAATGCAGGAAAATCTCCCACCTAAACCGGCAGGTGAGATTGATGGTGGCACAAGGGGAATTTAGGAAGGTGAAGATATAGGGGCAGATTGTATACGACCCCCGAAGGATATTCGGAGTTGTACTGAGGTATCACTCTGTCCGCGACTAAAAGCCACCTGACGCACTGTCTGTGATCACATCCCTTAGGTCTTTGACTCACCTTCCTTTGAACCGCGATTCTTCAACCCAAAACCCCCGGGGTTGCTTTCCAAACATAGGTCTTTGTGGTGTAAAAAGCCCAGTTTTCAGATTACAAAAACGGTAAAGAAAAAGAGCCAGAGTATGGTTCTTAAAGAAACCTTTGACTGACATGGTTCTTTGTGGAACCCACAAAATGGTCCTATTCTCTGGTTATCGAGGCGTGAAGACTACCTGTTTTTAAAGCACCTTTATTTTTAAGAGTGTACTAAGCAGTTAAAAAGTGTCTTGTCTACAGCACCAACTGAGACAGGCCCACCACTGGTGACCCCTCCAAAAAAAAAAAAGGACATGGAGGCTTTGAACAAAGAGGATTAATACAGAGGATAACTTAGCCGAAATCAAGTAGAAAAATTGCTCTAATGCTTTTTCACATTTTATAGTTATGAGAAGTTTCTAATCTAAGAAAATGACCTATTGCTACAAAAGGAACTGAGTCATTTCTCCAATTGTCCTGATGATAGCTCAGATCCTGAGGCGCTCTGATCACACTGCAGCGGCTCCTCCGCCAATTCCGTGCATTATTAAAAATACTTTCATGCACTTTGCAGCATCTGCTGGAGCTTTCAGCATATAATCCAGTCATGTTATAGAATCGTATTGAGCAACTGTCAAATGAATTTGCCTAATGCAGCTTCAAAATGTATTCTGTCACTAGTAATTGCCCACTTGCCAGCTGTTTGTCAACCTCCCTCTTTGTTGTGCCACGATGAGAGGGATTCAAGCTTTAAATTAGCGCTTTGCATGCTGTTTGCCCATAAAATATTTTCTGACAGTACAGCACTGCATGATGCATCGTTCTCGCTCTTTAAAAAAAGCTACAGTCGGACAACTGTCTGATTTAGTCTTAAAAACTTAACTTTTAAACCCATTAAATGTTTGATTTTGATTTTTCAAGCAACGGTTTCCTCAGGGCAGGGTCATTCCTAGTGCATGTAGGCATTTTCACTACAGAACGGAGCACTACCCTGCTTTGAACAGAAGGTTGTCTTGCTCACACAAATGCCCCCTCTATTGATTTCTTTGGTCTTTTAATTTAGAACTTTCACTTACTATTGGTCCACGCCCGGGAGAAGAAGGCCATCTGCATATTCAGCTGTTAATGCAACAATCAGGTCCAATTAAAAATGCATAAGCTTCTCGACTGTTGCAGATAGGAGCCTTATTGGTCATTAGATAATAAGGATTGATCAAAGTTACAGGGCACAATGTTAAAAATGGTCAGATCGATCAAAGAGCACCTTAATAATGAAAGTGGGGGCCTGAGGGATGAGAGCCATGGATCATTTTGACAAAGGGGCCTCCGATGGCGGATGAGACAGAGCGGGGACAATTAATCCCTCCAAGCTTCCGTGTAGCAAATAAAGTAGTTGCAGCTCATTACTGGCTGACCTTCCTAAACAGCCTTGAGAGCACAGGTGACCTTCGGGAGCTGACAAGTTTAACCCTCTGGCTGAAGGTGTGCAGAACATGGAGTGAGAAAGGGAGCCCTGGAGTGAGAAAGAAGAGTAAAGTAACAGACAACTGCACCTGAACCAAACCAACTGCACTTTATAACCAAAACGCAACAGAATAAAGTTGAACTGAACCAGCACACAAGACTACAAGTCTGAATTTTAGCACCAAAAATATACATTACAAGAATGTAAAATATCAAACTTTTTTTTGTTGCTAAATCTAGGTTAATTAGTTGTTCAGAAACCAAGCAATTAATTCAAGCATCCAAGCTTTTTTTTAATTTTTTTTTTTAGAATTTATTTAAAATTATGAAAATATTCAACCTTATTGGGTTTCTTTAGAGGTCATACCAGGTGCATATTCAGACATTTTTGCTACAGAACAGAGCAATATCCTGCTTTGAACAAAACAGCTTCTTGCTCACACAAATGCTCCCTTTATTGATTTCTTTCACTTACCATCGGTCTATGTCCAGGGTTGGACAAAATATATATGTTCAGGGGCTGGACAACATGATGTGAACACCTGGTAAATAGGCAATATATTCATTCACACATTTATTCTTTCTTTCTTTTTTTTTATTTTGTCACTGCCACAGTTCAGTATATATTCAGGCAATGGTGAGGCTCTATGCATTTTCAGGAGTGAGGTTAAAATGGGGACAATTTGAAAGAAAGTGTCTTTACAGAAAGCATTTCTGTGGTTGTCAAAGTTAACAGTTTGTGATTTTAACAATTCAATAAAATAATACATGCAATGTAAAATATTGATGTCGGGAAAATGTTTAACATAATTTTAATATATATTAATATAATCATATTAACAGATTCAGTTAAATATAACTAACCTTTACATAGTTTGGGCTTTTAGAATGATCATAAACACACATCAATATATATATATTTATATTATTAGTGCTCGTCAAACCGATTTAACGTGATTTAATTGCTATCCAAAATAAAGGCGTCTTTTGGCATATTGGTGTGTGCCGTGATATTATACGTTATATATAATAAATAATGTAATATATACAGTATAGAGGTGCCGTCTCCTGGTGTGTGTGTGTGGGTACCAGTTAATTATATATATATTAGATCTAGATATATATACTATATATATATATTATAAATATCATCAGGCTAGAGAGAGAAATCCTGATAGCAGAGACAGTATATTTTATGGTTGCTTGGTCGTAGTAGTCTGGATGCTATTTAATAAATTAACAATATTGTCTTATTTTATAAACATTATCATGTCTTGCCATAATTTTATGACAACTGAATCATTTTCTCAAACAGGCATGAAATAGATGTTGTACATGACATTATATACCTTGCCTAAAGGGCCTATTCCTTATTTCGGGGGGGTCCTTGCATTTAACAAATGTTTGCAAAAACCCTAGGTGAACAGATAGACATCATGACACATGGGCCCCTGGCGTGTGCATTACTAAGAGGGAGAGTGATTGGACGGAGAGTACATGCTGTTCGTGTTTATCAGGACCCGAGAACAGATCCCTCCCGTCATTACCTGTTGCTTACATACCAAAGAACTACGTTTTCGGCGTCTTCATTTACCAAAGCATGGATCACCTCTCTAAAAAGAATACATCAGTACAAACTGCGGCCTGTTCACACAACATCACGATGATGAGGAGTGAATTTCCCTATGCCTGATCTTCACAACTTAATCTAGGCACCCTGCAGCTCGTGTGGTGAAAAGAGAGTGGCGTACTACCATTACTCTCTTCACAGCCAAAACCTCCTCTGGGCGGACAGTCTGTGGTGCACAACACCGGCCCAGTTATCAAAGGCCCATATTGGATGTCAGGGTCTGTGACTCATAGAGGAGACGTGGCATCATACCAGTAACTGGTGGACGAATTTCCCGTGAGCGTTCTCTTGTTTCTTCTTCCTGTAAAAATACACTAACACACACACACACATGCTGTGAGCTCAGGTATCAGCATGCTTTGGTGTCGCGAGCTCTAGCACAGAGTAGCACCACACAGTGGCTGAACAGACATTATTCAGAGGAAAGCCTATTATCTCCTGCAGGAGTCTCACTTTATTACACCATTATTTGGCGATCGTCTCTTCATGCTACAATGGCCAGAAACTTTAGATGCAATACAATGTGAAATCTGCATGTTTTATGGCTATTCTATGGCCACAAGGGCATATTATTCTCTCTATATCATACAATTACATCCTTTGTGCTTAAATATTGTGTATTGTGCAAAAACAAAAAGTCTCTGAAATGCATTAGCACTCCTCACACTCTTAGCCATTAGCATATGTCATTGCATCAACAATGAGAGATGTCAATTTCTGTCCATTAGAATTAGCATAAAACCTGCCATTGATCTCATACAATCAATCACTATATAAATATAGCCTCATTGTGAGAATGTGCAAGTGCTAATGACTCCTTTTGATTAGCATTAGGTTACAACTCAGTGAAAATGCTGAAATACTGAAGGTCAACCTGCCGTTTTGACACGGGATGAAAATGATTTTTTTTCCCCTTCTTTTTTTTGTGGGGGAAGGGATGTCATGATTTGAATTAAGATTGTCAGATGGCTGCTAACTTCGAATACCGGCGGACCCCCCCACTGAGGTCTGTCTATGACCTTCAAGAACACAGCCTGTCATTTTCCGCCCCTGTGATGCCAACCATGCGCCCTCACACGCGCCCCGGTCCGCGAGTTTCCGACCGAGGTGTTTATCCCCATTCCTACCGCGCTCTTGTAATGGTCTGCGGGTTTTAATTTCTGTTCCCAAACTGCACTAGCTCTAGTCGACCCTCTCCCCCACGCCGGCATGACATTTCAGTATCTGCAGAGCACCAGGCTGCGACTATGGAATAACGAGAAAAGAGCCGGCGCTGGAGATACACTCCATGCTCCGCAGACGGCGGGAGAGGCTCTGCCAATGACTTTGGCTGCATCTCTGTTTATTTCTGATGCGTAGGGCTGTACATTCCCACAGAGTCAGTGGCATGCGTCGTAGTAGGAAAGTGAATTCAATGGTTTAACGATCAGAGAGCACACATGGAACACTTTATGACAAGAGATGGTCACAGTATGTTGATTCTGGAAAACCTGAACAAAGCCAGACTGCTGCAAAGAAGTGCTGGGAAAAGTACAAGTACTTGAAGTTTTTTTTTTAAAGTGTTGCATGTGTGTGATAAGTCTGATATGTATTTCTTATTTTCTCTAATCAATTCAGAGGTAAAAAAAAAAATTTTTTTGTACATAAGAGCACTGCGAAAAGAAATAGCTTATTCATTTCAAAGTTGGCCCATTTAAAACCCTACTGGCATACAAAACATTTAGGTAATGCGTCATGCTAGAAATTAGACCAGACCGAGCTTGTGCAAAGCCTCTATGATTAATCAAATAATTTATTCTGTTGGCAAAAAGAGTCTTCTTTCATGGCCAACATTATTCAATGATAAACCAGACTCGGTAATGGAGACATTTGCTTTGGGAAAAATCGAGGGGTCAGTTTATAATGTGAGCCATCAGATTGATAATTATTCTTTGCTCATTATTAGAGGCCAAATTAATGTTAATTAAAAACAGTCGGGGCTCAGAAGTTGCTTGTCCAACCTTTCTCCACAGTGGTTGCCATATTATCATTGAAACTTAATATCTACTGCTTCGAACCAAATGGATCTTCACTTGCTCACTTTGTGCCTGCCACCGAGTGCCAAGCGATCTCAAAGTACAAGGCTCTCATGTCATGTCCTTTACAACTTCGTAACATGGACCAATGTCCTACAGTAACGTACTGGGACCAATTAATTTCTGTTTGCCTTTTTACCATCTGTTCATGGCATGCCACCCCCAGTCATTGCAGAAAGAACAGTTTCTGCAATATATGTGGAGAAAATCCACAGGAGCAGGTCTTTGTAGTGCCTGCATGTGCCGTGATTTGGTCATCGCACCGGGCCCTACAGAGTGCCACATCCAGTGTGTGCCAATGCACCACATTGCTCCAACGAACATAATCATGTTGTGCTCCTTCTATCTTTGTGGCTTATCCGACTCTCTATTGGGGCTGACTGGTGGGAACTGAACCTCCGACATGCTTGGGTCGACTGAATGTTTGCGTGCCCGTGTGTGTGCGGTGTTGTCAGCCGAGTGCTGTGTGCTGGTAATTAAAAGCTGTCATCCAGAACAACAGTCCTCCTCTCCATTAAAACAACCACTAGGATGGAACTCAGATTAAACCTGCTCCTATAGTGAGGGCTAGGCATGAGTGTGTGACGTGTGTGTGTAGACAGAGGAACGGGGCCCCTGGGCTTAGGAGCAGAGATCAAGAGAACTTAAGACAATTTAACAAGTGCGTTACATTCTTCTTGTGACTTCCTTATATGTGTGTATATTGGTATTCTTTGTCATTTGACGGGGTAAAGGATTTCGAACGTTAAATTTTTGCAATTCGGTTAATATTTTAACAAAACCCAAGCTCAAATTTGAAGCTGTTCCACAAAAAAAATAGTACCAAATGTTTTTCTATAATTTTTTATGAAAATATTTCTTACTGATAATATTTTCCATATGATAGAACCCCCCTAAAGTCAGTAACCCACCACCAAGTCTAATGGGCTTTAAGCTTTAAGTGTCATACAACAAAAGTTGTTACTGGCGGTTACTTTGTACATCAGTTCCAGACAGTGAAATAATAGCCCTTTTCAAAGTAGACCTTATACCCATCCTATTATTTACTTCCTCATATGTGCACATACACCCCAACCTGCACATTGGGTCTTTAGGGTTTAATAAAGGAACAATATGCACAAATTAACTTAAAGGGATAGTTCACCCAACATGCAAATCCTTGTCATTCCATACTCCACCTCATGTTCGTTTCAAAACCCGTAACGATTCCCACGAAAGCACGGTTAATTCTTTTGAACACAAGTAAGTGGATCCAAAACTTAACATTTTGGATGGACATTGAGACGCTCTTCGGATTCTCTCCCACCTTTCAGACTTAGCACACACAACTGAATGTCAGACAGAAACGGTGAGTAGCAAGTTCCGTTTTACCGTTTTCACACAAAAGTCCATGTGAAAGAAGGGCCTCAATCTCAAATTTGCAAAGTACGAGATACTTTATGTGCAAAGAAAACAAAAATTACATAATTTATTTAACAACTCTTCTCCCCCGAGTTACGTCTCTGCCACTTTTGGAGACGTCACCCAGAACGTAATCGGCGCCGTGTTACGTTAGGGGAGAACAGCGCGTGCATTGAAGTAATTGCGTACCCCACGACAGCAGTTGTTTACATCCTAGGGCTAAAGGTGACGTCACTACGTTGTGATACTCTCTAAAATGGCGGAAGACGTAACTCGGGTGAGAAGAATTGTTGAATAAAGTCGTTGTTTTGTTTTTTTGCACACAAAAAGTATTCTCGTAGCTTTGCAAAATTGAAGTTGAGTCACTGATGTCACATGGACTGTTAAACCGATTTCCTTACTACGTTTCTGGACTTGGGAACATTTCAGTGCGTTGCTGTCTATTGGGGGTCAGCACAGCCTCCCGATTCCATCAAAAATATCTTTAAGTTTGTTCGAGCAGAAAACCGGACCGTCTTACGGGTTTGTGAACAACCCATGAGGTGAGTAATTACTGACAGAGAGTACAATTATTATTGACATAATTTGTCATAATGACATAATTTTCATTTTGGGTGAACTAAGCCTTTAACAGATAATGTCCTGGCAGAAAATTATCTATTCTTTTTCCATTTTTTTTCTTTTTTTCTTACAATGTATAACAAAGTATAAGTATTGAACGTCACTGCTTGTGCTGAATGTTTTTGATTCAGTAAAAAGAAAAATTCTCACAAAAGCCATTAGTTTGAGAATCTGACTTTACTGGTTGCACTGTATGTTTGCACTGAATAGTAATACAGGAACAATTTTCAGCAAAATGAATGTGCAAGAACTATAAATAAACTAACCCCATAGAATTCATTCGGTTCTGGTATTTTGTATTCCTGGTATTTTTCTAAATGGGAGCCGATTCTCAGTTCCCAACCCTAATTAACTATTTAGAAAGTGACAGACAAACAGAAAGAAACAATAAGTATTAAAATTAAGTATAACAATACTACTTTACTGCATTGGTGGCGAAACCATATGTTTGTATATGTCTGACAAACCCTTCAACTTTTTATCATCTTAAAACTGGGTGTGGATACATGCATGAGTAAACAGCGAAAACTTCTCAAATCACCAGTGGGCTAAAATATGATAAATGAAATGCACTCCTCAGAAAGTGTCCTTGAGAAACATTTCTCATAATCCTCCTATCTGGTGATGTAGATCATGAGCAGGTGGTATGTTTAGAGCGCCTAGAGAAGGATTTCCAATAATGTTGTAATTTCTTGTGCAGATGGAAGTAGCGATCCAAGTAAGTTTGGCTCAAGAAGATTTTTTTTAACGATGTTGAGCATTTGTTTACGACAGGAGAGTTCGCGTATGCGCTTCTCCCGCCAACGGTCTTCCACAGAGGGAGAAATCTTTGGAAATTAATTAGAGGCAAATCCCTTCTTGCTGTTGAAGTGTGGCATTTAAAGGCATTGTCCTTGTAGCTTGTGTAATGCCACCTTTCAACAACGGTTCTCTCATTCCCTTTTTGCTCTCTCTCTCTCTCTCTCTCTCTCTCTCTCTCTCTGCATTGGTTGGATAATGCCCCCTAATCCGTCCTGGCAACTCCAGCCCCTGTTTTCGAGCAGAAGTCAGCTTCTAATTGCCTGGCATTATTAGGTACTTTACTTGTAAATTTGCAGAAGAGGAACATCACTCTTCTGCATCCAAGCAGTAAATTATCCAATTTCACCTCATCTCCGACAAATGTTAGTTTCAAACGCCCCCACAGCACCCTCCCAATCCGTTCACACCCTCAATACAAACGGCCTTTTAATTTCCCCTTCTTTCTCTTTCTCACAAGCTGATCAGTGCATTAAAAATTTACAGTATTTCTAGTTATTTATTTAAAAAATAAAAGTAATCAATACAGACAGAGCTGATGGTAAATATTCGATGACAACAGAAGTATTGCATTTAACCTCTCAATAGGGCAGTCTGACTGAAAGAGGATATCAATAATGCAGGATCGCAGGATATATTACAACCAATGTCCATTATTAGATTCACTTTAAATATGAGGCAACTTCAAACCATAAAAAGTGGGAGTTTATGCTGCATTAACCGCAAAACAAAAAAGCCGAGTCAAAACATAAAGATTGCCCCTGAAATATTTATGGGGGCGAAAACATTTTCCTTCCACAAGAATTGGCTAAATCCAAGCCAGGCTGATCGCTCTCATTTACTTCTTGCTCTGCAATAGAAACATTTCAAATGTTTCTTGCATTACACTAAAAGGGTCATTCAGTACATTTTCATATCTCATCATATATTTCTTAATTCATATTAAAGATTAAGATTCTTTATTGGCATCTATGGATCCATAAAGAACTTAACATCCAAGGAACCTTTCCATTATATAAAAAGGTTCTTTAAAAAGGTTGTTTAGATTATGAAAATTTTCTACACGCAAAGAAAAAAATAATTGTTCTTTCAAGAACAAATTTTGTTCTTCTGTAGCATCACTGAAAAAAAAAAACATTTTGAAACTTTCTGGAAGCATATATTCCACAAAATATTAAATTGCAATATTTAAATTTGAAAACCATAATAATTTGTTTTCTTGTATTGCAATAGTAAAATAGTATTAAATAGTACTTAATAGTGACAAATGGAGTAAACATGGGGGGAAATTGAAATTTAAATACTTGTGACCCTGGACCACAAAACCAGTCATAAGGGTACATTTTTTGATATTGAGATTTATACATCATCTGAAAGCTGAATAAATAAGCTCTCCATTGATGTATGGTTTGTTAGAATAGGACATTTATATTTGGCCGAGATACAACTAATTGAAAATCTGGAATCTGAGGGTGCAAAAAAAAATCAAAATACTGAGAAAATCGCCTTTAAATGAAGTTCTTAGCAATGCATATTACTAATCAAAAATTAAGTTTTAATATATTTACAGTAGGAAATTTACAAAATATTTTCATGGAACATGATCTTTACCTCTTTACGAAAGAAAAATCAATAATTTTGACCCATACAATGTATTTTTGGTTATTGCTACAAATATACCCCAGCGACTAAAGACAGGTTTTGTTGTCCAGGGTCACATATGGGGTGAATTTTACATTTCATATTGTACTTCTTTGTTGTACAGCACTTTAATTAAAATATTCCCAATGTTTCTTAATTTTTCTTCCTCTCCAAGAAATGTTTCAAACTAAACGTGCTTCCTTTATTCTTTATTTTCATCCTGTTAGACAGCCTGTCAAGTTTCTTGATGTGTACATAATCAAATAATAATAGTCTGGTATAACCTTTTATTGAAAAAAATTATTTAAATGAAAGCACATGACAACACATCTACATAGATTTGTAGCTCAGAAGTAACTGCATAACAGGAATAACTAAAAAAAGGCACAAAACAATCTGATCTAAGTGTCTTCAGCACTGGAGATGAAACTTAACCCAATACGAAACAAAATGAAAACAACAATGGACATCCACCCCCAGCTCAACTTGTATTCATCTCCCTCTTTCTGTCCTCATACACAATAAGGCCAACGCACAGCATTGCATGTTGTAAGCCATCTCTGTCAGAAAAGCACAAATCACAGTGTTTCATCAGCCTATGTCTTTCTCTACACCCTCCATAACTAGGCCTGCCACGCTGGCTCACTGCTCTGTGTCTGAGAGATAAATGAAATGCAGATGATTGAAAAATGAAATGATACACAAAAGCAAGTGTCATGTGGCTTTTGCATCCTCCTTGCTCACTGGCTTGTCTTGTGGCATGCCTTGGGCGGGATGAGTGGCCGACCCGAGCTACACAGATGCTCGTTAGCTCTACATGTGTTTCGCTGACAGCGAGTGTCTGACTGACGAGAGGGAAAGGCAAGGGGGTCTTGTAATATCTTCTAACATCGAGGGCTCATCCTGAGAAAGGAAAAAAAGTCGGTCTCTCTCTATCTTTGCCAGTTTGTATGTGTGAGAGAGAAAGTATGCGGCTGTGTGTGCCAAACAGGTGACAGACGATCATCACAGACTGTAGCCGTTCCCCAGCTGCACATTTGGTCAGTGAGATGTTTTCACTGACAGAAGTCACAGGGCTAACCGTTGCCAAGGGAAAGCCTGGGGCAGCCGCCTGCACGGATGCTAATACTTTACTTTCACATAAATTAGTGTATTTTATATTTGAAGAAGTAACAGTACAAAGAGTGAGGCGCCAGCGAGATCAAAGGAACACCTTCTCCCTTGCTTTCTTCAGTAAAAGGTTTTCATTTTCATAAATTGGGAATATATGAAGGAAATGTTTTCCTTGTCATCATTAGAGAAGAGACAGTTCTCTGCATCTCGGGGCGATATCACTCAAGATCTTTGCCTGCACTCTAAAAAATAACGCTGCTTTATTGGCATCTGCGGTTTCGTGAAGAACTTTCAATATCCAAGGGACTTTTTCATTGCAAAAGGTCCTTTAGATTATTAAAATGTTAAGAAAATGTGGTTATTTTAAGAACTGTTTAGCTGAAAGGTTCTTTAAGGACAGCTATGTTTGAACCCCGGTGAGGATACGGCCAAAATGATTTACTCAACCTCATGCCGTACCAAACGGTGATTTTCTCTCTTCACAGAGCATCAAAGGTGAATTTTTTTTAACAATATCCTGGCCATTCTTATAATGGAAAGTAAATGAGAACTGGAGCTGTCAAGCTTCTAAAATAAAAGAATCATAAAAGTAAAAGAATCATAAAAGTGGCCCATATCACTTCTGCACTAAGGTGAACAGAATTAGTTAATTTTTCTTCCATAATCTTCCCATCCAGTGATGTGTTTACTATTGCGACCAGTCAGTGAGCTAAACTCAAGAATCATATCAGTCAGAGCAAATCATTCAGAACTGGAGTCCAGTTTTGTGAACTGGATCAACTGATTCATTGAAAAGAAACAATGATTCGTTCACAAATCAGACACTTCTGCTTTTCCCATGAGTGTGCCAAGAAGTGTTAGGACAGAATTCAGATTTTTATTGATTGACTGATTTTAATTACAATCTTGATTGATTTTAAAATCTTTTTATATTAAAAAAGGAGGGGGAAAGAGAATTTAAGTGAGTTACAGACCCCTGTTTCTACTAGAGAGATAAAAGAACATACATTCTCACTTACAGTGAAACCTCGTGTTTCATAAGACCTCTGACCCAGCAGGAATTAGCAGAAGCTGCTAATGAACATGCCGGCCTTTCTTCTATCCTCTTTGTTAGCACTCTGCAGTAGCAACCTAGATAACAGCACTCAAGCCAGAGCCGTGACATGTAAAAGCTCTTTACGTAAAAAACATCAGAAATGCTCTGGCTGAAAAATACTCTTCTAAATACATAAACGAATAAATAAATAAAATGAAGAGCGGGCCCATTTCTCGTCTTTTCGTGGCGGCTTAGATGCAGACTGGCAGTAAGAGTATAAAAGCGGGTGTCAGGGGGGTGGGGGTGATGTGTTTGTATGAGGGTTCTGTTGAAATGTTTACTCTAATGGAGGCCATAATGAGTGCATACAGCGCAGCGCTCTGGCTCCGATAGGGGGCTGCGTGCCAGCAGGGCTTTAAAGGAAGGGCCCAAAGCCTTGGGCACTTGGCACGCCAGCTCTTCCCGCAATCTCCCAGCACACAGAGCGAAGGAACTGTGAGAACCTGCAGATAACTAGCCATGAAATCTGCCATCACATGCCTTTGATTACTCATCCACAATTTACTGTTTTTAACCTCCAACCTCAGATGCAGTAAATAAACATGATTTGCCTTTTCATAATCTTTCACCTCCATTTCAACTCCCCCACCTCCATCTCTCTGCTGCTATCAGGAGTCCAGGCCATTTATCAGCAATGTCTGTCGAAATAAAACGGCTCCAACAATGTTCTCTAATCATTCCCTCAGTGCAATCCCTGAATCCTTTTTGTGAATAAAAAAAGGGAAAAATCCCACATTAGATCATCAAGTATCTAATTGTTTGGCCATTTCCTGAAATGAATTAAAAGCCTTTTTACCCGTATACCTCCAGCCAACATTGTGTCTGTGTGCACATGCTTATTTAAATGGGTTTATTTAAATGAAGCGTGTTCAGTTTGAATCACACAGAGGCTGTCAGTGGCTTCTTGGATTGCCGGGCACTGACGAAATAGCACTTGCTATCTTGTTAGAGCTGATCCATCTGAAAGGGCTGTGATATAATCCATTTAATTTCTCCTCCCTCACAGCAATAATATAGAGTAAAAAAAAAATCTATCGAGGCTATGTAGCCTGGTGATTTGGTAATTATCTTTATTTTACCCTGGCGCATTTCGCCGCAGATTAATTGAAGCCTTATCTGCTCCAAGTGGCGGGTCACTTACCTCAACACACCACAATACGGTTTATCTTAATCATCACCCTCCGCTACCTTTAACCGTGGCCCGTATGAACCCGGAAAGATTATTTCGCATCAGAATCACCAACACAAACAGCATGGTCGTTACACTGCGTTTAATTGGTTCCCCAAGATAAAACTTTACAGTGGGGTGATTGTGTAAAATTTGTGCACAAGCTGACAAGAAGATGATTCTTACCGTTTGCTTCTCTGACACAGACAAGGCTGTTAAACGTGAAAGGAAATTGGGGAAAAGATTATGGAGATGTGTGAAATGGGAAAAGACATTTGAAAATGCCACTTAGCAGGAGAATGCCAACATCCTTCACAAGTATTCTTTGTGTCGCACACTCCTAAAGAAAGACATTGTAGATCCGTTCCAGAACCTAGTGAACTACCTCACTGTCTACATAGGCAGCTGCATTTTAATGTCATGTCATCTTAAAAGTAACACATTTGCAATGCTCTACAAAGGCAGCAACTCTGCACACTGCATAACCATAAAAATGCATAACACACAAATATTGAGTCAAATAGTCAGCTTGTAATTATAATTATAATATTTTTTATAAATAAAACAAGCACAGGCAAAGGAAATGTTGATTAATATATAATTAATATATTATAAGCATTATATATTTATATAAGTGCTATATATTAATTTAAATTGCAACCGCACGTTATCTACCCTCTATCCATCTAGCCATCCGATCTATCTCTCTAGTCTATTTATTTTAGTATTCTGACTTTATGGAAACTGACCACTATTATATATATCAACTTATTTTATTGCAATTAATATGATATTTTGAAATACATTTACATATACCTAATATAAATTATATTATTATTATATTATATTTCATGTAATTTGCATTTTATTTTTAAAATTACATTGGAATTTTAATACAATAAAACTAAAAATAGAAACAGGTCTTTTTAACTATCAAATAATACTCCACAGATTACTGCAAGCCCTACATATATGCACTTTCATGCACCCATATTGAGTAAACTAGTCAACTTGTATTCTAATTAAAAAAAAATATATATATATATAAAACATAGCAGCAAAGAACTGATAGTTTATATATATTAACTATTAATAGATTCAATATTTATATAAGGATTTTATATAATCAACACTTCCATTGCCCCTACTAATAACAGTTATATTATTATTATTATAAAAGTATTTATATTCTATTTTATCTGAAATCAAAATATTGCAAATATTATAGTTTAATAATATAAAACATAATATAAATCCTATTAGATCATTTTTTTTTTTTTCTTTAAAAAGTACATTAAAAATAATATAAAATAAAATAGCTAGTTTTTTAATAATCAAAGAAATACTCTAAAGATTAATACAGCCCTTCGTACATTACACTTTCATGCTCCACAAAACTGATCTCAGGTTGTTAAAAAGGTCTGACTTTGACCTCATCTGAGAACTGAACACTGGCCAGAGTGTACAGCTGTGATGCATTTTGGAATAAACCACGCCAAATTTACTCCTTAATGGGTAACAGGCCAACAGCTTCACCCTTAGAGTAATACCTCCACCGCCTCATAACTCCACCATCTGACAGCAGCTGTATGTGTTTGTACCTACACTATCTGACATCTGACATAAGATTAATCACAGGCCTCCTGTAACAATGCCGGGAGAGAGAGAGTGGTGTCCTAAACTCTCCGAAGTCGTAATCTACAACCACTTCAATCACCCCCCACTGTCACTCCAATACAAGACCGAAGTCGCCCGTTTCATAAACTACCTGATATGTATCAAACTGAAAAGTTCTCATTATTGCACCACACGCTACACTGCCCGTGTCATTTGTTAAGTCTCTTTCATTCCATACCGAGTTCAAATCCTTTCCCCTGACTATCCTCTAGAGTGTGAGCATTTGAAGTGTAGTTGTACTCATTATGTATCTGATACTGTAGGTAGCACCAATGCTTTGCCACTTAGGGGGAATTTTTCTTTTTGCTATCCGAAGCCACACAATTCCTTCAGACTACACAAACCTCAACGTTTTCTCTAACTGGCATGCTGCGCTCATGCCCTGATGCACTAGCGATGGAGTAAAGGAGCCGTTTCATCGGTCGTTGAGAGTCTAATTTATGGATATCTGTGTGAGCTTGAATGCCTGAGGCGACCTGTCCCGTGTCTTATGGGGAAATGGAAGTATGCATACCGCGTGGACTTCAGCAGCGGGGTCTGGATAAGATCGGGCTGGGGGAGTGGTGAGCGAGCGCGGCTCGTTTGTTCTCTGCTCCCTCTCTCATGTAGTGTGGGCTGATTGGGAGGAAAAGCTGAAATTGCTTTCACCGGGGCCCGGGCCGTCCGCTCCTGCAGCAGGCAATGATAACTAACAATGCCCTCAGGACCTAGTTAAAGCTGCATCACACATGCTGCAAAAGCACTTTAATGTGGCAGCATTAAGAAGCTGTCAGCTAGTCTGGAGCGGAGGAAAACCGGCTTGAATTCATAGCTGATCGTCAAAGCATTTGTTATAGTCACTTATGAATCAAACTTGTGCACGCTAATCAAGACTCTTGTTTTCTGTGTCCGCTGATGGAGAAAAGAGTTTAGATGATGACAACAAGATGTCTGTTTCTCTCAGGTAGGGATGACCTAAATCAGGCTATGTGGGAGTGTGGAGTGTCCTGACCACATGCATATGATCAGCAGAGGTATGGCAGAGACACCCTCAGGGAAAAGTGCGCTGTGGTTAGATGTACATTCTAACTATATGACTTAATATTTTGGCTAATTAGACCTGGATGCACATTCCCTCATGAGACGTGCTTTTTTCCTATATCTTTAATGAACTATTCACAATACAATAGTGTGTGTGAGCACATCTGTGCATGTTTGCGTGCAAGCACGCATACATTTGTTTATGCATGCATGCATGCAATTAGCTGTGTTTATTATGCTGAGGTCTTGTTTAATGGTTCTAATTTTGCGGTTTCAATAAATATTCAGCAGGAACCAAGAGGAGCATGTTGCCGTAATAGACTTACAAGCAAGGTTGAGGATGCTTTTGAAAGAGATTACAGTTGCACAATCCCACAGTCCTTCATTCTGCAATAAATAACACTAAGTTACCTCACCTGACCTGGTTGAGTGCTGTTACGGTCTGCCCACGTCCATTTCAATTAACACCATACTAAAAAGAGGTCACCATGCTGCCAAATGAAAGATGAACATTATAATTGCCAAGAGTCATCCGTACTATGGATGTACTGTTTACGGTCCATGTTATGCCTAATAATATCATGTTGAACAGAACATGCAGAAGATGCTTCATATTTTTGGAGAAATTCATCTTGTTACACTGATACATTTATTTAATGAGATACATTTTTCAGGATTCTTTGATGAATAGAATGTTCAGCATTTATTTGAAATAGAAATCTTTTATAACATTACAAATGTCTTTACTGTCACTTTTGATCACTTTAATGTGTCCTTGTTGAATAAAACTATACATTTATTTTTTGCATATTTCGAATGTTTGCGTACACACACACACACACACACAGATATAATATCTATATATATATAATGAGATATATACACACCATGTCACATTGAATACATAAAAAGTTGATTAAATTAAGTATGCCATGTAATAGTAGTAATAATTACTGATATTTAAAATATAGATATATATATTAGTGCTGTCAAACAATCACATCTAACATTAATGTTTTTGTTTACATAATATAATGTGTGTGCTGTGTTTATTTATTATGTATATATAAATACACTCACATACAGTATATATTTTGAAAATAATTACATGCTTTTACATGTATATATTTATATAATTTATATCATATATAAATATATTTAAAATATAAACAACATATTTTTCTTAAATAAATACATGCATGTGTTTGTATTTATATAAACATAATAAATATACACAGTACACACACATGTATTATGTAAACGAAAACTTTTATTTTGGGTGCGATTAATCATTTGACAGCACTATATATATATATTCATATATATATAGATATTATATATATATATATATATATATATATACACACATTTGCTTTTCAGAGTATAAATGACAAATAAAAAAATAAAGGGATGTGAAGAGAGACAGATAATTTGAGACAAATAAAGTTACGTAAGTTTAAACCCCCCTCACCCACTTTGGAGACGGCAGACCATCTCCTACACAAATGAGACACAGCCCCCTGTTAAATGCCTTCTCCTTTAAGATGCTTTACTGAGTATCTGAAGTCCTTAGCCATTAAATACACATTCTGAGAGTATCCTGTCAAACACAGATTTGAATCAATACTATTCTAGAGTGGCTCGTTAAACTTGAATCAGCTTTGGAAGTGGTGCATGCTTGGCTCACAGCTGCTGTCATTAGCCAGTGGCCTGGAGATTATTGGAGAAATGCCTATCTGTGTGTGTGAGAGAGAGAGAGAGAGCACAGGAACATCACTCTGCTTCACATGCATCTAGTTTGGTGTATTATATCACATCCAGTAAAGTCAGGATTATTGTGTATGACAGTACAGCCAAACTTGATACAATGTTATAGTTGTACATGTACAGTATGACACTAGAGCTCTGTGGAAAATGGTTTAATATTATGATTCTCTGGTAAAGTAGACAGCATGTTATAAATTGTGCAGGGATGCATTACAAATCAGTGCCATATTGTTTATTGGCTAATTTTATAGATGTTTTTATATTTATTGGTGGTATCTGTAAATATCATGGATGTTTTTGAAATATTATCAATATCCTTAAGAATTTGAATAATTTAAAGGACCAGTTCATCCAAAAATTATAATTGTCTTAAAATGTTGACCTAATATGTAGACGAGTTTCTTTTTCATCGGAACAGATTTGGAGAAATTTACGGCTGCATCACTTGCTCACCAGCGGATCCTCTGCAGTGAATGGGTGCCGTCAGAATAAGAGTGCAAACAGTTGATAAAATCATCACAAAGAACCACAAGTAATTGACACAACTCCAGTTCATCTTGTGAAGTGAAAAGCTGTGTGTTAGTAAGAAACAAATCAATCAAGATGTTATCCGTTGCTTTCATAATTTAGCTTTCTCCAGTGAAAAAGTCATCTCGTCTGAATAAGGAGAGAAACATGCACAGATCAAGCATTATATGCTAAGATTACTAAGATTTAGTGGACGTTATAATGTTATTATGCCTAATTTCACGTGTAACATTTAAAAAATAGTGATATTATTTTGTGTGATAAATTAAACTGATTAATTATCTTATTTCTTTTTTATTTTAGACAACCATATTGGCCATTTATTGGTTATTGGCCATGCAAAAACATAAAATAATTATGGGTTTATTGGTATCAGCATAATTTCATTGCAACTATGATGTAAAAATGAATGTAAACTGATATAATTTTAAATGACAAAACACAGTTTACCTGTGTCTCCACATTTCGATAAAAAACAAACAAGCGATTTTCAAGACATCTCCTACAGTAAGGGTATTTCCAGGCAGCATCACATGCGGTCACTGATCTCCTATCATCGTGATCTGATTAATCTACGCAATATGTGTGTTTGTGTGTGTACGGAGAGCTGGCAGTCCAGGGTTTAACTCTGACTAGAACATTAATGAGAGCGCAGCCAGACGTGTAAGGTAATTAGTCAGTCCGCTCTCCAATATTTACCCAGTTAATTATTTGTGAGTTTTACTCTTGTCTTCTCCTCAGACTGCTGCTGCTGTTGTTTTTTTCCACACCATTTGTCACAATCTAACTCTCCTGGGCTGGACTCTCTCTCTCACTGGTCCCGCAGTTTCTCTCTCTCTGTTTCTGTTTCACCAGGGAGTGGCATTTGGATGAACTCTTGTCAGTTAAGGTGTTAGACCGCTGTCCCTGAATGTGTGAGGTCATAAGATTATTTATTCATCCCACTGTTCTCTCACTACTACGTAAAGATGTGAAAAGGCCCAGGCCTGTGGCCTATGAGCTTTGGGAAGAGTGGAGGGGAAACAGAAAAAAACGAGAAGTAAGAGAAAAACTGTGTTTGGCCTTGAGTCAGTAGGAGGAGATCTAGTCACACCTCTCATAGTTAGTTTTCGTCTCTCAGGCTTGTGGTGCAATCAAGGGGGATAGTTAGGAATGTTGTCATGGTGCCATGAGAATGGAGAATTCTAATTCATTTCCTGAATTTGATTGAATGTAGGAAATTGGAGTGAAAAGACATAGAAATATGTAGCCCTATCACCCGGCAGCCATATCACCCTGTAGCCCAAGACTGGTTACCCACTGAAGCTAAGCAGGGCTGAGCCTGGTCAGTACCTGGATGGGAGACCTCCTGGGAAAGCTAGGTTGCTGCTGGAAGAGGTGGTAGTGAGGCCAGCAGGGGGTGCTCACCCTGTGGTCTGTGTGGGTCCTAACGCCCCAGTATAGTAATGGGGAAATGTGACATAAGAATCATGTGATACTGAAGACTGGAGTAACGGCTTCTGAAAATTCAGCTTTGCCATCACAGGAATAAATTACATTAATTTAATTAATTATATTGAATGAGAAAAAAATAAATAAATGTAATAATATTACTAGGGGAGACCCTGAATAGTCGACGATTCGATGCTTCGATATTACCAATCTCACAGTCGAATATTCACAGAGGTGTTATGATCATGCCATTTTGGCTATATGGGGTGCTCAAATGTCTGATTTTTTTGTGGTTTTTTTTTTTTTTCACACATAGACCTAACGTTTTCCCTCCCAAAGTACTCTACGGCCTATTAAGATAATGCTGTAAATAAGAATCTAAAAAGAAAGAAGCTTTAAATAAATATTTTAACCTGCATGAATAAATCCAACCACCCCAATAGATTTAAGTTTCACTTTCCGTAATCCGTGACCGACAGAGGAGCATCTTGGTGGCATTTTAACATTTTAACAAGACTCAAATTGACACAGGCAAAGTGAAAGACTGGATTTTTTCGATCATGTAGGGTACAAGTGATTTCAAAACATTTCAGCCGGTTATATACAGTGGTACGGAAATCTTCAGACCCCCTTAAATTTTTCACTCTTTGTATATTGCAGCCATTTGCTAAATCATTTAAGTTCATTTTTTTTCCTCATTAATGTACACACAGCACCCCATATTGACAGAAAAACACAGCATTGTTGACATTTTTGCAGATTTATTAAAAAAGAAAAACTGAAATATCACTGGTCCTAAGTATCAGACCCTTTGCTGCAGTATTTAGTAGAAGCACCGTTTTGATCTAAAACAGCCATTAGTTTTTTTGGGAAAGATGCAACAAGTTTTTTCACACCTGGATTTGGGGATCCTCTGCATTCCTCCTTGCAGATCCTCTCCAGTTCTGTCAGGTTGGATGTAAACGTTTGTGGACAGCCATTTTTAGGTCTCTCCGGAGATGCTCAATTGGGTTTAAGTCAGGCTCTGGCTGGGCCATTCAAGAACAAAGAACAGTCACAGAGTTGTTGTGAAAACACTCCTTCGTTATTTTAGCTGTGTGCTTAGGGTCATTGTCTTGTTGGAAGGTAAACCTTCGGCCCAGTCTGAGGTCCTGAGCACTCTGGAGAAGGTTTTCGTCCAGGATATCCCTGTGCTTGTCCGCATTCATCTTTCCCTCGATTGCAACCAGGCGTCCTGTCCCTGCAGCTGAAAAACACCCCCACAGCATGATGCTGCCACCACCATGCTTTACTGTTGGGACTGTATTGGACAGGTGATGAGCAGTGCCTGGTTTTCTCCACACATACCGCTTAGAATTAAGGCCAAAAAGTTCTATCTTGGTCTCATCAGACCAGAGAATCTTATTTCTCACCATCTTGGAGTCCTTCAAACTCCATGCGGGCTTTCATGTGTTTTGCATTGAGGAGAGGCTTCCGTCGGGCCACTTGGCCATAAAGCCCCGACTGGTGGAGGGCTGCGTTGATGGTTGACTTTCTACAACTTTCTCCCATCTTCCGACTGCATCTCTGGAGCTCAGCTACAGTGATCTTTGGGTTCTTCTTTACCTCTCTCACCAAGGCTCTCCTCCCCCGATAGCTCAGTTTGGCCGGACGGCCAGCTCTAGGAAGGGTTCTGGTCGTCCCAAACGTCTTCCATTTTAGGATTATGGAGGCCACTGTGCTCTTGGAACCTTAAGTGCAGCAGAAATTTTTTTGTACCCTTGCCCATACCTGTGCCTTGCCCAATTCTGTCTCTGAGCTCTTCAGGCAGTTCCTTTGACCTCATAATTCTCATTTGCTCTGACATGCACTGTGATCTGTAAGGTCTTATATAGACAGGTGTGTGGTTTTTCCTAATCAAGTCCAATCAGTATAATCAAACACAGCTGGATTCAAATGAAGGTTTAGAACCATCTCAAGAATGATCAGAAGAAATGGACAGCACCTGAGTTAAATATATGAGTGTCACAGCAAAGGGTCTGAATACTTCGGACCATGTGATATTTCAGTTTTTTTTTTAATAAATCTGCAAAAATGTCAACAATTCTGTGTTTTTCTGTCTATATGGGGTGTTGTGTGTACATTAATGAGGAAAAAAAACTTAACTTGAAAGATTTTAGCAAATGGCTGCAATATAACAAATAGTGAAAATTTAAGGGGGCCTGAATACTTTTCAGTACCCACTGTCTATATACAGGTGCATCTCAATAACTTAGAATGACATGGAAAAGTTCAGTTATTTCAGTAATTCAACTCAATTGTGAAACTCGTGTATAAATAAATTCAATGCCCACAGACTGAAGTAGTTGAGTCTTTGGTTCTTTTATTGTGATGATTTTGGCTCACATTTAACAAAAACCCCACCAATTCACTATCTCAACAAATTATAACATGGTGACATGCCAATCATCTAATCAACTCAAAACACCTGCAAAGGTTTCCTGAGCCTTCAAAATTGTCTCTCAGTTTGGTTCACTAGGCTACACAATCATGGGGAAGACTGCTGATCTGACTGTTGTCCAGAAGACAATCACTGACACCCTCACAAGGAGGGTAAGCCACAAACATTCATGGCCAAAGAAGCTGGCTGTTCACAGAGTGCTGTATTCAAGCATTTTAACAGAAAGTTGAGTGGAAGGAAAGGTGTGGAAGAAAAAGATGCACAACCGAGAGAACCGGTCTTATGAGGATTGTCAAGCAAAATCGCTTCAAGAATTTGAGTGAACTTCACAAGGAATTGGACTGAGGCTGGGGTCAAGGCATCAAGAGCCACCACACACAGACGTGTCAAGGAATTTGGCTACAGTTGTCGTATTCCTCTTGTTAAGCCACTCCTGAACCACAGACAGTGTCAGAGTTGTCTTACCTGGGCTAAGGAGAAGAAGTATTGGACTGTTGCCCAGTGGTCCAAATTTCTCTTTTCAGATGAGAGCAAGTTTTTTTATTTCATTTGGAAACCAAGGTCCTGGAGTATGGAGGAAGGGTGGAGAAGCTCATAACCAAAGTTGCTTGAAGTCCAGTGTTTATTTTCCACAGTCTGTGATGATTTGGGGTGCTATGTCATTTGCTGGTGTTGGTCCATTTTGTTTTTTTGAAAACCAACGTCACTGTACCCGTTTACCAAGAAATTTTGGAGCACTTCGTGCTTCCTTCTGCTGACAAGGTTTATTGAGATGCTGATTTCATTTTCCAGCAGTATTGGGCACCTGCCCACACTGCCAAAAGCACCAAAAGTTGGTTAAATGACCATGGTGTTGGTGTGCTTGACTGGCCAGCAAACTCACCAGACCTGAACCCCATAGAGAATCTATGGGGTATTGTCAAGAGGAAAACAAGAAACCAAAAAATGCAGATGAGCCGAAGGCCACTGTCAAAGAAACCTGGCCATCCATACCACCTCAGCAGTGCCACAAACTGATACCTCCATGCAATGCCGAATTGAGGCAGTAATTAAAGCATAAGGAGCCCCTACCAAGTATTGAGTATGTACAGTAAATTAACATACTTTCCTGAAGGCCAACAATTCACTAAAAATTTTTTTTTATTGGTCTTATGAACTATTCTAATTTGTTGAGATAGTGAATTGGTGGGTTTTTGTTAAATGTGAGCCAAAATCATCACAATTAAAAGAACCAAAGACTTAAACTACTTCATCTGTGTGCATTGAATTTATTTAATAACGAGTTTCACAATTTGAGTTGAATTACTGAAATAAATGAACTTTTCCACAACATTCTAATTTATTGAGATGCACCTGTATATAATATTGTGTATATATTATTTATCGCGTAGGAGATGCATTTGGTTGAGTTGCGCTGCAGTAAAGCGCTAGTAGGCTACTAAGGTGATTATCTCTTCAGCGTGCAGCACGAGCAGGACAAACAACAATGCAGAATATTGATAACTATGACTGGGACTGTCATATACATAACATTATAATGAGAACACTATTATAATAAAACGCTGTGAATTTTTTGAGTTTAGTTGCTGTGTTTCTGCACGTTGTTGCATAAAGAAAAGGAGTTCATTCAGAGCCGTGCAGACACGTTTGTGCATTCGGGGCATTTTGTGCAGAGCGCCTATAAGCCAGTAGCCATATCACTCTGTAGCCCAAGACTGGTTGCCCACTGAAGCTAATCAGGGCTGAGCCTGGTCAGTACCTGGATGGGAGAACTCCTGGGAAAACTAGGTTGCTGTTGGAAGAGGTGTTAGTGAGGCCAGCAGGGGGTGCTCACCCTGTGGTCTGTGTGGGTCCTAACACCCCAGTATAGTGACAGGGACACTATACTGTAAAAAGGCGCTTCCTTCAATGAGATGTTATGTGGTCATTAAAAACCCCAGGATGTCCTTAGAAAAAGAGTAGGGTTATAACCCTGGCATCCTGGCCAAATTTGCCCATTGGCCTCTGACCTGGTGGGCGTTCTGGTGCAATATGGCTGCCGTCACATCATCCAGGTGGATGCTGCACACTGGTGGTGGTTGAGGAGATTCCCCCACTTTCATGTAAAGCGCTTTGAGTACTCAGAAAAGCACTATATAAATGTAACTAATTAATTAATTATTATAAGTCGTAATATTAACATTATGCTGTATAAATAATGAAGCGTATTCTATATGAGATAAATTATGAGTTAAATCCCATTGATTAAAAACCTGCTATCAAATACTTCATTCTACTGGTCATCTTCGGCAGGCGCAGCTCAAAACAAAAATGCAGAACATTAATAACTAGCCTACTGTCATATATATAACGTTATATTGAGAGCACTATTGTAAAAAATGTTGTGAATTCTTAGGGGTTCGCTGATGTTTAATGTTAACTTCCTTTTAATCAAAACATTATTTTTGTGTCTGCGAGGCGTCCGTTACACATTTTCCCTGTGTGTTAATGTCAGTAATTATGGTTGTCGAATGTCTGACTTGACTCTTGTTAATGTATTTTGCCCCGCCCGCAAACATATGATTCAATGATCAGTCGACTATCGGCAAGATTCGAAAATTCCGATTCGACTATGAAAATCCTTAGTCGGGGACACCCCTAAATATTACACAATATTATTGATTTTTATTGCAATTCATAAATTCCTCTTTCTGTCATTCCAATTTCTGTGGGTTGTGGAAATATAGATTAAAAGGAAGCCATTTACTGTATTCAATTCTGAATTTCACACAGCCCTGTATGGTACCACCTACAGAAGGCAATGCATTTCCTGCTAGATAAAGTAAAAAGCTAGCCAGCATATCCATTTTCTGTGTCCGTATCTAGGAGGTTTAGCAGTGACAGAGGTGAGCAATTCCCAAGAATCTCCAGTGCAAAGATACGGCTTAGTGCCAACTAAGGCCAAAAACTTTTCAGTGGTCATTTTTTCCGCCAAATACCTACTTTTGAAGTCTGTGTGCTTCCCACCTCTTGAGTAAACCCTCACAACTAGCTCTGAGTCCTGAGGTGTTGTACACTGTCCAACAGTCCTTGCTCGTTCTAAAGGAATAATATGGCCAATATGGACATTCTCTACCAGCAGACTTTAATTAACAATCTCATACAAAAACACAAAGTAGTTTTGTTCAGTGTGGGGGGTAGAGGCAGAGGGGATTGGAGATGAGGGAGTGTGTGCGCGTGTGTGTTTGCGTCTTTGCGAACATGGGCGAACCAGTAATTATTTCATTATGCCATGACAGCAATAATATTATAGTTGGTGCGAGTGTGTGTGTGTGAGTGTGTGAAATGCTCTTATCTTGGGAACAAATGAGCCTCTCTCCCAGGGGAGAGGGCTGCACAGCAGGCCTGGGGTTGGCCTGCATTACTCTTCCTTCGCATAGCCACCTTTTTAATATTCTTCCTCACGCCGCGCGCCGCAATTATTTTGAAAATAAATTTAGCACAGATAAAAATTGTGCCTCTTGGGTCAGGTAAATGACTTCCTTGTTTTTATTGAGAAGACAAGGTGTTTATTAGCAGCCTTGTTGGCTTCTTGTGGGGAGGTTTTCTGAGTTTGAGTAATTGTCCAATTAAATGTAATTTGGGGATGAGCGCTAACCCAGCCGAATGTACAGCGCAAGCTGACTGCTGCCGGGACGTGCATTAATGAATCCCACTGAGACCTCAAAAAAAAAATAAAAAAATAAACGCACAAGCGATCATGAATGTCTACCTTGGTTTTGTTTCCCAAAATTTAGGCCTTATAGCAGGGCTTTATAGAATCCCTCCCATTCCATTTTACTCTGCACCCTCCTTCTTATCTCATCCTTTTCTCCACATCTCTGCTCTCCAACTCAAAAATAATTCATCATTCATGTAATTTCAGCGTGCTGAGAAATTGCCTCTTATTCAAACAGAAAGGTTACCTTAATTGTTATGTAGCTCAGCTATTTATGCCCGTGCATAAAAATGCATGGGAGCTGCTTTGGAGAAAGGTCAGCCATTACAACAAAAGTAACTGTTTTCACCCTGTCCTTCTTTATACTCTTGGTGCACATGGCCTTTTTTTGTGTATGTTGTGCTCTCTAAACTGTGACATGGGATGAGGTGACAAGGTGGGGCCCTCAACAAATCCTAATTCCCTTTTAACAATGTCTCAAACTGTTTGCTAAGGTTTCCCAAACCACCAAAAAATGTATCAAATTCAAGAACAATTTAAGCAACATTAATTTTATAGCTATAAAAGCTGAGATTTACATAAAAACACCTGAGCTACAAAAGAGCAAACTCTAAGTTATAAAATCTTTTCAATATTAATGAAATGTAGTTCTGCTCCTGGTGGGGGTATGAGGTCCCATCCTGTTCAACCCACTCTTGTGGCAAGTTCATATGACCTCATTCATACAGTATGTTTTTGAATGATCTGCTTATGCCCAACTGAGAGTTAGGTTTAGGGGTAAACCTTGATGTTTAATTTTTTTGTCTGAATTCATGAGAATTTGCTACCAATTATGGCAAGCCCAACTTTTGATTATTGTTATTTTTAAAGCAAGTCAGTCCAGACCAGGCCAGTCATTCAAGCACAGTTACTATGTACCGGTATTAATCAGGCTTGACAGATTCACTCGGCCACAGTATTTAAATGCAATCTGATTCTTTGACAATTATATAGGCTATATATAAAATTCAATATCAACATATTGACTAGGATAGGAATAGGAATATTAAAATGCAAAACGGAAAAAAATAGTCATAGTCATAGTCATTTCAAATTTGTGACATTCAGTCAGTCTAAACAGTGTTTTGTCATTTTGTCCACCCCCAGTATACAACTACGGGGGACGTGAATTGTTTACATAGAGCATATATGATGGCTTAAAGGCCTGCTATAGATGAAGAATGTGCTTTAAGCCCTCAAGTGTTTATAGAGTATCTCTTTTTGGACGTACCGTCAGATAAGAGTAGTTACAGAGACCAATAGACCAAAGAACAATAAGTATTGTATAATTTTCCGAAGATAACTATGATCGATTTTCTCAACATTTCTGAAAGCTATCTTTATGGAGTAGGTGTGCATCTAAGAGATGAATATGTCCAACACTTATTACCAGGACAAACACATATACCCCCACACACAAACACCAAAAACCTGCACAATGATGCAATCCCACAATCCCACTTGACTTGATTTTACACTCATTGAGTTCATGAGAGGGTTGAATCCATATCCACAAACTCCTGCACACACTTTCTTATATTTCTCTTCTCACATTAGAGGCTGGCGCCGTCACCACAACTACCGCCCACAGCTCATCTTCACACTAAACCTTGTCCCTCTTCAGAGCTTAAGTCTCTGTGTTCACCCAAAAAAGCCATTCCAGGGGATTAATGAATCAGTAACCGACATGTAAGCGCAACCATCACGGAACGTGGGACTGATAGGGAATGACATTTGAATGGAGTGGAGAAGTCGAAAACAAAATCAGGTTTACTTGATCCAGCTAAACAGTGTTGCTGCTGGAAGGCGCTTTGGCTGAGAATCCATATGAAATGTTGATTGGAGAAACAGCTTCAAATTCCTAATGAATATGGATGTGTGTTATGCTTTTGGAAATAATCAACCTACGTTCAGCATTTTTTGGTGGGGGGGGGGGGGGGGGGGGGGGGTTACATAAATACAACCTGGAATGTTGGCCGGATGGCTTGCTCTTTCTCTTACTTCGCTGAGGATACGATAATGTGTTTATTTCAGATGTATGGGTCCTGGACCTTCATTTTGAGTTCATACTGTCTTAAAATGGATTATCTGCAGCACCTAGGTGTGATTTAAATATGAATGGGTGAGAATTTATTTTGTGGTGCTCAATTCCCCTTACAAATCATCCCCCCTCCCAGCTCCATAATCCAATTCCAGCAGAACTCAAGTAAAAAAGAAAAAAAATTAAGCAAAATCTCATATCTTTCCTTTTATGCTAGCTTGTCTTCTGAATTCAATATTTGATTGTTTACTTACTGGTCTTGGATGAATGAATATGTTAAGGGAGCACCTATGTGAATTTCATTAGTATCTATATATTAGGGAAAAGAAATTCATCTCGTGGACTTAATTTATTTGAAATACCCGAACCATCTCTTGTCTTGTTTACAACACCTAAAACATTGAATTCTTCTGTGATTGAATATGTGCTGTATGAAATAAGACTGCATTGTTGTGCTGCTGTCTAATAATTCCCGACAGCGCACTACCTTGCATAATGTAGCATGAGCAAGTAAAGTTTCTGTCAATGAAGCTCTGTGCTGTAATATAACATTGGCTAATCTTGACAATCAGAATAAGAAGTGTTATGAAAAGACTTACTTTGCCCTTAAGCATGTTCAGTGTCTGAGCAACATCACATAAAAAGGCAGATTGTCTCGTCATCTGAAGAACTCTTCAATGTGACAGCACAATTTCCTAAATCTTAATGTAGAAAGAAATATGGAAGATCCATTTGTGAGTGTTTCTTCAACGTTAGGCAGACACTTTTATGCCCCATGCATAGATTCTTATTTAAAGCAACTGATATTAACTTTTTCCTTTTTGTTATTTAACAGTCACATTGTGTGTTTGGAAAACTTTTATCGTGTTTCATCATTTACTGTATATTTGCTACTTTTCAAATGTCCTTTATGTATAGATTTTATTGTTTTTCCTTTTCCCGAACCCAGAATGCCAATGTTAAAATATGAAATATATCCATATCCATCATAAAAATATAAGTTTTACACATTTAAACTGTAATAATATAATCAAAACGTGAAGCCATTGTGTTGTTATTTCAAATACACCAAACAATTTTTTCCCTTAATAAAGTGCTTCAAACTTCAACATACATGGTAAGGAGACCAGTGTCAAGCTGTAATTTTGTCAAACCTTGTAAAAAGTCTTGAAAAAAAGTGTTGTTAAACATTATTTTGTCTGGTTGTGTCTTTTTATAAAACACTTTATAAAATGGTATATACCTAATGTTAACTTAACAAATTAGCCATTTTACTCCAAAAATATACCACAATACATGATTTGAGGTGTGGTGGAAAATTACACTATGTTTGGAACTTTTGGAAAAGAAGTTATTCTGCGGGGGGTTTTTCACCATGGTTGAAGAAGCATTCTTCTATGCTCAAAGCATAGGAAAGCCATAAACCTACAGCAGAGGTGCCTTCATTGAATGTACAATGTGCTGCCTACACTCTTAAAAATAAAGGTGCTTCACGATGCCATAGAAGAACCTTTTTGTCTAAATGGTTCCATCAAGAACCTTTAATATCTGAAGAACCTTTCTGTTTCACAAAAGCTTCTTTGTGGCGAAAGAAGGTTCTTCAGAGTATAAAAAGGTAAGAAAGAGATGGTTCTTTAAAGAACCTTTGACTGAATGGTTCTTTGTGGAACCAAAAATGGTTCTTCTATGGCATCGCTTGAAGAACCTTTTGAAGCACCTTTATTTTTAAGAGTGTATATAGGGGTTTGATTCATGGCAATGAATGACAAGACCTTGAAGTCCGCCACACTTCAGTAGGTCAACTGTCCCCCCTTGAGGCACAATCCCTATCCTGTGTCTTCCATGGCCAAATTAACAAAGCCACTGTCACTCTTCCCTGCCAAAGAAAAATAATTGGGTTTCTTAAGGAACACATAGAAATGCTTAAGACTGCGATCAATGTTTCACAGCGTTCCATCAGCCAGCTTGATACCATTATATTTGATAACCATTCACACTGATTGATCCACCGGCAGACGTGGTATTGATAAATAATTAAAAAACTTTCCATTTAATTTGGCCGTGAAGGAAAGGAGCGTGAGATGGGACAGAAGGGAAAAGCAATTAGGCCCCTGTTTGGTGTAATGAGGCCCACAGCTGTGCTGCAGGAGCGCTCGTGGACCCTATAACGCCTGGCTTTTCAACAGCCCCCCCATCACATGATCTCCCAGCGGACATCACCAGCTGAATTAGTCTACCATATTCACAAAAATCACTGCAATCCGGTTTGAAAGAAAATCAATAAGATATGTCCATTTATGCTTCCAAGTGAAGGAACAAGGCCAGAGGAGGCCTAGCATGCTGAACAAACACAAGATTTAATAGGACAAATTTTCCCCTCCTACTTTGTTGTCTTTACAACAAATTGAAAGATTTGCTGTAGTTTTCCATCCAAACAATCCTTCTTTTCCCTCATACTATATTGTTTATTATTTTGTCTCGTTTCACACAGTGTTTCTTATGATAACATACCAGCAGAGTAATTGATAAATGTGGTATTGCAGAGTTATACGCAGTCAAAAAGAAATGTCACTGTTTTTCAATGTTTTTTTAATTCAAACTTAAAGCTTAACTAGGAACCAAATCAAAAATAGGATCTAAACCAAGATCTGTTAAATAAACACTTTACAATAAAGATCAATTTGTTAACTTTAGTCATTGCATTAAGTATCATGAACTAACAATAAACAGTTCAATAACATACTGATTTATAATGATTTATTGTTAGTTCATGTTTATTCATAATAGGATTATGTTGAAATATATTATATAATTTACAATGTATAATTAGCAATAGCACAGAAACAGTACAAATTTATTAGTATATATAATACATTTTTGTCATTTATTGTGATAGGACAGTACGTATAGACAGGAAGCGAAGTGGGAGAGAAAGAGTGGGGGACAGGACTGGGAAAGGTCTGCAAGCTGGGACTCAAACTCAGGATGCCCGAAACGCAACGGCACTATATGTTATATCTTTTTTTATATACCTTGTCCACCCTAGAAATAAGCACAAAAAACTTGCTTTTGGATAAAAGCCTTTTGTATACTATATCACCATGTGCTTGCAGGGAGATGCATGTTGCTGCAAACAACTTTCAAAAGATTTTGTACACCACCCACCCGAGTTGTTAACATGCACCTTTTGACAATGATACTTTCCCGGTGTAAAGTTACCTGCTTGACATGCTATCACCGCCTGTGTGTCGAGTGTCAGCACATTGGCTGGTATAATGTGTCATTGAGCCCTGTACTGAAGGTGGCTGAGGTGTTGAGATGGAGGTTAATCAGCTCATGTGTCATGTAGCATGGAGACGACGTGTGGCGCAGAGAGACCAACAAGACCTTAGTGAATCCCCCAGCTGCTTGGCCCAGCCAGTTAACACCACACATTCAGGTCATGGCCCGCCAGTGAGGGACATGCAGCCCCAGATGTGTGATATGAGCAGGGGATGCAGGTGGTAAGATGCAGCCCACACACTAGCTAATAATGTGCCATGGCACTTTTTGGACTCGCACCGAATGTCGCGGGGTGACGGGGCGAGCGATGCTCGTCCTTGAGCGCATCACGAATCACGAATAATTTGAGAATTAATTTGAGCACCGAAAAGAAAATACTGTGCTGCGTCACATTTCTTAATGTTGATATCCGTCTAATTGATGACTTGGTGTCACATCAATCCATTATGCATAATTTATTTTGGATCAAGTCCCACATTATCATAATCACCCATTGGATATGCTGCTCACTGTGACACTTCAGCGAGTGGCAAAGCCGTGACTCTGGTAGGGGTGAAGAGCGAGAGCATTCGAGAGAGAGAGACGTACCCAGCGGCTGGCTCAAACATTTCCCTTAGCAGACTCCTCTGTGATGTACGGGATGTTAAGATGTCAGCCCCTCATTCACTTAAAGCTGATAACTGCAGTCAGGAGTGTGACTGCGCTCAGTCTGTGTGTGTGTGTGTGTGTGTGTGTGTGTGCAGACTGGCATGGAACGGGTTACCCGTCTGCCTGCCTGCTCAAATGCTGCCGTTTGCAATCACTAAGCAGCTTTAGTGTCTCCTACCACAGTCTTGATTTAAAATTCATAAATGCTAATCCTTCATAATTTACAGTTTAAAAAGCAGCCCTGCTCGTGGGCCCTGTGGCCATGGCTCAGTCAGAGTAATTATCCCAAGGAGCTGGGAATGGACTACTCACCGAGACTTTTAACAGTCAAGGAAATCCCCTCCACTGGCACCCAACCCAATTACTCCAAATAAGTAAACAGATTAGCAAGTCATTTTCCAGTGCAATCTGGACAAAGAGGCCAAATCGCAGCCTCGCATGGAGTCAGGTGGGTAAACAGTCTTAAAGTTGGGCCTGTGTGCTCTTTATGAGGTGTGCGATCTGCCAAGTAATTTTATTAGCCATTTCATTTCATTTGTAAAGAGGCTGTGAGGGATGATTGTCTTGCGCGGGACGAACATGCTTTCTCGACGGAGTCGGAAAGTTATTCGTTGCTTGCGCTCTGATGTAGGTGACGTCCTCGCAGTGGCTTTTTAAAGCTTCAACTGATCTGTGTTTGTGTTGTAGAGAGTGGATTATTCTATCTACTGTGAATGTTGCTAATGGTGGTTGACAACATCCATTTGGAACTGACCTGGTTTTTAAATTTCCTTTAATGGCTCCACTGGTTTCACAAGGGTCTTTGGTTTTGATGGGGTACATTTGGGAAAAAAATTAATACAAAGGTCAGCATATATGGATTCGTAATGAGACACGTACTAGAGGTCAATTATTAAAATTTCTGACTGTGTTTTAACACTGCAGCTGTTTCTTTCCTCATATTAATTGCAAATCACTCAACGTGTCAACATCTATGACGACTGTGCTATTCATTGACCAAATACATAAAGTGCCACGTTGGTGTAATGCAAGTCTAGAAGAGGCTAGAATGTCTGGCTTGATTTTGACTGCATCTTGACAGCTTTATACTGAAAGTATTTGATAAGATAGAATCTTCCATTAAATTAGCGTAGACGTAACATAAGATAGTTTCCATAGATAGTTCAGTCAATTAATGTTTCTGTTCCCAATGCAATACTTGCCTATACATGCAAAACAGCCTGCTCTTATTTTCATCTCAGTGTCAATATATTAGAATTATATTAGATGCAATAACCAACGGTAATGTGGATTTCTGACAATCAAATCATCTTCCATCTACCCTAAAATATCTACCTCTTTTAGCACAGACTGTAAAATGTTCTGTCAGGTAGTCTTAAAATGTACCTCATCTGGTTACATCTAAATTAACCGGTTTTATTCACGTCAAAATATTACTTAATATCACTGAATCAACCAGACAACATTATGTTAAGTTAAGAAAAATAATTTTAATGGTTATATCAGGTAAAAATAAATTAATATGTAAACACTGACATTAAAATCTTTGGGGAAAAATGAACTTTTTATTCAGCCAGGACACTGAAAACTCATCAAAGTGACAGTAAAGACATTTATAATGTTACAAAAGATTTCTATTTCAAATAAATGCTGTTCTTTTGAACTTCCTATTCATCAACAGAACTTTTTCAACATTGATAAAAATTTTATCAACATTATTTATAGACAATAATATATATATATATATATATATATATATATATTATATATATATATATATATATATAATATATATATACCGTGGGTACGGAAAGTATTCAGACCCCATTAAATTTTTCACTCTTTGTTATATTGAAGCCATTTGCTCAAAAGCATTTAAGTTAATTTTTTTTTCCTCATTAAGGTACGCCACAGCACCACATATTGACAGAAAAACACAGAATTTACATTTTTGCAGATTTATTAAAAAAGAAAAAATGAAATATAACATGGTCCTAAGTATTCAGACACTTGCTGTGACACTCATATATTTAATCAGGTGCTGTCCATTTCTTCTGATCAAACTTGAGATGGTTCTACACCTTCATTTAAGTCCAACTGTGTTTGATTATACTGATTGGACTTGAATAGAAAAGCCACACACCTGTCTATATAAGAACTTACAGCTCACAGTGCCGGGTCAGAGCAAATGAGAATCATGAGGTCCAAGGAACTGCCTGAAGAGCTCAGAGAAAGAATTGTAGCAAGGCACAGATCTGGCCAAGGTTACAAAAAACATTTCTGCTGCACTTAAGGTTCCTAAGAGCAAAGTGGCCTCCATAATCCTTAAATGGAAGACGGTTTGGGACGACCAGAACCCTTCCTAAAGCTGGCCGTCCGGCCAAACTGAGCTATCGGGGAGAAGAGCCTTGGTGAGAGAGGTAAAGGAAAACCCAAAGATCACTGTGGCTGAGCTCCAGAGATGCACTCGGGAGATGGGAGAAAGTTGTAGAAGGTCAACCATCACTGCAGCCCTCCACAGTCGGGGCTTTATGGCAGAGTGGCACCGACGGAAGCCTCTCCTCAGTGCAAAGACACATGAAAGCCCGCATGGAGGACTACAAGATGGTGAGAAATAAGATTCTCTGGTCTGATGAGACCGAGATATAACTTTTTGGCCTTAATTCTAAGCGGTAGGTGTGGAGAAAACCAGGCACTGCTCAACACCTGTCCAATACAGTCCCAACAGTAAAACATGGTGGTGGCAGCATCATGCTGTGTTGGTGTTTTTCAGCTGCAGGGACAGGACAACTGGTTGCAATCGAGGGAAAGATGAACGCGGCCAAGTACAGGGATATCCTGGAAAAAAACCTTCTCCAGAGTGCTCAGGAACTCAGACTGGGCCGAAGGATTACCTTCCAACAAGACAATGACCCTAAGAACACAGCTAAAATAATGAAGGAGTGGCTTCACAACAACTCTGTGTGCTTGAATGGCCCAGCCAGCAGCCCTGAATAACCCCAATGAGCATCTTTGGAGAGACCTAAAAATGTCTGTCCACTAACGTTTACCATCCAACCTGACAGAACTGGAGAGGGTCTGCAAGGAGGAATGGCAGAGTATCCCCAAATACAGGTGTGAAAAACTTGTTGCATCTTTCCCAAAAAGACTCAGGCTGTATTAGATCAAAAGGGTGCTTCTACTAAATAGGGTCTGAAATACTTAGGACCATGTGATATTTCAGTTTTTGCTTTTTAATAAATCTGCAAAAATGTCAACAATGCTGTGTTTTTCTGTCAATATGGGGTGATGTGTGTAAATTAATGAGGAAAAAAAAAAAAACTTAAATGATTTTAGCAAATGGCTGCAATTAACAAAGAGTGACAAATGTAAGGGGGTCTGAATACTTTCCGTACCCACTGTATATATATGTATATACAGTATATATATACAGTATACAGTATATATATATATACTATATATATATATATATGATTAATTAATGTGCAATGCTGTCTAATGTAAAGCCAATGAGTTATCATCTACATCAGCTGGTAGAATGGCAGAATACAAGCTGAGTGCTAAAACTAAGTAAAGTGTCAATAAGTCAACATAAATGCAAAACAAACCACACAATATCACTATGTCCCCAGAGGCAAATCACAACAACTTATAAACTCACAAGACATTGATGTATACCTTTGTACAGGTAAGAGTACCGTATCTGACAGCCATCAAGCATGTTCTGAGTCTGCTGCTGCTTGTTTACTCTAGCCATTGAATAATCACCTGCCTTTCAAACTCCGCTTCCCACAAGCCTCAGTCATCACACATGACTGTAATGGATTCTGAAAAGGCACCATGACTGAAATCAATTCACTCCAAGATGATGAATCCATCAGTTCCACATTCATAAACACAATCTTTTGTTTCCTACACATTCATTGAGAGAGATGATAGAATCTGTATGCAGGCATAGGGAATATGAGACTGGATGTTTTGAACTGCTATAATGAGCAAATAGCAACGGTTGAGAATTTAAGAGGAAAGGACACCTGTCCAACTTCCACAGGAAGTTAAACAGCTGTAAAGGGAAATCTCTCCCCCTTTCTCTATACACATCTATCTATCTATCTATCTATCTATCTATCTATCTATCTATCTATCTATCTTCTATCTGTCTATCTATCCATCTATCTATCTATCTATCTATCTATCTATCTATCTATCTATCTATCTATCTATCTATCTATCATCGATCTATCTATCTATCTATCTATCTATCTATCTATCATCTGTCTGTCTGTCTGTATTGATCTGTATTATTTTGCTGGAACAATATAAAATCATTGATTAACAAAAAAGATTGGAAAATACAATATAAAACATTTTTAAGAAATTATTTTAATTAAATTATTTTATAATTAGTAATCTAGGTTAGATGTTTACGGTTATAATATAAATAAGGTTATAATCATGTTCATTCAAAATGTATTAAAGGGGGGGTCATATTTTAAAGATAAGTATTTTGTGTATTTGGTTCACAGAATATGTTGACATGCTTAAGTCAGAAAACCACATGATTGTTCAAAATACTGTACATATGTAGGTCCTCTATCCCCCCTCTCTCAAACACGTACAGTTTTCAACAAGCCACCTCTTTGACAAGCCGCAGTCTGCGCCCTCTTTTGATTGAGTCCAGATGACCCAGTGCAGGTGATTGAAATGTAATGCCTCTTACCATAATCTCGAGCTTCAGCTTTCAAAGTAAATATAATGTTGTTAGTTTTACCATCAGTTCAAGCCCGAAAGGGCAACAGAGTCGCTTGACAGACACAGTGATGATGCAGTACACAGGCCGCGGTTAAGACAGCTGACGTGCTAGGATTTCTAACAGGCGGTTTTTCACTTCCTGTGAGTGACCCTGTTCATAACACACACACACACACGACATGTGACCTGCGCGATCCGCAAAACTCAGCATTTGAACAGTCAATAGCAAATACTTAAACTAATAACAAAACATACTTACAGTCGCTGATTCAGAAGCGCAAGATTGTCATAGCAAAGTCGGACCCGTTTTTTTTTGTTTAGAAATAGCCTGTTCTGTTGTAAATAAATCTTAACCAATTATTCCTCATTGCATCTACTTCCGGAAGGCCAAAAAAAGTGCTTTGTTTTCTCCTAGAAACACACAGCGTCTCCTTGACATGCTGCATCAACACTACTGCTTTCCTGAAACCACGCCTTCTTTCTTTGCGTGAACATTTGGGCGGCATTATGCTAATATTTCCACATAGTGACGCAGACATGTGGGGGCGTGTTAGAATGAGCCATTTTAGGTAGGCGTGGTTGACTCTTAACTTTTATAAAGAATATCTCTTTGGATTTGAGACTTTAGTCTTTGCAACTTTACAGATCTTCTTTATGAACCAAGAGCTTGTAACACTCCAAAGAGAAAGGAAAACTTGAAATCGCATCATATGACCTCTTTAACTAATGTTAATAACTTCAAATGTTAAAAATTTAATATTAAACGGAGCCTTTTTGTAAAGTGTTGATTTTATGTTTTGCTTTTATGAAACTAAATTATTAAAACATTCTAAGTAATATATTACAGAATCTGTCGTTTTTTCCCTGTTGCTGGAACTATGCTGAACCTGACTTTCTGTTTTTAAGAAACAGATGTAATACCTTCTTACACCAGCAGATCTCTCAAAGCTCTCCAGCTGAGGATCAACACCTCCATCACCACCACGGCCCAGTGTGGACGCAGAATATGATGCAATTATGAGAAATGAAAATCAAAATTAAATCAATAACTTACAACTCCACCATGCCGTCAGCATGGTATTTAATTTTAAAGAATCGTTATAAGTCACTTTGTCAAGAAATCTCCAAGCCTGGCAATTGCCAAATTCATATCTAATCCTACCACTCAGCAATGTTTAAAGCCTGAGAAGCTGGGGGAGATTTATGATGTAGATGTGGGTATTATATTGTGAGTGGGTTGCCAGAGAAAACAGTGAGAAAAATCTTGGTGTTTGAAAAGTTTCCAGCAAGGATCAGGTTACTGCCTGTTCATCACACCAGCCAGCATGAAGTCGGTCTTGAATCCAATGCATATAAGCAAAGCAGAAGAATTATGTGGTCTCAGAGCTTTCTGCACCCTCAAAAAATGGCACAGTGTGCTGTTAACACTTACGCATAAAAACATACGGCTTACGCAGTGGAATCGGATCTAAGCGCTCATAGGTTTCCTCGATATTTCCTGCTCTCGGCTTGATGATGACTGCATTCATTGCGTGAGTGCAAAACAAAGGGTGCGATGCACAGAATCTATGCAGACTCCATTATAACAGAGACATTATGGTGATATTTGGTTGGCTGGCAGTGGTGAGAAGCACAGAGGGATGCTGGGTAATGAAGACAGAGCGGAGACAGCTGTGTGCCACCATCCCTCCCTCCCATTTATTGTGTCTTCCTATGAATCCTTAATGGACCCCTCAGTATTAAAAAAAGGGAAATTGAGATGCATTTCAATAAAAGTGATTGGTTCTTGTTGTGTAGTTGTGCGGGCCTGCATATGGTGTCTAGCTCGCACAAACACACACACACATACACACGCACACACACTCACTCACAGACACACTCTTTTTCACCCCCTCAGATGAATGCAGTGTAATTACCGTGGCTGCGAGACCCACTCTGTTTCTCCCCCTCCTCTGTTATGATTATTCTTTTCTGTCAGTGTTATCTGGGAGGCTTGCGTGTGCTGCAGCACAAGGTCTGGCTGACAACTGAGGCGCTAATGAGCCAAACAGAGGCCCATATGCCTACAGTGAGTGCATAGAAATCTGGGCCACGGCATAGCTTAAATGAGAGGAATTCTGGTTAATGTAGTATCAGGCTGTTAGTGGAAAAGAGACCAGTGGGCATGATTTATAGCGCACAGTTTTATGGAGTCGGATTCAGGTCGGTTTAGTGTGGTCAAGAGCTCTGTAAGTGCATTATATAGTGTGGATGGCTTTTACGCTGTTACCTTATTACTAGATATACCTCCTCTCTCTACTAAAGTGTAGCCTCTTTGATGATAAGAGGGGGAGAGAAAGCACTGATAACAGGCAACAGCGGCCTGTGTGAGTCCAGCCTGCTGGAGCCAGTGGAGGTTTAATTGCTTGGTGGAACCCTGTTGAAGAAGGCACACTTTCCTGTCAGAGTGGAGAGACATTATGAAATGCTCCCACAACGCCTCCAGTTGATTCAATTAATTTATTTTGCTTCTAAGTGATGGAAATACTGCCTCTTTTCCAATAAAAGCCCAGACAGTTTCAGCACCCTGTCACCACTTGCCCTGTCACAGTTTAGCAGAATTAATAGCGGATGATTTTCGCCCCTTATCTCCGGCCCTGTGCGCACATGCGGCTGCGTCGAGCAGCAAGAAAATCACTGCTCTCTGGCGGCTGACCAGAGGTGTGATCAGGGGTCAAGTATTTGTGTTTAGCAGTTATGACTTCACCTGAATGTAATCTTGCATGAAAACTGGGTTCTTGATTGTGGTTGGTAGACACTAAGTTAGGGTGACCACACATCCTCTTTTTCCCGGACATGTCCTGGATATTTAGCCAATATAGAAATCCTGGCCGGGATGTGTCTGGGAAAAAGAGGACATATTGTCACCCTGCCACCATCTATCTATATAGACCCACTTTATATTAGGTAGCCTTAACTACTATGTACTTACATTTAAATTAATCATTTGATACAATGCACTTATTGCGTACATACATGTTTTTACATTGTTTTTATATATTTAAAAATAACTATATGCAGTCACATCTGTAATTAATTTCTGTAATTACATTTATAATTACACTGTTGACCCATCCCTTACACCTTAACCCACCCTTAAACCTACCCATACCAACAAACCTATCCCTAACCTTACCTATATCCCACCTCAATAGCAGCAAAAGTGTTTTGCAATACAATATGAACACAATAAGTACATTGTACTTTTTTATGTAAGTACATAGTAGTTAAGGCCACCTAATATTAAGTGGGACCTAATATATATATATTATATACTTATATATATATATATACTTATATATATATATATATATAAATAAAATACACACACATATGGTTGGTGAAAGTTCTAAGGTGTGCAATTAGTTTTCAGGAAATGCAGCTCATGGCTGATGTAATCCCAGGCAGGTCTTGACCGCACTACACACTACAGTTCCATATCAATTTGCCAAATTATCTGTTATTTCAAAGGTCCTAACAGCCTACAACAGCAAAAGAACAAAAACCAACAACGACACTGACCAAGCAAATAAATATAACAAACAATAAGATAAAAATGACAAACTATTTCCATGTTTTTCCCACAAATTATATGTTAATTATATTCTTTCTTTCACTCTTCTCTGCAAAAATGCACCACATACACACTATAGACAAGTCAAAACCATTATGGGCACTGAAGTCTTGTAAGGTCCTGGTTCTTGAAGCAAGCAGTTAAACTTACAGTATTGAAATGAGAGATGCTGCTGCCAAACACTGTTGAGATTGCTAACTCAGTAATGTTTTTATTATTTATTAGCTCTAAAAAGGGGAATATATATGATGAATTATAACTGGTTATGATTCATAATAAATATTAGATTATATCTCGAATTAACTGCAGCAGAATCAATATTACAATTATTTGAACTGTCCGTCCACCGAGCATACAATATAATAATTTATCAATTCAAGGAAAGATTATTTTTCTGGCCACGGAACAATAAACTGTCCTTCTTTGTCAAGTGCTCGCATTAATTTAGCAAATGTAGCAAGGGTTCACACATTCATTGACATCAAACTGTGAGCAGCAAACAGAGACAATACGTTGTGAATATAAGGGATTTAATAAAATGAAACTATAACTAACATATAACTAACTAAAACATATACACACAGAATGAAACAAAGTAAGGAAAAGAGAGAGAATAGAAAAAGAATGGCAGAATTTCACATCACTTAACCACAACCTCAGAAAAATCATCAAAGAATCCAATAATCACCTTAAAAAGGGACTGAAACTTAAACACGCATCTAGATAATTTTAAGCGGTTACTTGCATTGGTTTCGATTGCTGAACGAGAGTCCTGATGCGGTAGACAACGGAGTTCTTTGATGAGTTATTTAGGAGTGAGCTGGAAGTTTTACTTCTGGTTCTTCTGAAGAAGGAAAAGTCCACAGCGACCAACGTTACTTGAAGATAAAAACTGCCGGGAAATAAAACTCAAGAGAAAGATCTTGAGAGTCTTCGAAAAGTGTTGTCTCAAAACGAAGAAAAAGTTTCTGAGCAAAGATTATTTCGGGCCAATCGCTTTTGAGAATTCCTATTCTGTATGGACTGGCCAATAAGAGGCATGAATTTTGAGCGGGAAGGAGGAGTGAGAAGAAGAAGAAGAGAAACTTCTTTTGTTCTTTGTTTAGGCTCATTTGCAGTGGTTTGGCAGGTCTGGACTTATTTCTGTAGTTTTAACCCAAAATACGTACGGATGTCATATGATGAATTTCACAATCACCTTCTGTACCTCATTGCCGAGGAACGAAAAAAGGAAATTGATCACAAGAGCAACATTTGGAATAGATTAAACAAAGATAAATACATACCACCTGAAATCAGTTTTATGGCTTAACTAATACAAATAACGAGTGGTAACTCAGCTAATTTAATAAGGAAACGTACAAACAACACATGCAATATACCAGATAAAATTATAACTGATTAATTATAGTCTAAAATAAAGAAATGTCTTTATGTGTGTGTGTGTGTGTTAGTTTGGCCATTTACAGCTCTTTGGGAATGTGTTTGAAATCAGATTGGGGGATGATAGTGGGGGCTGGTTCGAATATTCTTGACGGCGAAGAACCATCTGGCTATTTAAAACCCCTATACGAACGTAAAGTATCTGACCAGAACTGTAATTTATATGCAAATGTCAAAAGGTTAAAAGGGGTCTCTTAAGCCATAAACAGTCCAACGCTCATGCATGATCCTACGCAGATGCTACACTCATGAGCAAGTGCAAGACAGTAGGTGGGACAAAGTACTCATACACAATTCTATGCCATGTCATGTTGGTAGTAATATCGTGAGTAGTGTGTCCACACAGAAAATTCTTAAAGAAAAAACACATTTCAAATACTTCATTAACCAAAAAAAAACCTGTTGCAGATTTTTTTACAAAGCAGAAGAGGAGGGGCTATCAGACTGCTGGATGACAAAATAACCTTAAAGGAATAAGTGTATCATTCGATCATTCGTTTTTTGATTTAATATTGAAAGTAGAAAAATTAGAAAACGGCTCCTTTTTCTTTTTTTTCGTTTTTCTACAAAAAAAGAGAAACGAGAATTCAGCTTAAATTTACGTTTTTCGTTCATGGGTGGAAAAATGAATAAACAGCTTGAATATTTGATTTCTACATGTGGGCGGGAATTAAACGCCCCTTTCTGCTGATTGGTCAGCCGAAGATCAAACCGTGCCTTCATCAGTTCTTCTGCAGTATCACGCAGCAGAATAATAGTCCTCCGCTGCTGCAGTTGTATGGATTCTTAATGCATTTATTACAACTACATTTAATCTTTTTTTCATCAAAAAAACAGTCAAATGAATAGCTCGACACAACTCGTACCGGGGCAGAGTCTAGACAGGGCTTTCTTCTGTGTAGATATAAATTATATTCTTTGCATCAGCTGGGCATGGCAGGGTATGACATGACAGCTGTCATAGCCTACCCTGCTCACCCAGTAAGTCTGTTTGTTTGTTTAATTAAGAAATTAATTAACTTGTTTCAAAATAAATATTTTAAACAATAAGACAAAAAGGAAAGAATAATAAAATGGCTTGGGTATATATATAGGCCTAAGGTTCACACAAGAACTTTCATTCTGACTGACAACCGGAGAACAACACATATTAAATAGCCTACTGTTAGAGTTACATAATGTAGTCTTGTGTTTTATTAAAATTGATTATAATTGATATCTCAAAAGGATATGCACTTGTGTGTGGGCACGCACTGCAACGCAAGATTTTCCTAACATATAATAACTTGACATTGTCCATTGTTTCTCACACAAACACCAGATACCTTTCAGAAGGAATGCACAGGGAAAAATTAAACAGCAGTATATTAAAGCAGTTTAATTACTATTGAGTATGATTGAGTTCACTGATTATTTTCCCCATCAGAGGGGAAATAACTTAATTCTCTGTCATTTATAGTCGTATGGTAATATTTATATTTTTAATTGTGTAACGTTTTACGTTCAAAATAACTACAAAATGTTATGCCTTTGAAAAATAAAGAGATCAACAGAATGCGCTGCTTTAGCGCGTCTTGGTCTCCTTGAGCATCTTTCTGGCGCATGCCACAAGCATGAACCACAGGGAATACTTGTCTTTTAAAAGGCTTCATTTAGATTATTTTACATTAAATGCATCATATAAGTCACTTTGGAATAAATCACAGTAGGACTATGTATCATGATAAAAAAAGCGACTTTACAGTCTGGAAATACTTTAGGCTATAGCTAATTATTTCTCTGACCCCCTATCACTTTTAAGAACTGCTGGTCTACATAGAAGAAAGACCTGTCTAGACTCTGCCCTGGTACGAGTTGTGTCGAGCTATACATTAGTCTGTTTGTTTGATGAAAATTTTGAAATTGATAAAATGGGTTATTAATCCGTACAACTGCAGCAGCGGAGGACTATTATTCTGCTGCATGATACTGCAGAAGAACTGATGACGGCACGGTTTGATCTTCGGCTGACCAATCAGCAGAAAGGGGTGTTTAATTCCTGCCCACGTGTAGAAATAGAATATTCAAGCTGTCTATTCATTTTTCTACCCCTGAACGAAAAACGTAAATTTAAGCTGAATTCTCGTTTTTCGTTTTTTGGAAAAAAACAAAAAAAACGAAAAAGGAGCCGTTTTCTCATTTCGATTGCAATATTAAATGCATACAACGACAATGTGAATGATACACGGATTTTAAAGTTCCCCAATTATGGATTTTTGAAAATGACCTTTCATGCAGTGTGTAACAGTGTGTAGCCTGTTCTGTTGTAAAAAAAAGTGAACGAAAACATCCTGCCAAGTTTTAAATCTGAAAGTGCACTGTGTAGAAAGTTATTGCCTCTCAAAAGAAAGAGTCGACTCTGAATCATTGAAATGAGTCATTTTTAAAACGAATCCCAAGCCGTTTCATGTTGACGTCAACATGAAACATTAGCATATTGCCAGAAGAGTCATGAATCAGACATCACAGCTCGGGATGCATATACTGATAGCATGTCTGGCGAAAAGACAGGTCAGGCAAAAATGTGTGACTAACATGTCACTCAAATATTTAAACTACAACGCATTTTTATGTGCCTTTATGCAAGACCCTGATCACTTGTGTAGTGGTGGGGGAGGCTGAAAACCTTCTTTTAACTAATCATTCATGGTTTCCCAATGCAGCAGGTCTGTGCCGAAGGCAGAACCCAATAAACTAGCAGGCAGTGTAGATTTATAAATGATTAATTAAGGAATGTCTCAGGAGAGCTGCAGATGCTATATGCAAAAATATTAATTAGTTGAAATGAGAATTAAACTAACAGGAAAACACTCTGCCAAGGCTGAAGAGCACGAGGGTGGGGCGAAGAGGTGGGGCACAACTCTTCAAAACCTAGGATGTCAGTGGAGAGCAAAGAGGGATGGAGTGAGTTTCTATTAGTGATACTAAGACACTGAGAGTGGAAAGAGAGGTGAAAAGATAAAGCAAGTTGGAAGAGCAGACAAGAGTTAGAAGGAAATGTAGAGAATTGAGGACAGGGGCTAGGAAGATAAGGAGGAGCAGGACAGATCGTGGGAGGTTCGGAGTGAGAAAAGAGAAATATAGAGAAATGAAGGGTGGGGGGTCTGAAGAGAATGAGCAACACAAAAGGTGGTTTGTAAGACTTTTCCCACTTGACGCATAATATTTATTTTCTGTCTGCACAGCCAGCGCCTCTGAGCCTCCATACTTTCATCCACCTGCTCTTTACACAAATGTCAAGATGCTGAGTGGAATTCTTTATAGATTAAATGAGACGAGAGCAGAGCCAACTTAATCCAGCCAATTACCACTCAGTGTAGCCCACTGATTCTACATTAAAACTACATACTTCATCAGTTTAATAATTATATCGCAACCACACCTGTCATTTGCTTTGACTACTGTCTTGAATTTTTATATAATGTATGTAATTAGATTTAGCTGGAGTACATAATTTTGGGAACACAAAATGGCAGGTTACTTGCTGAGGAACAAGGACAATATTTGTGCTTATTATGTTATGTTGCTTCTTGGACATTTCATTACACTTTGAGTGGTGCAGTTTTATATGAAACAGATGAAAATGAATTTGGCAACATTTTTTACATTGATTTTTGTACATACATTAAGGTTAAAAGGTGCTCTGTCTAATGCTAATTTTTTAGCTTTTTTTATCATTGACTCATGTTTCACAGTACTTGTACCTGAGCGCTCAGCTTCACAAGTGCAATGCTGTACCAGGTGAGCCACTGAGCAAGTTTATGTCAGAACGAAGCCGCCATACATATAGAGCTGGTTATGTGATGCAAATGTGGAATGGGAATACATAAAATCATTCCCATGTCCAGCTCTGAAGATCCAAAAATAACTATAAGAAGTCCTGTGTTTGTAAGAGAAACTTAATAAAGAGATCATTTTGAGCATTTGTTTCATAAATAGTATCTCAATTGCTCAGAATTCAGTGTAAAAATGCAATAAAATAACAACCAACTTAATGCTGGGCAACAAGCATGAAACACAATTACAGAAATATGAATTCATTTAAAAGGTCACACATCCTTTAGATAGCCCTTCTGATGTGAGCCAACACTCGCTGGAAGTGTATTAATGGTAATGTCAACTCAAATATTATTTCAGTCAGTGAAGAATTGGACCAGGCTTGCAGAACAGAGTGAGGAAGCAGGTTTATGAGAGTAAAGGTTATTTATGTAACGTGTTGTTCTTTTGAGGTCTCGAAAGTTTTTCGGCAACTTTGGCATGCATGACACACACGTAATATTATGAAAAAACAAGCGAGCGCTGCAGAGATATGAAGGCTGAAAATCACCAAATGTCAGTCTCGACCTTTCCGCCCCAGTTATCTGTCTGCCATGGGGAGCTTTGAACCGGCCTGTTCTACATGTATTTCACCTACGATTGATTAGCCACAAGAAATGAATCATAAGTGCACACTAGATGAAAAGAATTGGAAGATGAAAAATTAGACCTAGACTGAAGCTAAAAGGAAAGGAGACCTGCCAACATTTCTAAGCCTCCATAATTGACTCGCTGGAGGGCCAAGACTCCAGTGGCAGCGAGGTGTTTCAGAAGTCTATGCTCTCTACAACTACTGCTGAGGACAGAATGTATGTTTTTAGATATTGAAAATAAATATTTCATTTAACTGTCAGTTCTGTGGGGTGAGCGCCTGGGTCTTTCATGTGATGGCAGTTTAGAGGGGGGCCTGTCGACGTGTGGAGAGCCACTGCTAGTGAGCTGAAGGCATCCTTCTCTTTCCAAAGCAAGAGGGAAGCGAGGGCTCCTTTCATCAGAGAGGCCGGGGCACAGTGGGCCAGGCGGGATCAGCCTTTGCTTGACAACAATTAGCACAGTAAGTTTCAGTCGTGATAGGCAGTTCACAGAGGAGTCTTCGGACAAACCTCTGTCAGAGCGAGTGTGGCGTCTGCACACATTCTGAACTCATCATGCCACTAACGACTGCATGACCTCAGATATGACGTTTTACAATTTGAGCTTGAAATTAGTGGCTGGAAAAGGCACCATGAGAGAATGATTAACACTTGAATAGAAACTGCAAAAGTAACTGATTCTGCCAAAATACTGTATCATATTTTGATATACAATTCTGTCATCAGTTATTCACCCTCATGTTGTTTTAAAAAGTATGACTTTTTTTTTCTTTTGTGGAACTCAATAGGTACATTTATGCATTTTTTGAAGAATTCACTAGTAGCCACAGTTTTGAAATTATGAAGGTCATTGAGGACTGACAAGAAAACATCGTAAAAGTATCTTAAAAGTGATGCAGGTGCTATATCCCAAGCCTTCAAATGCTTTATAATAGATTTGTGTAATGAACAGACTTAAATTAAGCCATTTATCATAAAATATCTTAATATCTGTCCTAGGTTTACTGAAAGAGTTCATGAGAGACGTTGATATACATTATATATATTCGTTTGATCTTTTTAATTAATCAGTTTGTACAGAAAACCTGAATCAGACTAATACAATTATTTACTTTAACTCAGTGATTCAATCACATTAGATAACAGTCCTCAGGAGCGGAAAACAATCAGTGAATGATAACTTAAATTTCATTGCAAAATAAAAAAAAACATTATTAAAAAGTTCTTATTTTTTGTCCACAGGTTTGGAAAGACATGAGGTTGAGAATTTTTTTTTAGACAAACGATACAAAAACTGTAGTACCTATTGTAGTTGACATTTACAGAAACAATGGTTATCGTGGTAAGTAGCCTATTTATTTGCAAGAAAATTGAGTTTAACACTTCAGCCTCTTTCTAACTGGCAGGTCAAAATTAGCTAATAAAAGACGGTTGAGTTTTACAAAGAAAACATCACTTGCAATTATAATCCCATTAATCTGCTACAACACTGACACACTATTGAGTTCCCATGGGTTGTTAAAATCATACTGTGAGAACAATAGAAATCTGATGAGATTCTGAGGCCCATGTTCTAATTACCTGTGTACATTCCCACAACAGTCTCTGCATCCCACACGGAACAAACAGGCCAACACGAAAACAGAACGGGATCTAATTTTCTCATCTTCCAGACAAAGAACTAATAGATCAACAGACAGGCTCGTACTCTGGACTAGACGAGTGTGTTTTGTCCTCTATTGACATCTCCGGATTATCATATCAATTTTTGTGTTAGTTATTTGGCTGCATTGTGGACTAGACTTCATAATATGGCCTAGTTTATTACTTCACATATTTGAAAGAGTGGAGATGGGCTAATATTTTCTGCAAACAGATTCATATCTCGAACGACTCTGGGAAACATTGAAATTCTCTGTTTGAAAAGCTGTGAATAATTAGACAAAGAGTCAGCTCTTTCAACAAAATATTGAACTCGGAGCGAATGCGCTGCACTTAGTTGTGCAGGTCTACAAATGTGCTTTCCTGTGTGCAGCCAAATTGGTCCCTTTGCTGACTCAGTAATAAGAGAATGGGTTAAATGCATTGCTTCAGCATTAATTGACCTCAGCAATCCCCACTTGAGTATTTCATTATCCAAATGTTGGAGACGGATGTAGCTAGTAACAAACAATCTGCAGTCCTCACTACGCACAGAACGACTGTGCACTGATTATAAATTTCCTCTCTGTGCTCAATTGCAGGTAGGAGCAACAGCTTGAGGAGCTAAAAACAAACCTAGGCAATAATTGAAATGTAGCATGAAATTACCCCTGTAAATAACCAGCAGCCATTACAAGAACACATTCTTTCTCTTTTCCATTAACACCAGCCTGCATCCGCCTGCAAACAAGTATGCACATGACTGCACGCACTCACACACACATGCAGGGTAGGTGGGAGAAAGGTTTGGAGGGTTGCACAATTGCACATTTATCCTCAAAATTAAAAATGGTGATTGATCCGTGGAATATTAACGGTCAACCGTGTTTTTCATTAAGTTGTGAAGGGGAGCGGAGGAAGCCCTACGAAGAAAAAAAAGCTATGAGGAAAAGGAAAGAAGAAAAAAATTGCCCCTCTGTTCAACACTGATCCCATATAGTGAATAACCCTGAGAGAAATGTAAATACCCGACTCCAATAACGCGACAGCACACTAATCATATTTACAAACTATATTAAATCTGTCCATTGTGCTTGCCGCTGCTAAGGATTGGCTCCCCATGTAATTGTCATTGTAACCAATGTTGGCTTATGGGGAGGGAGAATTTAACTGCAGTGATATAAGGTGACTGGTAGGCTTATTATTACTGTATTATGACCCAGTATATGTTTATTAAAACAATTTGTCATGCAGAACAGGACTGGGGAAATGGAAACATTAAATCCCGGCGTACTTCAGCCGCTGAAATGAGTTACAATAAAATGAATGGCGGCGAAGCCCGGGCTGACACCGCAGTGCCGCGTAATAACCCACCGCTTCGTTTCATTTGCTAATCATTTCCTGTCGGGACCCTTGCCATTAAACATACATGTTGAGGATTATTGAGATAGGCCCAAAAAAGGTACCACAGAGAGAGCAGAGTGGCAAAGGTGGTATGTAGAGGTTTTTTTTAAGTTGATACCGGTGGGCCAGCAGATACTGTACTAAACAAAACAAATCAGCTGCAGAGGAATCGACATCCCATATCATGACAAACCAAGACGTATCTGATTAGTACCATCGAATTACATGAAGTGCAATGTAATAAAAGTAATCCAACTTGAAAGTGAGCAATGGATCTACAAGAGGAAATAACAAAGCACCATGCAGATCAAAGGAAAAGATAATTACGGTTGAAAGACACATTGTGCACTGATGGAGCAATTTGAGAAATGGAAATAACACCTGAGAACTTGTAAATCACCCTGTGCATTTATTGTATATATCATATAGAATACTTATTAATACCGGGGGGGGGGGGGGTGTTTTTTGATAATTTGAAATTGATCATTTCTCAAATTGATATTGTATCATTTCCATATGTGTGATTCATAGATATTTCATAGTAATGATATTGGGTGCACACAGAGGAAGTCGGTCGTACACAATCTTTTTTTGCAGGGTTATTTTCCACGCGCCTCATATTAGGTTATCAACACCCCCTCCGATGCCAACACTCTACATCTAGCAGCGGTTCATGAAGCTGATTTAGTGACCTGCTTACACCCATCAGCACATCCACAAAAAGCCCTGGTCCTTCTGATCAATGCACAGGGTGATTTACAAGTTCTCAGGTGTTATTTCCATTTCTCAAATTGCTCCATCAGTGCACAATGTGTCTTTCAACCGTAAATTGATTCCGGGAAAGAAATGCAGGTGCTACGGTGTATGTTTTTAAACATTTACTAAAGCCCCATCCACTGATGTTGTTATTGTAGCTTCTGCCGAACAAATTGTTTGCAGGTTGGATTTAGGACCTCCATTTTGTAAATCCCCTCTTTTTTGCTCTCTGGCTGGAATTTGCTGTTTTTGTTTATATTTAGTAGAAACAGGAATTGTACATGGTAGGCCCTAGGCACATGATGGGACCCGCCAGATATGTTTATCTATATTTCAAAACGGTTTTAATCAAACGGGAGGTATATGAGTGGGAGAGTATTGTGTTGCATTTTTTGATGTCACTGGCCCCTGGGCCTCTGTTTTCTCAGATGAATTACATAGAAAACACAAATAAATGGATGCTACCAGCTAATTCCACCATAATAAAAAATTAAGAGAGGGGATTCATTCAAAATTGCATTTCATTGCTGATGGGATGTGTGGAAAACACTCCTAAACTTATGGGTCAGCACTGCTGGATGGCCATGGCTGTGCTTTTCTATGCACTTTATAAACTACAGTCACTGAACAAATCACATAAAAGGTTCCATGCACTAACAATACAATTGCTACAAGGATCACAATACAATCCCTACAAGGAGTGTCACGGATTGCCAGGAGAAAACGAGGTAAGTTCCAAGTGCAGTTTAATTGAAAATAATAACAGACAAAAACGTTGAAAAGTATCCAAAAACTGACACCGACAACACCAACGAAGAAGACAATACAATCCAGACGCAAAAGACAGACAGACAAGGCATGATATATATAGCTGGGTTAATGAACAGGTGTTACCGATTAGACAGTATAGTGAGCAGGGGACTATGGGAAATGAAGTTTAACACAAACAACGAAAAACAGAAGAACGCCCTCAAGTGACCAGTCCAGGTCACCACAACAAACACTGTGACATTACCCCCCCTCTACGGAGCGGATACCAGACGCTCCACCAGACACACAAAAGTTCAGGAGGGAGGTGGAATAGAGGCGGCCAGGGGGAGGGATGGCGGGCCAGGACAGCCAACGGAAGAGGACCAGGGAACAGAGCTAGACCAAGGCATGAGCACAGAACCGGCAGGGTGAAAGGCCAAGGCGGGACCGGCAAGATGGACCAGCAAGACCCCAACCACACAGGACTCCCAGCATATGGCCAGGATGGAGCCGGAGGAGCGAGCCAGTGAGGATCCTGCTACACCAGAACCCAGGTGGGACACCAGGACGGAGCCAGAATCCTGTCAGGCAACACTGGTAGGACCGAAATCCCTCTCAGCAACTCAGGAGTACCTGAAAACAAGAGCAGAGAGAGTTTAGTCTAAGCGGACTCTGCGGGCTCCCGGAACGGAGCGGGCTCTGGAGTGTGGATCTGCGAGCTACCGGACTGGAGCGGCTTGGAAGACGTGGGAGTGGGCATCTGCGCGCTCTCCGGTTATCTGGTAGCGGGCTCGGGAACTGGATAATCTGCTGTGAGCTACCGGACTGGAGAGGTCTGGACTGAATATGCCGAGCTCCGGGACTGGATCTGGACTCCGCGACGCTCAGCGCGACTGGAAGGGCTACGTCGAGCTCCGGGACTGGTACACAAGCGGGCTCCTGTGCGAGTTCTGGGCTCCCGGACGGGAGGGCACCTCTGTGAAATCCGGGGGACTGGATTGGCGGGCTGCAGCGACCGTGGCTCCGGGATGGAAGCGGGATCAGTGAGCTCGGGGACTGGAAGCGGCTCCGTGAGATCCGGGACTGGAGGTGGCTCAGTGAGGTCTGGGTGCTACCCGGGATGGAGCGGCCTCTGCTGAAAACGGGACTGCGAGCGGAGGCCCTACTGTGAGCTCCGGGATGGAGAGGGCTCCGTGACAGCGCCGGGGACTGGAGCGGGCTCCGTCATCGTACGGGACGGAGCGGGTTCAGTGAGCTCAGGGACTGGGAGGGGTCTACTCCGTGAGCTCCGGGACTGACGGCGGGGTCTCCTGTTGCGCTCCGGGACTGGAGCGGGGGCTCCGTGAGTTCCGGGACTGGAGCGGGCTCCGTGAATTCCGGGACTGGAGCGGGCTCTGTGAGTTCTGGGTGCTCCCGGACTGGAGCGGCCTCTGTGAAATCCGGGACTGGAGCGGACTCCGTGAAACCCGGGACTGGAGCGGGCTCCGTGAGTCTCGGGTGCTCCCGGACTGGAGCGGGCTCTGTGAGATCCGGGACTGGAGCGGGCTCCGTGCGACCCGGGACTGGAGCGGGCTCCGTGAGATGCGGGACTGGAGCGGGCTCCGTGAGATGCGGGACTGGAGCGGGCTCCGTGAGATGCGGGACTGGAGCGGGCTCCGTGAGATGCGGGACTGGAGCGGGCTCCGTGAGCTCCGGGACCGGAGCGGGCTCCGTGAGCTCCGGGACTGTTGAGCGGGCTCCGTGAAATCCGGGGCTGGAGCGGGCTCCGTGAACTCCGGGACGGGAGCGGGCTGGCGACTGTGGTGTTTTCCCTAGTCCCTACCTTAGAACCTCCGCCGTTAGTGTGGAGGCTGAAGGACAGAGTGGTGGTGGCCCGGGGCTGGAGCGGGACCGGGTGAGCTCCTGGATTGGAAAGGGTCTGAAGCTCTTCTGGAGTGGGCCTCAGCGAGGGCTCCCCAGACTGGAGCGGGTTCCCTGCATCTCAGGGGGGCACTGCAAGAGACTTCAGAACGACAATGAGATCACAAGTTGACAAGGTAACCAAGGTTAATCAATGAGGCCTCCAAAAGTCACAAGCATATTAAGCCATCATCTCCCGAGTAGGCAAGGGTTGTCAAACCACAATAAAGAAACCTTTCTCAAGTCGGGGGTCAATTGAAGTCCAATTCCTCCGCAATGTTCAAAAAGGAGCTGAGCGAACCTCCTAGCTCATTCCCACGCGTGGCGAAGACCCGCACAAAATCCGGAGCGAGCCCTGCGCGTCTCTAGGAGAGGGGAGAGGAAGCAAATCCGAACGTCCGTGATCCACAAAAGGTAAACAAAACGAACTGCTGTGAACGAGTATTGGCGTCGGGATTCTGTCACGGAATGCCAGGAGAAAATGAGGTAAGTTCCAAGTGCAGTTTATTGCAAATAAAGACAGAACAAAAACGTTGCAAAAGGTAATCCAAAATCTGACACCGACAACACCAACTAAGAAGACAATACAATTCAGACGCAAATGACAGACAGAGAAGGCATGATATATATAGCTGGGTTAATGAACAGGTGTTACCGATTAGACAGGATTAGTGAGCAGGGGACTATGGGAAATGGAGTTAAACACATAACAAGAAACTGGAGAGCGCCCTCAAGTGACCAGTCCAGGTCACCACAACAAACACTGTGACAAGGAGTGAATTTGAATTTGAATTGTGATTATAAGAATTCTTTACTTAATCAATCACTCAATCAATCATCTATTCTATCTATCTATCTATCTTCTTCTATCTATATCTATCATCTATCTATCTATCAGCTTATTAAACTTTTGTCAAAAAAACACTTCTAAGGTGTGGAAGTCATCATTTACTGTTCGTCTTGACTTTTGTCGTTCAAAAAAAATTTAAAAGGAAAAAAGTATTTTAATTTCATGGTTAATTCCCTTCACCATGCATTCAAAAACCATGTTTGCTACATCAAATCGAAATTCAGGGAAATGAAAGATTCATAAAAGGCAATGATGTCACACAACCCTGCTGCCTTGTGTCCAGTACAGTCCTGCTATTAATTTCCTTGTCTTTTAAAGTGGACAAAGGAGTTACTACAGGGTAGCATCAGAGAGAATTTAAAATGTTTTAAACACACCTGCTAGCGATGCTCCAGTGCAGTAGATTGAAGATGAGTGCAATATCACAGACCTGACAACAGCCCCTCAAAGTGATTTCACATCATCTTAACCACAGACAGACTGTACGCTCTCCTTTTTTGTTTAGTCCATGCTTGTCATGTCTGTAAAAGCCAGATTATTATTAGAAAAGACCATTAAACATAAGTGAGGTCACTTTGAGTCAGACCATCCCACCTCACACCCATAGGCCTCCTTCCTGTACAGACCCTCTTAGCGGCACATTAATACAACTAATTACCATGTCAATCACAAGTAATGCTTATTAATTACCCCTTAGAAAAAGGCACATTTTAGACAGCAAGTAGTCCCCCTTTAAAAGCCCACTAAAAGACTGACTGCAGGGAAAGCTAACTGCGAGAGAGTGTGAGCGAGAGCCATGTTTCGGTCCCACTTATGGCATTAGTCAATCTGCTGTCCAGATGTCTTACACAGGTGACAGCTGCAATAGCCTAACAAGCAAATTAATCATGGGGCTTTTGTGGCACTTCTTTCTAGGGAAACTCATTTCGCTTCATAAAAGGCTTCATCTCATGTGAAAAGTGCAAAGCTGCGGGCGCCGCGTGAAACGGGAAAGGCCCGAGCAGAGCTGTGTGTGTGTGTGTGTTGATGGAGGTACAGCCAGGCAGGATAACTCAGGCCAAGGCTGGCTCAGACATAATGAAGTCCTACTGCTGCCACGCCAACCGCAACTTCTGACGCTTCTCACAGGTGGTGCGCCCAGATTAAAAGCCACCCCTGCCTCTGAAGCCAGCCACACGACTAGGCCTTTGAAGCCAGGAAAAAAGCACTGTGTGCTAATCACTCATTGTCTGTATAGATGAACAAGGAAGCGGGATGTGAACGAGCGCTCTCTCAAAACAGGCCCATAGGAATCTGTTAAACTAGCCGTTTGACTTTGATAACAAGGCCAAGGGGCAAAATTCACATATGACCTTTCGGGTTTGAGACACGGGAGCTCACTGCTGAAGTTTCGCCGGGCAGGCATTTTAATTGAACGAGGAGTATGTTGGGAAAAAAGGCCCGTTTTACACTCACAGACCCGAATGGGCCATCTGTAAATAGAGCCGTGGTGTTTCATGGTGATTTGAGAGTTGCAATGAAAAGGGAAAATTTGTGGAAAAACTTTTCAGCTAAGCCATAATAGAAAAGGGGGGGCTTCAAGGGAAGCACAAAAAGGCAGTACATTATGACTTTATATTTCAAAAAGGAAATATGGGCAATTGAAAATTAACAATGACAATAGCAGTAGCAAAGCATAAAACTTTCGGATTTAGTGGAAGCGGGAAAGTTAATAATACAAAATAGAGGAGATAAGTCGTCCAACACAAAACTGCAATTATCATTGTTACAATTAAAGAAGAAAGGGTTTGCGAGGCAAAGTCTTCCTTTAAAGAGGATTACACTACTTCATACGAGAGGGAGCACTCACTATTCATTTCTCCTCATTTTTCTCGAGACGTTTTAAAGTGACAGATGTCACAACCGTCATTATTACAAGCACAATTATTGGATTCCTCCATATTCACAGATGCAAAACACTGCACATTGACAATCCTTTCAAGTAACTGCTGGCTTTGTGCCACATGTGGATTCTGCTTCCTTACTGCATTACATACACACCGTACAAATGCACAATGCTAGTTCATGTGTTGCACCGAAACTACACATTTTCAGAGGTAATTCAATATGTCAACACAGCACCTCGCGGTTTATGTCCTCTTATCTGTGCAATGATAGATAGAGAGTCATCCTCGTGGCTGCTTGCTCTCGGTAAACACCTCAATCACCGCAATAGATTTTGTTTAATTTTCTGTGTAATTAATGTCAGGGACAGGGTGCTCAGACTTGCATCGACTTTCACTGGCTCGGCACAGTTATGGGCGACGAACTTGAGTGATGTCTTCATTTATAGATCGCGGGACAATCGGGCGGATGGCAGCAGCAGCCGACGAGGCCTGTGCCTCTACAGGACCGAGATAGAGCCAACCTCTGACTCTCCCGAACTGTCCCACTGCCAGATAGGCCCTTATCGTGACAGTCCATGCAATACATCTTCCCGCTCTACGAGCTGTGATGGGCAAGCTGGTTCTCTCGTCCAAATGTCTACTTTACATGTTTTAATGAATTACGACTGGGTTGTTGAACAGCCTATTACCACAGCAGGCAGTTAGTGACAGGTATTTGCCCATGCATCACTGGAGAGAGCTGGTGACATATGGCATGAAGAGAGACTCCAGGTAGGCTGTTTGTCTTCTCTCCGTTCGTTGGATGGGAGTAGACTACGGTTCTAATACAGCAAGGTGAGGAAACAAACGTGATTGTGTGATTATTTGATGTTTGCAGGGTAAAATGTCAGCAGCATTTCTATCATTATGGCTTTCTGTCAAAAATGCATTTGTCCTCCACATAAACCAAAAACCCACGTGTCTTAACATGTCTCGCTCTACCTCAGATTTCACCTGAAAGTTTCTGCATTCCATGTCAGCCGCCCATTTCACACAGTCTGCTGAATTTTTGCTAGAGTGCTGGCTGGGGTTAAAGTCAAAGTTGAGTTTGGGAATTTTGCAGGAGTACACTACAGGGCCCCTGAGTCCAGTGCTGTCACCCTAGCAGTGCAGGACAACTGCTTTAAAACTGGTGCCTGCCAAGCAAAATGCTACTAACAAAATGTGACAAATTATACTAATGCTATTTAATGTCTGTTTAAATATACATGATAACAATGTCAGATAATACAATTTATTCTCTATATAAACTGAGGTAATTTAATAACCTATCTGTGTGTGTGTGGTTTGTTGCTGTATATTATATCTAGCTAGAAACCCATAAAACATTAAAATATTTTCTCCCCGTGCTACATACCACCACACACACACACACAAAAGAATGTTACAGCTGTTCACGCTAAGTGAATGCTTTAAATGTGGACTATAGTTTTTATTTATGTATGTATTTATTTATTTATTTGTACTATTTTACACCATTTTGTCAGGTTTGGCCTATGGTTTTCTGCTTCTGCAAAAATAGGCCAATTGAACTGAAATTATGTAATTATAATTGTGTGGGTGTATTGGTGTGGATATCAGAGTGTGATTTGTATGTGTGTATGGGGAAATTGATGTGTGTGTGTTTGTGTGAATGGTAGAAAAAAATCTGACAATGCACAAAAAAAAACAATGCATCAAAATGAATGCTGTTGCTAATCAATGACATATCCAAAACTTTAATGATCCAAAAACATCTGCATAGCATTTAATATATGTAAAATGTAAACAGAATGGCATTTGAAGGGTTATGATCACAGGACTGATGTTGGTAAACATTTCTATGTCAGAGAAAGCAGGAAAAAATATTAATATATAATATTTTTATGACAGTTTTTGACATGTTAAAGTATTATACAAAATTCAAAACAACACCATTTAACTAAATATTTTGGTACAAAGAAGACATAAATGCCCAAGTTTATGCCCAAGTAAGTCCCCTGTGAGGAATTGAATGAATACGACAGATGCTTAATGCTCAATATTACAGAGATGGTAGATTTTAGGAGAATGTTTCTGATTATCATATCAGTTGATTTGACTATAAAGGAGCATGCAGAATACAATGCGACACAAAAACAGTGAAGTAACATCATATAATGCTATCACTGGATGGAAAAATGAGCTACTGCCCCCCCCCCCCCCCCCCCACCCCCCCCCCCCCCCCCCCCCCCCCCCCCCCCCCCCACTACTGAAAATTAGTTAGTAGTTACTCCCCCACTCTGCATTCTGCCACCTCTCTTCTTCAGACTGAGGCATTCATTCGTTTATTTTTTTAAATGAATGTAGCATAGATAAACACTGGCTCACAGATAAACACTGTAAATTATTGCCCTGCTCAATTACGCTTTCCACAGCCTCACAAAGAGGCCTCCCTCCAGAGGCACTTCCTGTGCATCACCAAAACGACCTTTTCACCCTCATTTTGGAGGATTCCATAAATGCTCTGGAATTTTTGAATGTCTATGCTGGCTATGAATTTTCACATGATTAAGTTGTATTTTTAATTGCTGGACAGTCGAATCCTCTCTCTGAAACACAAAAATGCAGCTCCAAAAAAAAGGGGTCATCATAAGTCTTTAAACTCTTAAACATTCTTCCACAAATTACTCTTTCTGCAAGTTACATAATTCTGTCAGTTTTTTTTATTGAGTGAATCATTAATCATCCATTTAACCAATTCACACACTGAAATCAATCAGAAAATTTGAGTCATTGAATTATTCACTCAACTGATTTGTTCAACGACAGCTTTCTTTATGAGTGAGTCATTGTTTTTAAACAAATCGGTTGAGAGAACGATTCACTACTTGATTCAGAACAAAGCATACTGTGTGTGGCTCTAAGATGCACAAATGTAAATAAATTCTGCTGTGGCTATCGTTTCAGTTTCTTAACCACTATTTTCTTGAATTCTACACTTTTTATATAATTATATTATTAACTGTTTTGTTTGGGTATTGTTTACTATTACAATCTTTTTTTAACAGTTTCAAAATTTTGTTGCGCTTTTGTCATTTTTATTAGTTTTTATTTTTTTATATTTCTATTTAGCTTTATTTTTTTATTTCAGTTTTAGTCATTTATAGTGCTTCAACATAAACGTATTTATTTTAGTTGTTTGCCATGGCGCATTTAGTTTTTCATCTAATATTTATTTTTATTTCAGAAAAAAACTGATGTAGGATTTACCTTCTCAGAAATCTGCTATCTCAGAAATTGCTAGTAAATTTCACAAATAATTACTAAGAATCAACACATTGAAATAAACATTACATTTTGAAGTAGAAAGACTGAAATAGTATTTCTTGTAAAACATACTCTATTAATCTTTCACTTACACAACTTTGAACCATTAACTACTAGCAAATTCAGCAAGGAAAGTCTAGAGGGGCATTTTCCATTCGGTTATGTATCAAGCCCTTGATATATGACACAAGGACTTTGCTTAGTTTCCAATATTGGTGTTGGTAATGATACATAACAAAAATGTCAAACGATTTGATGACACTGCTGTCTTAGCTGCATTGTTCATTAGCAAAATGTTATTAAAAGCACATCACCGTCTACCAGTCAAGCATCATGGTCAGAATGGGTTTGTTCAAGTTGTTTGAAAGTTCTCCAAAACGTTTTCTTCAGGTCGGCCCCTCTCTCAACCCAGCACTATATGCATCATGATGATGGAGCCTCTCTTACGCATTGAAGTCTGCTCAGTCTCAAGATGATATTTATCAGTTGCGGATGACTCAAACTTCTTTTCTGCCCTGCCGAAGAGTGCGATGGTGTTTTGAAAATGGCTCAGGTTTCTATGAGCCTAAGTGTCTTACACTCCCAAGACAAAATTGCCCAGGCGCCAGGAAAGCAATATTCAAGCCATTCCATCACTCTAATCCACTCCCTACACATCCATATTTCATCCTACCTCGGCCTTAATGAAAGCCATGGCAAACTTACCACTGAGTCTCGTAACAGAACTAAAATGGAAAATTAATAAGTAAAAATATGTTGGCCTTCATACAAAGTGTGAAGAAGAGTGTGTAGGGCCAGACTCTGGTACACAATGAAGAGAGCCCCCCCCCCCCAAAAAAAAAGAGCACAAAAAGTGAGAAAGACAGAGCAATAGAAGGATTGAGAAAGTTCTCTGAAGCTCTGAGACAGCTGGAAGAGGCTGGCTATCTCTATCCCCAGTTACCCCATCCAATCCCTAGTTCCCCAACCAAGAAAAGACAAGCGGCTGTTTATTCCAATGCCCTTCAGCTGACATTAGTACAGGTCTCTTGTGCAATGCAGTTATCTTCCACTGTCCTGAATATGTGACATTTTTTTAAGTAATGTTTGACTGTGTTAAGCGTCTCTTTCCTCTAGATATTTCCAGTAAAGGACTACTGGGGCAGAATTCATTTGCTGTTTGTGTGTGTGTATGTTTGGGGTTTAGAGGGGGATCGAGGGCACATTTTTCCGTGCTTGGTACTTGTACCTGTAAACACGTGCATAGTGGATGCTGGGTCCCCCATGGGCTTCCTGCTGAAAAGGAAGGAAGAGCAATGTGTGCCTTCCCATGAGCCACTGCGGGACGTTGCTCAGTTTATTGAAAATCTGTGTACCGCAATTTCCCCATTTGTCCCACTGAAAGAGCAAAGCTCATAGGCTTGGCTCTAACAATAATCCTGTATGGACAAGGCCTTCCGATATTAAATTTCATCCTTCAGGGATCCTGCCCATAATTTAAAGGAACTAAGGTTGAGTTTTGGTTTGTTTACCTCACTCAGCATCTTACAAATACAGTAAAACAGAGATAAGTTTGGAAATAAAACATTGGTCTCTGCAGTCAATCAATTAAAATGTGCTGAATTATGTAAATCAGTGATTACTGTACAGTACATCTGAGTTGAGAAAATAAACACTCTTTCTCTATCTTGATTGTAGCACTGGGAAATCTGATTCATTTTAGTAAATCAGTTCATCTAAAACCATTCTCCCTGTCATATGTACACTAGTTTTTAAAAATGTGAGTCATACTTTTATTCAGCAAGGATGCATTAAACTAATTAAAAATGACTGTAAAGACATATAATGTTTCTTGATTACCAAATCAGCATATTATAATGATTTCCGAATGATCATGTAACACTAAAAACTGAATTAATGGCTTCTGAAAATTCAGCTTTGCCATCACTGGAATAAATTAAATGTTAAGATACATTAAAACAGAAAACGGTTACTCAAAATGTAACAATATTTCACAATATCACTGTTTTACTGTTTTTGTATGAAGAAATGCAACCCTAATTGGTTACGGCAAAACACTTCTTTTTAAAAACATTAAAAACCAAAACCAAAGCCAAACGTCTGAATGGTAGTGTAGTGCTGGAAAGTCCAATTCATTGAGTGAATTGGTTCAGACAAACAAACAAATAAAATTACGATTAACTTCTGCATTTCCCCAACACAGATTATCCCAAACACTGAATATGAATGGACTTGGTCTATTTCTGTGGTGTAACAGAAACATTTGTGGATATGCAACAAATGTAACTTTAATTTAATGACTCCCTTCCTGCAATAAAACCTCTGTGAAAAATCTGCCAATGGGCTGAATCATAATGTTCAGAATCAATCACTGGCATTGCTCTTCCATCATGATCTGTGACCTGGTCTTCCATGAATAACTTTCTCCCTGGTTACATTCCCCACATCCAGCCTGGGCTCTGCTCTGATTAACACCTCCAGACACTAGATTAATGTGAGCTCTAAATTATGCCATCATTAGTCCATTGATTATTTCTAAGTAATTAAACCCAAACACGTGAAGCAAGGGGGCACGCAGCTGCTGTAAATTCAGGATTTGCCCTCTTGGACAAACAACACAACAAGAAAACGCATTGGAATATGCTTGAAGAGAATAAAAGACACAGAGACGAAAAGATTAGTTGGCCTGTTTTTTACAGCTCCATTTTGCATAATGGGGGAAGTGAAGGGAAGGGCAAGCAAAAACTGAGAAAAGTGGTGAAAACATGCTCGGCTTATATTGCAGAGAGTGCTTCCTATTACAGTGCATAATGACTCTATTTGCACTCCATTAGGTTACACGAACTCTGGTACTCATGACACACCGCGCTCATGCCTGCTGCTCTGCCGAAATTGAATGCGTTACGCAACCATTCCACAGTCTAGCATCTGCGGGTTAAACATCTCCACTGGTGTTCTCTGAAACAAATGCATCAAAGAGGCTGAATAAATGGTCTAAGAGTGAAGGTAAACTAACCGGATTACTCCATTATCCTATTAAGTTCACTCTGATACACCGAGAGATAGCGAACAGGCAAAAGCCATCAGAGGACATTAAATGGGGTTTGGATCCTCTCATGACTGCTCACTAGTGTCTCTGAAATTGAGCAGAGCCCTCGCAGTGACGTGACTGAGGCGAGATTACTGCGCCGGGTTCAGACGAAGCCGAGCTGATGGCAGCGGCTTCGAGGGAGAATCAAATAAATAAACTGCTACCAAAGAGGCCTGTTTCATTGTGTACGCCCGCCTGAATGAAATATCAACAAAGCGTCTCGAAGCACGAACAAATGATTCACTCGAAATTAAAAAGAAATATTTAGATCTGGGTTATTAAAGGTAAACATCACCAAAGTATGACATTTGAAAAGGATGTCTGGCCCTCATCAAAAAGGTCTTGATGTGGTGTGAGCATCCAAAGGCAACTGGATTTTCTGGATCAACACCAGCATTCACAACTTCACAAACAGACGGGGCGGTGTGTATATAAGCAAGCCACCAAAGATTACTGGAAATCCCTGCAACCAGACACCCCCACGCACAGGCATTTGTGGGCTACAGCGAGTTTAGATGTCACAGGCAGGCATGGAACTCCATGTGCCAACACGCATCTCCAGGAAACACTTCGCTTTCACTCTGATTCATTCCACTTTGTTATGCCCTTGCTATTCAAAAGCAAATTGTTTCTAAAAGCAACGTGAGGGAGGAAATGGCCGCTGCAGATAGGTGAAGACTAACGCGTGATGACACCGTGTTTAATGAATCTGAACTCTGAATGTGAGGCGGCGGAGGGAGGACAAACTACAGAGAGCAAAAAGAGCAAAGCCTGCAAATGGAAGCAAGAGAGTCAGACCAAATAGAAATCTGGCGCTGCAATCCCCTTAAGCAGCCTCCTGAAAGAAGCAGTCTCAGCATAAGGTATTCCCACTCCAGATAAAGGACTTCCTCCCCGCTCATAATCAACACATAATGCATTATTTTCCACAGATAACGAGAAAAGAATTAGTTCAAATTATTTTAAGTTTTCTTAATTGCTTTTGCTGCCTGAAGCTGTTCTTGGCTGCAGCTCTAGTCTCGCTGCTGTTAAACTTACTGCTGAGTTTACACACTCTTCCATTAGCGTTAGCCTAATTCATGCACTTATCTTCCAATTGTAAAGTAATGGTTTATGAAGCATTCTGGTCTTTATCTATATGTACACCTCCAATGCAATCATGGCCCTTAAATGATATTTCCACTAACACTCATCCCTAAAATTAAAAAAAGCAGTGGGCGTGCGTTTCAGTGAACAAGCTAATATCCCAGATCCCAATGGGGCATTTACAGGTGGGTTTATAACTCTAATTATCATGCACAATTACAGTATATCAACTTTTAGTGGCCTATTGTATGCCTGTAATACATCATGTAGACAGGCGCCTCAGCTACGGAGTATTTGTCTTGAGTTAGATGAAAAAAAACAAAACAAAAGTTCACAGAGATGTAATGTCCTACCCGTGGGTGATAATGAGGAAGGCACATTGTGATTTTATTAGAGGGGCATAAGGAGCAATAGAGCATGTCTGTTGTAATACAGTAAGTCACAGTAAGGCAGGGCAAAGACATTCCATTATTTATTAATAACACCAAAGGTTTCTTCAGTTTAAACATGATTAGGTCGTGTGTATATGAATCTATAAATACATATGGGAGAAAAAAAATCATATGCATAACCTTGAATGATTCAGCTCCTTCAAAATCAGATCCACTGATTGAGTCAAGAGGGATTTTGAGCTTAACTGGAGGAACTTTAAAGCTTAATTTCAGTTAAGCTTGAGGAACTGCCAAAGAAATAAACCTAGTCCTAGTACAGTTCTGTAGCAAGGCCAGTTTCAGCCCTCAACAAAGCTGTTAATGTTCTGCAAAGAATGTGCAAATTGCAAGTGCCAGTCTGCAGTACGAAGCCGAAAAACACTCCTGCTACTTAGAGCCAGTGATGGAACAAATTTGGTCAAATTGGTAAAGTGCCCAAAGGGAGGAGGGAGACGTTCCACGGAAAACCAATTCCAAGCTTGGGTGAGCCCAGCATTGTTTGGAAACTCTCCAATCTGAGAGGCCCTGCATTGAGTGTTAGGCATAGACTGTTAAATAAGATTAGAACAACGGGCCGTCGGAGCAACCCCCTGTACTAGAGAGGGGGATTTCTGTCACAATGTAGTAAAGTCATAGTCTCCTTGTGCACCTGTCATTATAACATTGTGAAAATGTTTGTGTGCGTCGAAAAGCAGAATGCTGCTAAGCGGCCATTGGGCCATACAGATTTAGAGGTTGCTTTGTGGATGCTGTTCAGAGAGCATCCGGTTTCCTGCTTTGATATATTCCTGGTAGCACCAATTAAACTCAGTCAATTCCTACAGGAGTTGAAGAGAGGGCTGATGGATCTGTCATGGGACCGCATGATCAAAGCACACAGAGTGAAGAGAGAGGGGGAAAACACATCACATGCAATTTCACATTTATTAGGGACTTTAAGAGGCTTGTTGTGCGCCGTGTAGCCGGTATAAAAACAGTGCTGTTTAAATCGTAGAGAACATAGCGTAATTGAGACCTTGGAATAACGTGGCAAAGTGGACATGTGCGCTTTCCTAAGATAATGGCTGAGAGAGAGCCTTCAAGCCTTCAGATTACCCATGATGCCACTTCTACCAAACCTCTCAAATACCCCCCTCCCACTTCCTGTCCATCTCATGTGAGAGCAGCTTCTGATTCATAAAATTATTATTAAATCCCAAGGTTGTGTCACAGGCCTGCTGCTTTGAAAGGATGTGTTTTAAGCGGTGAGAAGCCAAAGGAGGCTTTCATTGTGAGTCGAAATGTAAAAGCATGAACGTAATTTCGCCACATGTTATGATCATTTAAAAAGCTGCAACATTTTCAGTGACAGTGAAGCAGCTTTAAACTGCAATAACTAATAAATCCATATAAGGCCTTTACAGCGCCACACTACCATTCAAAAGCCAGTAACATTTTTTAAAATGTTTTTGAAATAAGGCACTTATGCTCACCAAGGCTGCATTTATTTGATCAAAAATACAGTCAATACAATAATATTGTGAAATATTATTATAATTCAAAATAACCACTTTCTATTTGAATATATTGTAAAAGTTGAATTTTCAGCAGCCATTACACCAGTCTTCAGTGTCACATGATCTTTTGGAAATTATTCTAATATACTGATTTGGTGCTCAAGAAATAGTTAATATTATTATCAAGGTTGAAAACAGTTGTGCTCCTTAAACGTTTTGTGGAAACCAGGATTTGTTTTTTATTTTTTGATGAAAAAGAGTTTTACAGGACGCATAATTTAATTTTCATAGAAGTCTTTTGTAATATTATAATTGTCTCTGGTAACATGTAAAACTTTTATGTACAATGCATACTGATAATGTATGTTGTAATGCATTATGTTTTCATAAGTGATTATAACCAAAGATAAAATTCATTTAATATTTGAAGGTCTGTTTGCCATGTGTTTTAACGCATTAAGCTTTCTAAAGGTGTAACAATCAATAGATAAGTATTATAATGTATTATAACCGTGGTTACAATTACTCAAGAAATCATACAATGCATTATAAGGTGCATTAAAAAGACAATGCATTAAAGCTACTTTTATAATGCATTATACATAAAGACTTTAAGTAAAGTGTTACTTGTGGGCTTATTTACCCTTTAATTGTATGGGGGGAAAACAATTATAAATTGGTAACACTTTACATTAAGGTTCCCTTTATAAAGGGTTTATAAGGCCTTCCATAAATTACTAATAACTCATTTACAAATGCATTATAAATCATTGATAAGCAGTTATAAATGCATGAATAAAAGGGTGATTTTGATGCAATACCTGCCAAATTTAGCCATTTTTAACTCATATGTTATAAATGCTTAACAAATATATTTATTAATACTTATTTCACTCAAAACCAGATTCCTGACTTTATTTATGATGCAGCAAAGCTTTACTATTTTAGCAAGACTGAAGAGTGTTGTATTTATGGTTTTCTCATTAATATCTAATGACTCGTGTCACTTTTCTTACAATGTTTCTTACCAGAATCTACTTTGTACCTTACCCATGATTCTCCGCAAAAGTTCAAGATGCCTATCCACAGCAATGATTAGAAACTGATATATTTTGTTTATCAAGATTAAATTATCATCTTGATTTTTATTTTGGGGGAAAAATCATAAAAGCACACCCATGACTTGATGAGATATTAATATTGAAAATTTTAATTACATTATTACCAGTGAACCTTAATGTGATGAACCATTTATTAATGATTTATAAACATTAATAACCTGTGAAAGTGCACCTTAATGTAACGTGAACATCTGTGAACCAGTTATTAATGAGTTATAAACGTTAATAACATCTAAAAGTGAACCTTAATGTAAAGTGAACACCTGTGAACCATTTATTAATGAGTTATAAACGTTATTAACCTGTGAAAGCGAACCTTAATGTAAAGTGAACACCTGTGAACAATTTATTGATTTATAAATGTTAATAACCTGTGAAAGTGAACCTTGTTGTAAAGTGAACACCTGTGAACCATTTATTAATGAGTTATAAATGTTAGTAACCTGTGAAAGTGAACCTTAATGTAAAGTGAACACCTGTGAACCATTTATTAATGAGTTACAAACGTTAATAACCTGTGAAAGTGAACCTTAATGTAAAGTGAACACCTGTGAACCATTTATTAATGAGTATTAAACATTAGTAACCAAAGTAACTTTAATGTAAAGTGGACACAATTATTTATTTATTGATTGATTTATTATTGCACACACAGAAAAAGTTAGTATCGTTCTGGTCAAATAAATTGTATTGTTGTTGCACTACATCAGCAAACAACTTTCAGCTTGAAACAAAAAGATTAATCTTTTATTTTACAGCCCACTGGAACATTACTGAGCATATCTTCACACAAAAAAAGTGGCGTATAAAAGTAAATTCACATTATAACTAAGCATCAAAACTCCAACAAAAATATTTGATAAATGCAAAATCAATAAAGGCACCTACATATTTTTATTTTATCTAATTTAACAGTTTTGAGTAAATAATTAAATCAATGACTAAAAGCACCATTACAGAATATTATAATTTGAATAAGCAATCAGTAATTATTTTTTGATATCATGATAAAGCCCACTGTAACTTCTGTATTTGTTCATCCACACTCGCAGTAACATTACCTGCGCGCGAGCAAACCGTCCGCGGGAGCGACAGAGCAGTTATTTATTTGTATGGTAACAAATTAAACTAGCAAGTCGATTACACATATAAACACTTAAAAAATACTCAGCAGTGTCACCTCACAGTGCGACCCGTAAAAATTAAACACTATGTGAGATTACTAATTTTAGCTTCATAGCTCCGTTGGAACCATCCTAACGCGTGATTCTCTTTCTTCTTTGAAATTTACTTTACCTCGGATGCTTGCTAGCGCCATTCACAGGCTTTGGTGATGTGATCCTTTTTTATTTCCAAAATGTAACAGTGCATAACAACAACAACAAAAAAGAATCACAAATTTGCACACCAGAAAGGATCATAAATTGTATAACAACATATAATCTACAAGAGTTTTCACAGATTTCTAATGTTGTTTCTACATATTATTATAATATGTAATATATAATGTATTTATACAATGTCACATTTAGTTTTGTGTTTGTTTGCGTAGTGATTCTTTTTTTTATTATATTATTGCATTCTGTTGTATTTTGTTCCTTTCTCCTTTGGTCTATTTTAATCCTACAGTATAGAGTAGTAAAGTTTTAGTATTTGTTTTTCTGAATTCGTTTTTATGTGAATGGTTTGTTGTCCTACATTTCCCTGAGTTCAGTAATCTTCTTAATAAAAATAGTAGGTACCGCTGCATCTGAATCCTGCTTCCTCACTGACCTTCAATACAATCTGTGAGATTTTTTTTGTTTTGTTTTTTAGAAGTATATAGCTACTACTACTAATAAAAATTATTTTCATTGCATATAATGCATTTTTATTATATTCTTTCAGTATCACATCACCAAAGCCTGTGTGTCTGTATTTGCCTGTGTGTCACCAAAGCCTGTAAATTGCCCTAATATCCATGTCAGTCATGTTTCAAAGAGGTCGTCACACTGTTAGGATTGTGCTCTGAAGCGTGCCCTCACATCGTGTTTATTATTTTTTCAAGTGTTTATATGTGTAATCGCTTTTGTTATTGAATTATTTGTATACCCATCCCATAAATAACTGCTCTGGTCGCTCCCCGGGACGTTTGCTAGCGCGCAGAAGTAACATTACTGTCCGAGTGTGGATGACAATACTGAAGTTACAGTGGCTGTATCATGAATATCAAAAAATATTACTTATTGCTTATTAAAATATAATATTCTGTACGGTGCTTTTAGTCATTGAGTTAATTATTTCCTCAAACTGTTAAATTAGATCAATATAAATATGTATATTTTTTGGGATTAGTTACAATTTGATGCGAACAACTTTATGTGTTTCTGATTTGTTTATGTGAGTTTCTTGTTAACACTTTCCATTGCGTTATGCTCGTAATGTTGTTAAGTAGTTTTTGTTTACTGATATAGTGCAATCAAAATAAATACCTTAACTGAGAAAAAAACTTCTGTGTGTGCATTAAAATTTAATAAATGGTTCACAGTGTTCACTTTACATTAAGTTTCACTTTCACAGGTTATTAATGTTTGTAATTCATTAATAAATGGTTTTACAGGTGTTCACTTTACATTAAGGTTGACTTTTACAGGTTACTAACGTTTATAGATCATTAATAAATGGTGCACAGGTGTTCACTTTATATTAAGGTTCACTTTCACAGGTTACTAACGTTTGTATTCATTAATAAATGGTTCACAGGTGATTACTTTACATTAAGGTTCATTTTTAGACGTTATTAACGTTATTAACTCATTAATAACTGGCTCACAGATGTTCACTTTACATTAAGGTTAACCTTTTCAGGTTACTAACGTTTGTAACTCATTAATAAATGGCTCCTTCCATTAAGATTCACAGTATATTGGATTACAATTTTCAATATGAATATCTCATCAAATCATGGGTGTGCTTTTATTTTTTCCCCAAAATTAAAATCAAGATGGTAATTAAATCTTGATAAACAAAATATATCGGTTTCTAATCATTGCTGTGGATAGGCATCTTGAACTTTTGCGGAGAATCCTGGGTAGGTACAAAGTAGATTCTGGTAAGAACATTGAAGAAAGTGACCCGAGTCATAATATTAATGAGAAAACCATAAATACAACACTCTTCGGTCTTGCTATAATAACAAATATTTCCTGCATCATGAAATCGCGGACTGTTTGAGTGAAAAGTATTTATAAATACATTTGTTAAGCATTTATAACATGCGAGTTATTAATGGATCACTATTTGGCAGCTATTGAATTAAAATCACCCTTTTACTCATGCATTTATAACTGCTTATCAGTTATTTATAATGCATTTGTAAGTGAGTTATTAGTCATTTATTAACACCTTTATAAACCCTTTATAAAGGGAACATTAATGTAAAGCGTTACTTAATAATTATTTTTAAAAATCTTATCGCTCCACAGAAGAAAGTCATATTCATACAGTTTTAGAACAACATGAGGTTGAGTAAATAATGACACTATCCCTTTAATGAAAATGGCAGAGATGTAAAAAGTCTGACCAGTGTGAATGTGGAATGCTAATGTGTTCGATGTGTACTAAACTAAAGAGAGACCCATACTGAACCGGACCGAGCATTAGTCCTCCTCTCTGTCCTGGCTTGCCTGACTGGGACAGATGGGGAAGGTAAATCAAGGCAGCTGAGTGGAGAACGCTGGTGACAGTGCATTAAGGCCTTCTCCCAGCGAACTGTCACAACTGAATGTTGGGGGTGGGAGGGGGGAGTTTGATCATACGTGGCTGACATCCTTAAAAGCAAATGGGGCCTAAGTGCAGTTCAGCTCTCGCACTGAGACGACCGCCACTGTGCTCGGGAGCATCTGCGCTCCCCCCCTCCACCCTTCCTTTTCATCCCACTCCTCCTCCTCTTCCTCTGTACATTACTCACGGAGGACAATGAGGTGAGAAGTGATGGCAGAACCGTCTCTGTGCACTTTCACCCTGTGCCCATAAAAGCCTCTGACAAAGTGTCAGTCTTCAACATCATCATCATCCCCAGCCCCGTCATTAAGAGCCAGAAGAACTTTTATGCTGTCTTTGCAGACCGTCAAACAGCCAGGCCACTTTTAACTCCCCCTCTCTAGCCAGTACATTTTCGTGCCAACACTGAGAAATCTAATTGGAAAAAGGTACTATTTTATTCATCAATATGGTGGAGCTCCAGGGGCCTAGCTGTCAGAGATAAGGTCTGTGTGAGTGCTGCAGTGTGCTTGCTGGCCAGACACTTCCTGTATACTTGCACATACATGGACGTCCGTGGAGGTCTCTAGATGTTAGATGAACCCTGGTCTTTTTTTTGTTTTTTACTAAATATTTATATAATCTATATTAAATAAATTATATAAAAAAAGAAGAAGAAGAAGAAAAACAATAGGAAAGTATTTCTTTCTTACAATAAGTGTGCAATTGTGTGCATAGTGATTTAAGTGGACTAAATGAGACGTTTGACATTAGAGTGTGTTGCTAGAGTGACAATTTAATTTAAAAAATATAGGTCAAATAAGGTCAAAAATTTAATGTAAAAATTGAACATATGGGTAAGGATGAATCATTCACAATGAGATCAATAACATATATTTATAATACAGATTTAAAGACTTTAGGAAAATAATCATTGTGCCCCTAGTGGTCCAAGTTGAAACTGAAATACATTTTGTTTCTTAAATTGGGCACCTCTACTATATATTAAAAGGGCACTGAAAAAAATGCAACTGAGAATTATACATAAAAATAGTTATTCACATCAGAAAAATAATAAGTCATGTAGATAATAGACTAAAGGAAGGCAATTTACCCTTCAGGGCTTCTGTACATCTTGCACTTATTATTGTAATAACTGTATAAATTCCAGAGACCACAAACAACATAAAGTCGGCCCAGGCCACCTAACACGATAACTCCATAATATAGTATATTATAAGCAAATCTCTTACATGAGAGCAGATGTACAAATGGCTCCCCAACAAGTCCACCCACTCTATCTTTAATGAGTGTCTAAGACCACACACCAATGAGAGGAACATGTTTAAAGCACTGCAGTCCTCCTCTAAGTAGCTCCATGGTGTTTGCTACTTCTCTCTTCCATTTGGCCCAATGTGAGGATGACTGTGCCCACTGTTTAGCCTGACTCAGAGGTGCCCAGAGCTGATTCCCCCATCTGGTTGAAATCCACTTTCCTCTCGTCCCTCGCGGACCTCTACCTTATCCAGGATGCAAAAACATACTCCTGTAAGTGCCTGTCGCAGATGAGGAACACAGAAATATTCAAGCATAGATTGAACTTTGTTGTTCTCCACCAATTTGTTTAGTGGGGGGTAGCGAGCAAACGGGCTGTTTTTCAAAGTGAGCGTTTTAGACGCTAAAAAATTTACTAGATGTATGTGTAACACTTGTACATTGAGCATGGGATCATCATTAAGACATTAAAAATGCACACCATTCCAGAGGCCATTTAGTGTCCTGGTGAGCATATTTTTGAGGTCTATCTGAGGGCCCTGGGGTATGTGAGATCAGTCAGAATAAGAGGATGAGATCACGGGCCGGAAGTAAAAAGCTGTAGATTTAGAGGTGCTTAAAAAATGTTTATGCACAACAAGAGGTTTCCAGAAAGTAATCCCGAGCCTGGTTTGAATTTGTAGCCGCATTTCAGCTTGTACCATTTTATAATTCAACTGCTTAACGGCGAACATCCTTCTGAGTTTCATCACTAAACAAAAGCCATCATATCTGATGCCTTTCTAGACACTCAAGGCTGGTATGTGGCACTTTAACCATATATCTGAACTCTAACCAACAGCCATTAGGTAGAATCCAACCAGATGGATGAGTGCTTGACAGGTCCAATTTCAGTGAAAGATGTCATTATATGCTATAAAATGCTACATTGGCACTTTAAGGTTACACTGCCTTATGCTGAAGACTCTGCACTCTGCTTGTCTTGATGTCTTTTTGTGATTTTATAACAACTTTTATCTAATTGCGAGTCATCATAATCCATACACTAATTCTAAAAAAATCAATCTAAAATACGTAGTTTGAAACTGAATTCATTGACCCAATCGTTCAAATCCATGAGATTTAAAATAAAAAATGGCTAAGTAACATCTGTACACGATTGCCACAGTCCTGTTAGTTGATAACACTTATATCACATCAAGCCATGTGAAGACCTTGGGAAGAAAACAAATAGGAGCTGTTAAAAAGCACATTAGTGTTACCTCGTTCAGGCGACAATTACGATAGTGGCAGGTCTAATCGTGGCATCTGTTACTTCATTTTCTCAATGTCGATATGAAGCCCTCTCCACCCGTCCGCAAGGTAGCCCACAACTACGATTAAGCACATGTCATGCCAGGAACGATAACAGGTTGGGTGATTCCACATCTTACGGTAGTCATTGATGTGTCCAGCAGAGTGTTACAGCGCCGCCGTTCGGGCTTAGCTTACTTTATCCGCAGCTACAAGTTATGGTACTGACACCAGTGTTAAGGGTGCAGCAATAGACTAGGGTCGTACGCTAGCATTACATCAATGGTGACCGGACACCCAACACACATGGGATGGGTTACCAGGACCACCACACCCCCAAGTCTGCTGACCACGCCAGTTGTGTGGGACGTGTGCGTTCACGACCTCACCCACCACCCGCGCCAGTGTAGGTCATCATAGCTTTATAACACCGGATTGTACATTTTAATCTCTCTGATGAAGAGTCCACTAGATATCATAGAAGAGGAGCTGTTCGACCATGGGCGCTTCCTTATGAGCATTCGGGAGAAAATGCACTGGCATTTGTTGATATATAAGGAAATTTTGGGTCATTTGCCAAATTATCGCTGTTGTTTTATACAAAGGACTTTATTTGAAAATCATTAATTACGTTCTCAATCAAATTACAATCTCTGTATGCCTTTTGTCAGAACTGAGCTTGGTAAAACCTCTTTTTGGAATCAGATTGGAATCTCCTCACAAAACGGAGATGCAGAGCAAGTTGTTAAAACTTGGGTCTATAAATATTTAATTCCTTATTATGTAATCTAGGGAGGACAACTTAATGGTGTGTAATGTTTAACAGTTATATGTGGTTTTGTAAGGGTATGTCTGTACTTATGTTGGTTATTGATATGCAACGACTCGGCACTTGCAGGCCAGCTGACTCGGCGAAAAGGATTTTAATGTTTCCAGTGAGTCTTTTCTGGGTGTTAAACAAGGTATTAAAGTTATTTTGAAGAAAAACGTCTTGTGTGAAGGCCAGCAAAACTTGCATGTTGTCTTATTCTTACCAACACCCCTCCCCCCACCCCCACCCACCCCCCCCACACACACACACACAACTTACTTCTCCTCTAATACCTGTTTTTTTTTCTGAAAGCCACCCAAGAAGAGATTAATCATGAAGGGAAAACTCAACTTCACCCTCTAGCTGCAGGTCACAGTTCTTATTTCGTGTGGAATTGGCTTTCGGAAAGCAGAAGGCCTGCCTGGGGGGCAGGGACCTGATATGAGAGGAATTTGAGAATGAGGCAGAGGGGATTGATTAGCCCACTTCATATCCCCATACTCGCTAAGCACACTCCAGCTGCAATCTAACACACCGCTGAGCTGAATAGACAAGAGAAATTGGATTCCTTCCTAATATTTAACCTTCAAGTCAGCTCTAACAGCTGTTGATGGGTTGCTTTCCCAGGTAGTTACAGAGTAGACTTTTTTTTTCTTTCTGTGTTGCTGCAGAGAAGGCGAAAAGGATGAGCAGAGTTTTTTTTGTGTGTGGGTAAGTTATTCAATTACAGCGGTGCAAGGAGCGAGAGCTACTCTAAGGTTAGGGCGGCTGTATTTCAGCAACTTACGATCTAATGTAATGATTCTTATTCACTCGCACACACAATCAGATGACAAAAGATGTGACCTCTAATGGACGGACACAATGGTTTTGCTGACCCTGAAACACAGCTCAATTTTAGCTCAGGCTGCGGAAAAATATATCCAGTAACGCCACATTCCAACCAATCATCAGATGTCAATGACAGATGTCAGAACAAAGGCCGTTGGCATCAATCCGCTCACTCACCCATCTGAAGTACATCCGTACAGGCATCTGTTTTTTTCAGTAGGCCTTTATAACTGTGACTTTGCACTGGAATCTAACTCAATTAGCCTGATCGGGAACGCAATTAGAGATCTTGTCGGTATACGGTAAAATATAGAGCTCCATTCACCGCACTGGCAGGAACTTGTATGTATGCTCAAAAGAGGCACTTTCTATTCATATGCCAATCACCAAGCTTTTAAAAGGTTGACGGCAGTGGCAGGGATCCATTTGCTCTCAAATATTTAGCATTAAAGAACGGGACCGCTCATTGGAGTTGACTAAATTGTGAGCACGTTTATGATAATATGATGCTTAGATTTGCAGAATATTAAGAGGGTCTCATTAGCGGATTCACGCATTTTTATATTATCACCATTTCAGCTCCAGGCCCGCCTGAAGACACCCACACAAGCACCGACTGTGGCCAACACCTGCATAAACTCATATCTAATGGCAGCGTCAATCTATTCACACTTGAATCACAAGTATTCTTGACGCAACTGAGTACATTTTAATCAGGAGTTAATAGATTTTCTTCCCCTTTCGAGTCTGGCAAAAAGAAAAACAACAAAGCGGCGCTATAGATTGTTCTTGTGCGAATCTATGTCTAAATGTCGCTTCACTTTGAAGTGCTGTTTGGAATTCAACTCAACTTCTTTGTTTGATTAGGGTCTTTGAGTTGCTTTTATTCATCATGTTTTTTTTTTCTTAAATCATTGATTGATGCTTGAGAAGCATTTCACAATTACAAGATTGTTTTCATGTCCAAGAAGCAGTCTGGTCTTGCATTTCAACGGACCCTCTGATTATTGTATTCTACAAACTCATGGAGTTATAAAGGAAATAACCTGATTGCCTGGATCAAAGGGTTGAAATAACTAAAATGTCCTGCAGCATTTTTCACTATAGCAAGTACAGCAAGAAACTCCGTAGTTGAACTATGCTGCAATAGGAAAACATGAAGTTGTTAGTCCAAGTCAAGTCAAGTCAAGTTTATTTGTACAGGCTTTGCATGATACAAATCATTGCAAAGCAGCTTCACAGAAAATTAAAATTTCTACATTACATTTAGGAGTAGCTTATCAGTGGTGACTGTCAGTTAAGGTACATATGGCAGAAATGTACGGAAAAAATCAATTAAGCCGTTTTAAAAAAGACGTGAACCTATTAAAGAATGACTATATGATGCCATTCAACGTTATAGCAAAATGTGGTAGGTTCTGAAAAAGTTGTTTGAGGGTTGGAATCATCTGGTGTCCTCTGAGGGGTTGGAATCATAATCTTCTCAGGGTCTGGATCAGACTGAAGCTTGTGTAAATCTGTTTAATCCGTGGAAAAAACAGATAAACAAATTGAGACATAATTAGCGTAGCTGCTGTTACAACCAAGCAAAATCGATTTGTTTAACCCAAACTAAAGAAATAATAATGTGCATTTGATCAGATAAAACTGAAGTACAAGGTTATGAGATACACTATGTGAATGCTTGGCTAAAGAGATGTATATTTAATCTAGATTTAAACAGACCTGGAGAGGGTGCGCAGAAACCAGAAGTTATCAGTGCGTATCCAGAAGGTTTTGGGAGTCAAAATGTCGGAACAAAGCTCTCTCCCATCCTTTACGTGGACTTTGCTTTCCTAGGTACTACAAAAAGTCCAGAGTTTTGCGACCTTAGGGAGTTTGATGGATTGTAGCGTGGTAGAAGACTTGTTAGGTACGCAGGAGCTAAACCATTGAGGGCCTTGTAGGCAAGTAATAATATTTTTTAACTGATACGTAACTTAATAGGTAGTGCAGAGACTGTAAAATTGGGGTACTATGATCATATTTTCTTGACCTGGTAAAGACACTAGCCGCTGCATTTTGGACTACCTGAAGCTTGTTTATTGAAGATGCAGGACAACCACCTAGCAGTGCATTACAATAGTCCAGTCTAGAATGGTCATGAATGCATGAACTAGCTTTTACTGCATCAGAAACAGGTATCATGTTTAGTAAATTGGCAATGTTTCTAAGATGGAAGAAAGCTGTTTTTGTAACATGGGAAATATGATTTGCAAAAGACAAGTTGCTATCTAATATAAAACCCAGATTTTTGACTGTAAAGGAAGTAACAGTACATCCATCTAGTCTAGTTTCAAATTGTAATCCAAGAGATTCAGTGTACTGTCTTTTGGTCCAATAAGTAATCTCTCTGTCTTATCCGAATTTAATAGGGGAAAAGTATTGGTCATCCAATCTTTACATGTTTTAAAAGTATTCGTTTATCTTTTAGATAATGTTAAGTCTCACTCCCCTCGGCTCTTGCCTGGAGACTTAAGTTGCGTATCATCGGGGACTAACAGCTGAGACAAACTAATCCCCCGTTTTTCTAATAATACTTCCTACCAAGGGTCCAACATGTATATCACGAAAATAGCACGAGGACCTAGGGCCAGATCCTTGATGGCACTCCATCATTTTCCTGGGTGAAATTGAGTGACCCCCCCCTTTAAATGAACAAGCGGGGCGGGCTGGGGGGTGGTAGCGATCGGACAGGTAGGATCTAAACCATCTTAAAGCCTGCCCTTGAATACATGTATAGTTTTGTAATGATCTATGAGTATGTCATGATCTATAGTGTCGAACGCAGCACTAAGATCAAGTAAAACTAGCAATGAGATACAGCCTTGGTCTGACGCAAGAAGCAAGTCATTTGTAATTTTAACAAGTGCAGTTTCTGTGATATGGTGGGGCCTGAAACATGACTGAAATTATTCATAGAGATTTTTTTTTTTTTTTGCAGGAAGGAGCGCAATTGAGCAAACACAACTGCTCAATTGCTGTGTAGTTACTCCATCAACCGTGAGGTCAAAACTCTGACAAATACATCACCTTGAGTCGTGATGATGCAGAAATGAAGTGCAATCGAGTAAATACACAAATATTCAAACCTCAAGGGAGCTGGCAACAAGAAAAGTATCTCACAACACCAATTAACTGAAAAAAAAGAAATAATCTTTAATTCCCCGAAGATAGCCTTTCATTTTATAAATAGTGACATTTTTTCTCCTTAAACAACATGGCAATGCCGATAATACAGTTCGTTGAGCTGGTCTCTTGGGAATGGCAACACAAAGGCCTTGTTGAGCACGCTGTGGGTCCCAACACGAACTGTGACTGTGGCACACCTCACCTAGAAACCTTCGCAATTTGCATTCCTTGTTTCTCAGCACCACACCGCCTCATCCCAAAGAAGCCACTCAGAGGAACGCATAATTAGTCTTCCTTACTTCCCCTCTCCTCCCTCATCTGCACTATAACTCATGCACATGCTCCGGTTCAAACAGAGGGGAAATCCACATTCAACTTTCAAGTTACTCCCTTCTAATTACTTTTGCTGTTTACTTTTTCCTGAGGCTGATGGGTAAATCAGAGTGTCCTCTTTTATGCTTAGATACATGTGTTTGGGTTGGGGACAGTATGTTGAAAACAAAAAATGAAGTCACGTTGACATTAACTGGGGCTATTTCTATTTCTGCTACGGCTGGTGTTTATAAGTTTACAGCCACTGCATGTTTTGGATCTGTGAGATTTGAAACTGGATACATGGTGATCTAAGAATTTATTGCAAATGCTAATTCATTTGCAATGTCCTGCCTCGGGACTCTAACAAGATATTTTACCCTGCTTGGCTCTTAGAAGTGAGAAAGTTTTGCCTAAACCGCAGTCTCACTTTCTGGTGTTCCTGTCCATGAGATGTCTCTCTCTCTTTCTCTCTTGGGCACATGTCTCACTATCTCTCTTCCACCTTTTCATTTTCCTCCTTGTGTAACCGGCTATACCAATCACCATCTTTTTTCTTTTTCTAATTAAATGTTTTCTGAGCCCTTTTAAAAATCCAGTTTCATCCAAATACACAATCTAATTTTTCATTTGCTTTTGTAGATGATATAAGACATCAACTCAATAATTTATTAAATTACTTTTCCCATTCATTTCCTTCTATCTATAATTGATCTTCTCAGTTGAAATTTCTGTTGTTCCTCTCACTCAGCCTGACTCGCAGAGGGGCTGGTTGACATCGCTGCACAGGGCTAAGGAGTGTGGGTAGATACCCACTTCAATACCAGATCTTTCTCTCTCAGACACACTCACTGCTATCTGTCACACCCCTCCACCGCAACATGTGCCAGTGAGGTCTTCTGATATGTCAGACGACTGAGGTCTGTAGCTGGTGAAGCGTTCAGTGTCTGAGCCACTAGAGGTGCTAAATCGAATTGCAAAAGTAATGACTGGTTTCAAATAAATTTTCCTCGTCTCTCCTTGGTCAGCCAAACTGAAAGTCCCACCTTTATGTTGCTACGCTGCAGAAACCAAACAATGTTATCATAATGTTGCCTGTACTGACTGTACATTCTCCTTTTTATTACATGACTACTCACCAAATGGATTAATATGTGGCAATGAAAATGTAATATTGATTTATTACAAATTAAATTTTTGTGATACTGTATATTATTTTACCTGTCCATTACCATGTACAAAACAATAAGCCTAGAAACAAGCCAACAACAATATTATAGTAATAGTAATACTTCAGGTTTTACGAAAACAAGACCATATATGCATTGTTACGAGAGACATGAAAGTAACGCCGATTTCAGCTGAACATGGCAAATGGTGAAGCCTCTGCTCAGCCAGCATAACCCATGTGACTCGTCACTCACAGAAACACGGTGCGATGTACTGTATAAACAGTCCTTTCAGCGTTTGAGGGGGAAAATATCGAAAGGTGAAAACAAATGCATCAAATGGAGTGGAAAAAGAGACCGTTTAATTCTTTCTTTTATACCCTGTGTTCCATTCGGAAGGGCTCATCCCTATGTCCTAATCGCTTCAAAGGGTTTACCCTCCGGAGTGAGAGCTTTGAAGGGTTGAAGGGTGTAGGGGACCAAACAACTGTTACTTGAAGTGCCCTTGAATCATCCCATGCCAACACGGAGGCGCCGTCATCATGGAAAGAATCAGCGCAAGGGATCATGGGGGCCCATCAGTTGTACCCTTCGAAATCCTTCATTCCGAAGGGCCCTTTGAAGTGGCCAGTTTTGAGCACTTTGGTTTGGATCGACCCTTCAATATGGCTGCCATGATTGTTTTCACTCCGAAGTGCCCTTCGGAGGGTGATATATACCGTTTGGAACGGACCGATAGTCCGAAAAGTTCACTGAGGAAAAACTTGATGCACTCGGCAATATAGCTATAAGAGGAGGAAGGTGCTATGATCGAGCCTTTTACGGTAACAAAATCACTTACTGCATTCATCCAATCAGTGACACTAAAACTGCAAATAAGCAAATAAGAAAGTTAGGTTTAGGAATGTACAATGTGAAACGTCAACCTATGAATACCCAGGATTAATTGTTAACTTTGGGTAAAGTATTAGCATTGTGAAATAAGAAAACCTAGGATTCTGTTTACCCGGGGTTAAGAATGACCCTGGGTTAAGTATTTTAATTGTGAAAGTGAATATCAAGAAATATCTGACCGCTAGATGGCGTGACTGAGCAGTCAGAATCAAGTATTCCAGCGAGATTAATAATAGATGTAAAAATGTAATAGCAAGATGTAATAATAATTGCTAAATGTTTAACCTATGTTGCTGCTGTCTTTATTATCATCAACAATAAGTTACTCTGGGAAAAAAATAATATATTAAGTTTTATTGCTGCTTCTCATTCTGTTTTTCAATCAAAAATAGATGATGTGTATATTCCAGATAACTTTTTGCGATAAAAGCCTTTAAAAAAGGCTAAAAAAATTAGCCTTTAGCCGTTAGTTCTCAAACACTGGATAATGATAGAACAAAATATTTAACAAAATAATCACTCTGGTTGTGAACAAAGCATAGAGAATTAAGCTCTTTTCCTGATCCTCTTTTCAGCAACTCACGCTGAGTGACTGTGAAGAAGAGGAAAGAATAATAAGTCCAAGAGAGAAAGATGAACAAAGAGAAAAAACAGTCTTGGCAAATTGAACCATAATTAAATGCTTACAAAATTCCATGCTTAGCTCGTTTCAAAATCAGGTGGTTCTTTGAGGCAATTTCCTTTCTTTAATTACAATTTCCTGTGTGGTTTGACATTTACAATACAATCTTCTAGAAGGACCCGTTTATGATTTATTATTCGTGCCTCTATCACAATGTCAGTCTGCAGAAATGAGTTTATGAAGAAAGAGCTCAAATGATTATGGCCTTTGACCAATAAAGGAGGCTCATTATTGCAGGCGACAGGAAAGATTAACATTTCTGACAACCAAATCGTGAAAGATTAGCAGGGGAAGAGATTGTTTCAGTTTCTATTAAATAAGCAGTTGTTCTTATTCAAAACTTGATCTTCTTGCAATGACAAAGCGAAGCTAAAGAAGGAGGTTGTATAAATCTTCCCAAGATTTCATAGGAATCCAAGCAAGCCAAGTCTAATAACTATAGTCTTTATAACTTGAAAATGCAGCTGCTTTTCGGGGCACAGAAATACCTGAAAGAACAGACTCATAGATTTTCCTTCAGCAACACAGAAGTGCAGTTTAAAAAGATTCACTCTTTACTTCTCTGGCAACTGTTTGACATCTTTTTGCTGACACTGCTTATTAGGTTTCATCATATTACAGACACTTTCCGAAACAGATTACAATCAGGGGAATACAAAACATGTTTCGCTTCCCCACACTGAGTAACATTCCCTACGGAATAAAACTATATTTGCAGAAAAAGAAAAAAAATATATCACTTTATAATTGAACAAATCTTGCCATCTCTTCATCTCACATCCCTTCAAAGGCTTCAAGAAAATTGAGATTAGTACTGGCGACTGATTCCTGCGATCACTTCCTGGTCAATGGATCATGTTTTAACACCATCCCTGATCCATCACCATGCTGGGAGTCATATCAATACCTAGCCATTTTCCCATTTGTGGAAGATGAGCGGATCAATTCATTAATAGCTAGTCTGTGCCTGACATCTGTTTGGGAGATTAGAATTTATTGGCTGCTTGACTGATAGAAGGCACAAGGTTCGTTAAGTCAATGGAATCCTTAATCAATGGGAAAACATCAAGTAGCTCCCTCTCTCACCATTAGAGCTTCATCTGCTCTATGGAGGCACTTAAGATACATTTAAAGTAAAATCTGTGGTACAGATTGGACCGTATTGCATTCGACTGTTCTCAGCAATTGCAGAACTACTGCACAATGCAACAACGTTCTTAAAGACTTGGAATGTTATGGTTCATTACATTTGGTGGTCTCTTGCGCAAGCTGCATGTGAAGTATTTCTGCTCGGGTAAATGTATTTTGTTGTTTTGCCGAGCTTTGTTTGTCTGGTGTATTTAAATTGGTAGGGAAACAACAGAATGCCTGCCAATCCCAAAGACAAGCTCTTCTCATCAAGTGCCAGCTGAAATGTACACTGACTCTTTGAAGGTCATGCTCTCAAACACCATTCAAAACAAAATATCAACTTTCAAATCTCCCCTATTATAAATAATGACCAAACATTCACCAAACTGAATACGAATAGCGTGGATTCTCCACGTCCTTGTCCACTACAGCCCTCCCTCACTCTCCACTCCACAGCTGATAGGGGCTCTCTCCCTGGTGATTCTTAAACACTTCGGACCACCTGAATGGTTCTCCAGCTGAATGCATGTGGTGTGTAGGACGGCCTCTGTATGCAGTTGGAAATAGGTCTGGACCTTGCTGATTGATCGTTAAGTGTTGTCCATGAGCCCATCATACGGCTCCTACTTAACAGCCTCCACCACAGAAAGCAATCAGTGGATGTTACTGAGAGTCCCAGTGGGAGCAGCTCTGCGGTGATTGATCTGCAGTAGACCTCCAGGAGGAACATGGACAAATCCGGCCCCTACTACAAACCCAGTGTCCCTGAGTGATCTTCAAAAAGCAATGCAAGGCAGTTGGACCACCCTCAAAATGTCTTGAGAACTTCCCGTGAAATCCATTGAATCACGGTGAAACGAACAGCTATGCAATGCACTGCTGAAAGACGCAATGTTTGTGATTATTTGAGGCAAACCACTGTGTAAGGGAGAATGCGGTCATTATTGCAAAACAAATTAGTCTTGTATCACCCAGAAGTGGATTATTTTACAAAAAAAAAATTATTGTTCATTATCCAGCATATTACGTACATGGCTACTCATCAAATATCTTTAAAAAAATAGTTCATTAGTCCATTACAACATAAAGGCTAATTTACCAACTTACAGCGACAATCACAAAATTCACAACACTATGTGTGTCTGTTGATGCAGTGTAAATTAGCCTTAATAGCAATAGCCTTAATAGCCTGACCTAGCAACAAGATAAACAATGAAACATTATTACAGTATGCAATATAAAACAAGAAAGAGTGAGTTTGCGGTGTGATACGAAAGACATGAAAGTATACATATTTATTACATCGCTCTCCAAAATCTCATTGGTCAATTGCAGCAATCAGATATATTCGAATATTCGTTGTCATCAATGACAGCGCTGTATATCAGATCAATTATCTGATATAAAATGTTGCGTTAAGAACATCTGACCACCAAATGCAGCAACTGACTAATCAGAATTGAGTAATCCGGAGGGCCACGTAATAAATATGTAGAATATATCCACAGAGACTGATGATGATAATGTGAATATAATTTGGACAACAAAAGCGTTCATCGCAATAGCAATCCACATGGTGCTTCTCTTAGATGTCACCAGCTGTTCTGCAGTCTATATTGGCCTGCTCTTCAAATAAAGGAAAAAAAAAAAAAAAAAAAAAAAAAGGGGTAACCTAGATGAGAATTTTGTGCTTCAGTGGCTATTGAAAGATGAGGCAATAAACTGCTAAACTTGAGTAATCACACTCTCCCCAAGGAATGTCTCAAATGGGGATGGTCAAAAACCTTGAAATTTGAGCCCCTCGCGCACGGCCCGGCCCGGAGCATTTGATGAGATTCATTATTGTAAGGGAGCTGAATACAAGTGTCTTCTGATTACAAGATCCTCCATTAAAAGTTCCCACCAGTGTGCATTTCCATGCCGCAACGTCAATGGGATTAAAATCTCAATTCAGCTCCAGTCAATTCTCCAGTAACAAGATTTCATTAAATGAAGGCAGGGAGGCAAATGGACTCGAAAGCATCGAAACAGCTGGCGTATAAATTATAGAAATGTGCTTTCTGCTAACTGAACACACCTTCGGCTTGCAGATGTATTATTATTTAATGTTCGGAGAGTATGATTTTATGTAAATTGGAGTCATCCTTTTTCTCTCTCTAGGCCCCTTCTCAGTGCCAGGTACTCTGAAACCAGGCACGGGGAAAGATTATGCAAACCAATTAACATATGAAAATAACATATTAATATACTGTCTGTGAACTGTATCCAATCAGTTCCTTTTCACTGGCGTGTGTACAAAACAATTAAAATTAAATTTATACCCCTTTTTCCTTAACGTATTCCGTCTCACGAATGGAATCACTGAGCAAGCGCTGACAGGAGTTTTACAGGCCTTGCGCTCTCCCTTAAAGGCACACCAACTTTTCAGGGATATTTACAAGAGCCTGAGCTAATAAATTCTCGTCTTTTGTTTGCTCCTAATGGTGTGCGCATCTAAAACAAAGCAGCGAAATCCATAGTGGTACCTGTGTGCTAATGAAGAGCGTACATTATGCTGGCCACTAATTAACGCCCTTCCATAAATAAAACAGAAGACAATCAATTAGCCGAGAACGTGCGTCTTCAATGGGCAGCAGGTTCCTCTGGGCAGAAAGAGCTTCTGCAATACGAGGGTCTCTTCAGGGTGCAATTTCGAAATGGCCAGGAAGAGGACAGATAAATCACATTTCGAATGTTGTTCCTAAAAGCTCTTCAGGCAATCCACTTTGACTCACTGGGATTACAAGTAAATTAATACCTATGCAATTTTCCAACCGCCAGCACCGAAATATTAATGCGAAGAGCAGAAATGTCTTTCTCCATGGGCGAGTGCTAGGCAAAAGAAACCAACATGGTATTATCGTAACCTTTTAGAATAGCTCCGCGAAAAAGCTCCTCTCTTGCTAATTCAGAAATGGCGACTCTCTTATGATGTCCCACACGCTAGCCGACTGATGTATCGCACTTGATAAAAAGATTGTATCCAAATAATGGGAACATTATGCAGGCTATGGGCCAGGCATCACTGACTACCATAATGCATAATTTGAGCATTAATGTAATTTACATTTTAACACAGGCCCCTGAGTAAACTGATTAGTAGATGCTTATCTCCTAATGTGAAGGAGGTTGTTGCAACAGTGACATGTGAGGGGATATAGGCAGGTTTACAGCCAGCAAGGTCCGGGCCTTACTTGAGCACGGGGCCGGTGTGTCTGCCACACTCGAAACACTGTCTTCAAAATCAAATGGCTGTCATTCAAGATTGCCGGGAAACAATTTTGTGTAGCGGTGGGATCCATCGTTACTTTTTAGCTTCAACTACCTTTTAAGAGATGCTATAGCAATGACAGGAATCCTTTCCTGTAAAACACAGCAAACCAGGCGCACCGCTCACACGGGTCACTCCATGGGAAAATGAATCTGAAAATAAATCAAGTTTGGAGAGCAATTATTCATCTAGCATTTGGACGTTCAATAAAAGCACATTTTCCTCCATCAAATGTCTTTTATCTGCGTCCCAGCAGACTTCTCTTTTTATGGGACAAATTATCGCTCGGAAAAGATGGCAGAAGCCCTTTAAAAAAAAAAAAAGTATGGCAAAGTTGCAGTCCCATGATGCAATGCTCCCAGTGGTTACATCTGCTCCACTCTTTCATCTCGCTCTATTGTTAGGTGCGAGCTGTCACATTAGGTGGAGAATTGGTGGCTCTTTCCCACACCCAAGTCCTCCTTTTCCCCCCATTCCGGTAGTTGGCAGGGTGGCAAACCCCATACAAAGGCGAGTGTACCGGGAGCATGGAGGGGAGCGCCGTTAGAGGGAAAACAGTTTGGGAATTAAGGTCATTAATTTTCCACTTTCAAGGGCTGCCACACAGACGGAGATAAAGTCAGCATAAATATTCCGCAGAAGTTTCTCCTGTTTTTCTCCTCTCCCCTTTTCTCTCTCTCTCTCTTTTTTTTCATCGGCAGCCCATTTATCTCCATACTGTCAATTAGAGGCAAAAGCAAAGAACTAATTAGGAACTGTGCAATTTTAATTAGCTGTTTTGATAATTAAACTAATTGGTTCCCTTGTGTTTCTGCAATGTGCGCCGAGCACTTTTTTTTATATCTGGGCTGCAGATTTCCCATCCGTTGGTTAATTAGTCACTTTTGCATTAAAAAGGAGCCTTTCTTAATAGCCTTAATTTGCAGTTGAAAAGAGAATCTACCATCAATAATTTGTGTAATTGGTAACCGTTTGATTGGTAATTTAGAGGCACGGCCGGACAGCTCTGCATGTCTAATTCTTAATGACTGGGATTAAAGTTGGATTAAATGTTTGGGAAGAGGATTCTTTGCCCCCAAATGACACCTAAGCTATTTTTGACTAGTCCCATTTGGAATGAGTAGGTGGACTGCAAATTGCTGTTTCGTGCAATCAGACATTGAGGAGCATATTCAAGTGGTAAGGCTCTCTAAGGTCATAGGCAGTTTCTTGGATTATATGGAATATGCTCTTGTAACAGGAAGAAGAGCTGAAAAAGGCTCTTTTTGGTTCACTTAAAAGTGAACATGCATTATGCAGCCACTAGAGGGGCTACATTAACTGATGTCAGAACAGTAAACAAACAACTATTGTCCACTGCTTAAACCTAATATGGTCCTGTGGAACATTAAAATACTGCGTTCTAATATATTCTAAAGTTACTGCATCCATTATATGGCACAAAATGAAGATCTGAACTGAACTCGCTGAAAGAACACAGAGGATGTGCTCTGAAAGTTAAAAAAAAAATCCTGGGAAACCAATTAAAATTCTAAGATAATTATCTGCGATGAAGCATCAGTCTCACACATGAAAGAAAACATCTTGAGTACTGCCCATCAAATGGAGGACAACTTTCAACTGGTATTTGAATTCATTTAAGACAATGTAAGCAAGCACCATCTATTAAGCATCATTTATCTCATTTATCCAGATATCATCACAACAGGCCTCTCAGAGTCTTTCCTCCTAGCAGGACTTTCCATTGAACGCAGTTAGAGAAAAGTACCATGTCTGATATTGGTTTATAATCAGCTTAACCATTATGAAATATAGGTGAGGCTCGTGTTCAACCTCTCCCTGACTCCACTGATTGTTTGCCCCAGGATAAATGGGAAACCAACTCGGCTCTATGCTATCTGATTAGGTAGGGTTAATTACTGTGCAGTGTTTTTGAACTGGCTGTATGTGAGCCATAGTAGTAAATAGATGGGCCTGCTTAATTCCCAATCAGAAATGAATTTTAATTAACTCTGCAACACAAGGCCCACACTCCAGGATGGTTTCCAGTCGCAAATGCAGTATGCCACAGAACAGGGAGGCACTCTAGGCCTCCTAATAACAAAGAAACAATGGATTGCTCCATCACTGACCATCAGTACAGAAGAGAAGCATGATACGTGTCACCGCACTGGTGAAAGTCATTCCTAGCGGGCTTCTTAACAAGCCGGAAAATATCACAGCCTGATGTTTTCTACTAATGAGCCACTGTATAGGCTTACCTTTCAGTCAAAAATGACACTTAAAATATATGATCATAATTTGTGTTCTTATTCAGATTAATCCTTCCCGGGGTTTTTTGTAAGAGGTGTCTTAACAGCATATGGTTTCTCTTTTTAAAACACTTAGAGATTGGCAATGTTATTATTTCACCATTTAACTGTCAAGAAGCCTTTTGTAGCTCAGCATTCAACAACAAGGGCCACACTTTCCTTGTTCCCTCAGTTTGTTGTGATTGGATTAATTGGGTGTCATTCACTTCTGCAAGAGGTCAGCAGACATACATTTGTGGTCAAAAGTCATCCATCTATCACACTGCAGAAATGAAAAGTCAGACATGTCAGGCAAGAGAGGCAGAGAGCAAAGGCTCAAACAATGGATTTTAGGGGCAGGGCAATTTCCCAATCTGCTAAAGTTGCTACAGCCTATAGTTTGAATTACACTACGAATGAATGTCTAGGGGCCATAGATGATTTGCACCCTAATGTCTTATGAGCAGATATGAATTACGATTTCATAATTTATGTCTATTCATCACCTTCAAGGAGATCCAGATCTCAAAGACATTAAGCGAGGCACATTTTCCTCTCTCCCTCGACAGGGACGTGCAATAAAAGTAAAGAAAAAACCAGCACACCAGATCACTTGCTAGTTAAACAGAGCACATGTAACCTCTGCATCTCCCCTAATGGTTAATCTCCGGTGGATCTCTGACTTGATTGGTTAAGAGTCTCCACAGGGCAGGTGAAACCCTACCAATTGCCCACCATGAAACAGTAACACTTTTATCAGCAAAGTAGCAGCTAACAATTATATTACCAGAGCCAAAAGCAGTCTCCTATCTCACTGCTAATCAAAACACAGCCCATCTGTTGTGTTGTTGCTCTCAAAATGACTGTTTATCTGAATATGGAAAGTGAGTCTTCTAGCCGATCACACATATCTAGTGGAAATATTATAAACGGCGAGAATGAAGAATGTGAAGAAATTAGATCATGAAAACTGTTCATAATGCTTTCAAAAATGTTTTCACAAGAACACACACACACACACACACACCCCTGTGAGCACTTCACATAAACACACACACACTTTCCCTTAGCTGTGCTTTTGTGTTTTGTCAGAATTAATGAGAAAAGTTCCCTTGCCCTAGGGGTAATTAGTGTCCTTGGAGTTAAATAAGCTAATACTTAGACACCTCTGGCACAAGCAATTATGTTTGTGTATTGAATAATTGATTCAAAGAGGGGGGAAGGGCTGCTAATCAGATCTGAGCATAATGAATTGATTTAATTAACAGGGGAATCCGTGGCTCTCTGGGAAGCGCGCGCATTTATTCAGTAGCAGGAGCGCGCGGAGCGCATATATTGGGTGAGAAAAGGCAGCGTGAGCATGCTGTTAGGAGTTGTCAGCCTCAGAATTGGATTTCTTGAATATAGTTACAGTTTCGGAGCAAATGAGAACTGGGAGGAACACGTTTCTACTCCGAGAATAGCTTCTTCGCGGCAGCTCAATTTAAACGGGTGTTTAAATTAGATTTGAGTTAGTGTAGTCGTTTTCGCATGGAATGCACCGTGGCGTCTCACTTTAGTTTTAGACATCGTTAATTGCAAGCGTGGATATTAGGCTACTGACGCGCCGCTGCGTACGCGAATACAACTGAGGGGACATCGCTGCATATTATATCCGAAATACATTAAACAATAGAATAACAGACACGTTTCTCTACATGGCTTTCCGTCTCTGAACAGCGGAAAACCACACAGACGAGCCTGCCTGTAATTAAAGCTTGCGGCAGCAACGCGGACGATTATTATTTTTGTTGTTTGTTGCAAAGCAATTTCTTCTCAGAGACGCGAGCGGCGCGCGCAGAAGTGTGCTGGAGCCGAGAGCGGATCGCCTGGAGCCGGACTCCTCGCTCCTCAGGACGATGGTGTTAGACAAGGAAGAGGGTAAGTGTTCGGATGATTGTTAGTGCATTCATTTGCTCCTTGCGTCTATGAAGAACGCGGGACGGTGAGGAAATGCAGCATTTAGCGTCCATTTTCCCCGCGAACGGGACTTTCATGCTCCTAGTTCGTTTGTCATATCAGACGGACGCGTTCGTTCGTCAGGTTTACATGAGGAAAGCGCGTACGCTACTCTAAAACACTTCAGACATGCTTCTCTGACTGTACCCGCGTATGAAATATGATATTATCGGTTTAAAAGACGCAGACAGAGCAGAACCAGCGTTGCTATTCACCGCAGTATCAGTTAACGTTAGCGCTCGGGTCAAATCTGTGAAGTTACGGGGATATTTTTTGATCAGCAGCGGCTGCCCTCTCACACAGCAGGTGAGAGCATTTGAACCATAACCTTTACTGATAGGTCTAAACGATAACATCTAGATCACCAGTTTAATATAAACGTGTTTAGTTTGTAAATGTTTGTGTTTTTATAGGCGTATGTGCGATGCACGTCTCTGTATTTACGCTGCACGCTGGTTCCTATGGAAACCGTTTATAAACTTTTTTTTTTTTTTTTTCCCAAAAAATTATTTTTGGGGCTGCGTAATCCCGTTTTTGTACTAGGTTTCTTTAACGCCGTTGAGAGAATCTCTACAAAGTGTCTTTGACCTAAAATGCCTTTCTTGTCATCTTTCAGGGAATATTGTCATCACACCAACACACACACACACCACACACAACACCACACACACGTGTGTTTTAGCCAGGGGCCCTCTTCCCTCTAAAGTACCTGGCTGCTTTCAGACCCCATATTTATATTTGAAAATGGATATTTCATCTCTTTGAGCCAACCATCCTTTCACTAACCCATCTAAAAACCAATAAAGGGATTGCCGTAGAAACATAAATTGGTCTGTCTTGCTCAATCCATGTTGCGCTAATGTACCCAGATTAACTCAACTGTAAATTGTCTCCTTTGGATGTCTGTCTTGCTAAAAGTTCCCCATATGATTCATGATTCAGATTGCTTTTAACAGCTATTGGCTAAGCAATATGGTAAATGTACAAGGTGATGCAAATGGCATTAGTAGGAGAGGATGCACAGGAGCATGTAATGCAGTCAATACTACATTAACTACTGATGCCCAATTACAGAAGCAGGGAGAGTGGCTTTTAGGAGCATTAGGACTTACAGAAAAGCTTAGATCACCTGCTGCTCATTGCCTAAAAGCTTCACCCTTTGCTTGCTGGTGCCGACCAACTGCGCTGGGATTTTGGCAGGGATTCTCTCACTCACTCACTCAATCATCACTCACTCACTCATCAATCAATCACTCACCACTCACTCACACTCTCTCTCTCTCAGACAGACACAGACACAGACAGCGAGAGCACAGGCTATGTTCAGATAAGTCTGATTCTAATAAAAGGCTATAGACTGACTCTAAATATATCAGTTGAGGTAAAGTATCCTCATAGTTTGGTACATCTTGTACTGAAATCAAAGTGAGGGAAGCTAGTGAATAAGAGAAATTGAACTGAGCCTTGTGGAAAAAAAACAACCATATGCACAACCCTCATGATCGCTCGCATCATCCATACGCCTCTGTGTAAGCAAACATGAATGGATTGTCGGTACTTATAAACTTGCTGATACATTGCGATTTGTACAATTGCGAGCTGTATTTGGCTTCCATAATGCTTTCAAATAATCTCACTGTAACTCTGAAGTCACTGCATCCTGGAATAGAAGAATTATCCTGTTACCTTCTCCCCAACAGGAAAGCAGGATACAAAGTAGTTTTCACTATTTTTACTACACATTAAGCTTGCTTCAGTTTTCTGACCTAAAAGTCACCCCGAGTTGTTAGGAAGTCTTAAAATATGTACGTTTTTCTATGTGAAATAGTGGGTCGTTCATATCTCTGTACTATGCGATTGTACTAAGCGCTGGAAATTGAAAGTGGAGCTACGTGGGTCTTGTCATAGTTTTGCACGCCCTTACTATTGTACTATTACACAGCCTTCCAAAATTATCAGCCCTTTCACATTTCAGCTTCGCAGGCTTTGTCATCAGCGGTCCTTGCACTGTATTTGATCCTTGCTGTACTGCTTTCAGGCAATGACACACTACCTATCTTTTGTGCTTTCTTACCACGATTTTGAGAGCGTGTGGAAATGTTAAGGTACAGAACAAGCACAACTCTTTTCATGACTACCTTTTAAATAAAAGCTCTCGGTTGACTTTTAATTCTCTCTGGAGAAGTACGCTATTCAGCCATTTTCTTTCCCTTCAAGGTATTTAAAACTATCTGGATTGGGAGGAATAATTGGGTCCTCATTGTGGACTTGTTCAGGATTGATCATTCGCATCACTGGGCTCTCAAGAACCTGGAGAAGAGAAAAGAACACCCTTCTGTTCATCCTGATGATAAATTCTTAGTTACCGTTCCTCGTTTAATTTACGAGAACTGTGTGCCGACTGACCAATGAAGTGTCTTCGTTCCTAACACGTGCATTTGAAATGCAATGTTTCAAATGAATACTAGACCCCTGATCTGTCTGCTGCTGTAATAAAACCCAGGGCTTCAGGCACCAATTTTATTTAGAAATAATAAGAATTGCTTCATTCTTTACTTGAGTTACCATGGTAATTCGGTCTTGTAGCAATTTTATATTGATTTAGAGAGTGGACCATAATATTTCTTTTCTGTTATTTCCCTTTCTGTGGGTTGATTTCTAATTTCCACTTGCAGATTACTTTTATACATTCCTTAAGTCTTTTCACTTTTTTTCATCCTGCAAGGTAATTTTCTCTTGTATTTGCTATTTTCTCAGCTTATTGGCTTGTTCTTACTCTAAATTAAACTTGCCAATTTCAAATATTGAAATTACATCAATGTTTCTCTCGCCCTGGGTCTCGCAATATTGCGCCTGGATTCGGGGCCTAATGCTTGTGTTCCTGCCACTTATATTGCTTCAGCCTGAAGAAATTCCTACTTGATAAACATTTTCTCCTGATGCAATTACAGTTCAATATATCTGCAACTGATGTATCTTCAACATGGGGATCCGTCATTGCTCTGTGTCTTAATATGGATGCTCTTTTTTTTTTTTTTTTTTTTTTTTTTTTTTTTTTTTTTTTTTTTTTTTTTTTTGGATGTGACTTTGAATGCATGATGACTGACACATTCTGATGAGGTTGAAATGTTAAACATTACAAGGTGATGCATCCCTTTCAACCGTACAAAATTGGAGCGCTGGCTGTACAATTTTACCTTAATTTCATGTGGGGTTGTCGCTTAAATCCTGAGGACACAGGACGAGGATGAGGAGAATCAAACCGAGCAGTAGTGCTGCACGTTAAATCGAAATGGAATCGAGATCGTGATTCCACAGAAGTGGTGATTTGTATGGAATGTAACGTTCACTCACTCACATTCGATTCGTTTATTTATTTTTTTTTTTTTACCTGAGATTTAAGAACATTATAATAAATGTGTCCTTTTATTATTGTTTGGACAAAATGCTGCACATTTCTTTTTGAAATTGAAATCTAACACGATTATTATAATATACTAATATAGCACTTGCATATTATTGCCCTTTGGTTGGTTTTGATTGCTTCTATTGTCCTCATTTGTAAGTCGTTTTGGATAAAAGTGTCTGCTAAATAACAATTTAAATATAATATAAATGTAAATAACAAAAACTAAATTTAAAATTTAAAACAAGCCCCAAATCAAATAAAAAAACACAAATAAAATAAATCTCTTCATAAAAACAAAATAAGGCTTTGTCTGTGCTATTTCCATTTAAAATTAGAGGCAACCAATCACGATCCAAACAAAGATGCTGCATACATGCAAAATGAGCAGTTTTTAAATTAAATTATATTGTATAATTTTGAAATTTGAAGCAAAAACAGAATGGTTCGACTTCAGTTTTGTGAAACGATACGTAAAATATCTGCATGAAACAGCAGACGTGCTGAACGAGACGCAGATTCACTCTCCGCCAACAGGCAGCGCTTAAAGCATTTTTTTTTGGTTTCCGCTGTAAACAAAGCAGCGCGGAACTTATGAACTTGAATATACATTATACAGAGGCAAGATTAGGAGCTCTAACTCTTTTCTTTTTAGCACTTGTTAACACTTCAATTTAGGAGCACGTTCAATTTTAGGAGCACCTTCTAATCAATAATCCAAAATTGTATCAAAAATTAGCTTTCCCATTACGAGGTGATATTTGACTAACTTTAAGTGTCATCTTTTGTCATTCTTTATAAGCTTTTTAAAATTTAATTAAAACGACAGAATAAGAACAAGTAGAGTAAGAAATATAAGTTACCAATCAAATGAAATCCGTATTAACAATTAATTTGTAGAGGTGACACAGAAGAACACAAGTGGCTTTGTGTACTTTCAGACATTTAATGAGACTCAGAAGTGGAATGAGTGCAATTAAATCCATTAATTCATGATGATATTAATGTTTTAAATTTATAAAATTGAATAAATATTAAATGATTTAAATAACTGAAAAGATAATTTAAAAATGAAACTAAAACTGCCAGCAGGTGGAGGCAAGTCTTATTTTTATCACTGAATTCAATTGATTCGTTCGAACAGCTGATTCATTCAGGAATCAAGTGACTGTCTTTATGAATGGGTAATGATGAATCACTGACTCACTAGATTCGTTTAAAAACGCCCGTTCGTTCATAAACGAAACACCACTGTGTTTGATTGGAGATGCGCAGCGGCTGAGCTGTCTTTGTTTTAAACTATCTTTGACGACATAGAGCAAAATCAGACAATAGTGTTACAGTCAGACAATATAAGTCACTTAATATAAACTTCTTGTCTATTGATTGTATTTGATTAATCATTATCACACATACAACTCCCTTAAAATGAATTGGTCGCACTGTAGAGCCATGCATCTGAACTTTTCTAAAGACAGTAAGTCTTTAAGACTCAGTTTAGTCTAAGTTCCCCTCAGATATGGATTCATATAAACTACCCCTAAAAAATGAATCGCGATTTGTTAGCCTCTCAACCGTTGAATCGCCAATTTGAATATTGCAACCGGCCGCGTTACATTACATCCCTATGTGATTGTCATGTGTATCTTGTCAGTGAAGCACGGTTCTGTGATCAGCAGTAAATCGCCATCCGAAGGCCAGAGGGCGCTCTCGCGCTTAAACTCCAAATACGCCTCGCAGAAGAAACCCAGAAAATGCCTATTGCTGCAGCTGAATAAACAGAAGATTCAACTGTTTTCATTGATTCAACGTGACTAATAAACACAACTACGGCAATATACGGTTTATCAGTTATTATAATTTTCATTAAAATTAAAGTATTTATAATGCATTGCCTTTATCACTGCTTAAATGCTATGAAATATGTTGCGTGCCTTCTGTGTAAGAAGCCACAATCTCACAGAAGGATTTATTTCAAACACTTGACTGATGTTATGAAGTGAGTTTGGAGTAAAAATGATTAAATGTGGTATTTTCACATGCTTTCAGATGGAGCTGCATTTACTTCACAGAGCCGTAGTTCACTGAGAAGCTATGCAAACAGCTGTCATTATCGCGAACGATTTATTCGACTTCAGAATCGCGCAATAAAATCATCTGCAAATCATTTATTTTTTGCGTAACTTGTCAGTGAACTACGGCTATGTGTAGTATATTCTGCTCCATCTGAAAGCACGTGATGATGATTTCCTGCTGATTACAGAACCAGCATTACTATCAACATGCGCGTGACTATCGCATTCGATTAATCATGCAGCCCTACCGAGCAGAGTCACATTCCGGTAGATCTTATGTGATCAACCTAATGTATAGTTCACCAAACCCATTTCTGCCTCTATCCCAAGGCACATGATCACTATCAAACTTGTGCTTTCGCACATCAGTGACTGCAGATGTATATAATTTCCCATCATTTTACCGCAACTCAAAGAGGACCCGAATAAAGACGAAGGTTCTAGAGAGAGCGAGAGTTATAGGTACAATGCACCTGGTATACGATGCTCACCAGCTCAATCATATTTACTTTCAGTGTTACATGTGAACACTCTTATTAAATCAGCATCCAATGTCTAAACACGGTCAAACATCAAGGGAGCCGGCTAAGGCTCATGTTTCATCCATATGGTCTGTCATGACAGCGTGTTTCTGTGAATCCTTCTCATTTCTCTGTGTAAAAAATGTAGTTTTTGGCAAGGTTTTTAAATAATTCCGATAAACATGGGATTTTTGAAAAGCTCCAAGGACATGCAGTCCATCACTGAAGCATTGGGAACACAAAAAACCTTTTATAACATCCTCAGACATGCTGCCAGCGAGATGAATTGTCATTTTTAGGCTACCTTTTAAAATGTCTCGGAGCAACCTTATCTTTCACCTTGAGTCCTGAGACGAATGCAGACAGGTGCAGCATTCAGTAAAAAGAACATGAGCGAGAGGCGCAGAAAACAATATCCAAGTGTGTGTGTGTGTGTGTGTATGTGTGTATAGTAGGATGTTTACTCAAATCGGGTCCAGACAAATTTAGCTTCATCTTAAAAAGGAAAAATATATAGGCTATAATATTCCACTTTTGTGTTACAATGTCTGTACAAATGTCTGTCTGTCTTTTCAAATTTGTTTCTGCTCTGGAATTCTCTACAATAGTAGCTTCTCCCAGTGGACATGCTCCAAGTAATGGTACATATGCTCTGCTGAAAGAGGGATTTACAGCTACAATATTGATGATTTTACACTAGGTGGTTTTTAATTTACTTTCCTTTGGTCTTTAGACCACATGTTATTCCCTCGTGTCACCTTGTCGCAGCACCTCTCGCTAGCACGTCTCGCTGCAAGGGTGAGTTGCTTCGTCTATTGCATTTGTGTGCGATCACTTTCTCTTTCCCTCACACACGCACTCGGCTTTTCTTGCAGCAGGTCGTCACACTTGGCTCCATTTCATCAGTCCCTCTTCCATTCCTGCATTTGTTTATTCCCCCCCCCCCCCCCCCCCCCATCTTTCGTCTTGTGTGCCAGTTGTCCTGTGAAGCTCGAGGAGTTTTACTTTACCACTGACTGCGACCTATAGCGCTAGGTAAAGAATGGAGCGACGACCTTACAGCTCTACACCTGCACGCAATTTCACAACCAAGTTCTGCTGCTGCACTTTGGAATGTTACTTTTTGGCATGACCTTCTTGTTTTAAAAGGTTCAGCCTTTCGAGAGAGAAAGAAGAGAAAAAAAGTACAGGTGGCCATGCTAATGAAATAAATAACTAGCATACTTTGCTTAAGGTCTCGTCCTCCCTGCCAGCTCTTTCCGTCCACCAGAGACACTTTTATAAACTCCTCATTAACCTTATCACATTCTGTAACTTGATAAAAGCTTTCCTAATGATACCTACACTGATATCCACATTTGGCTCTAATGAAGTTAGAAAGTGCAGCTCGAGGTATCATAGCCGTTCATTAGTGTTGCCTTTATAAAAAAAAATTAAACCAATATCGCACCCCTCGCCTTGATGTCTTTATACAGTAAATATCACCCAACTCAAATATGATGAAACGATGGAGAGAGGAAAAAAAAAAAAAAGACATTGGTTGTAAAAGGTATTTAGACCCAAAGAAAAAGCCTTGTTGCTTTGTGAATGTTTGAGGGAGTGTTATGCAGTTATGAATGATTAATGTAGAAATAGAATCTTGTGGCATAATTGTAACAGGGTCGGTTTATGCATGCGAGTTTCCATCTTGCTATACATTGATCTTCCATTATGCCTATTAGTTGGAAGGCCTTTTTTAATCCCTCCTGAAATGCTCCCTAGATACATATTCGCAAGAGTGTTTACCGGAGAACTGCAGGCGCACACACTGATAACCGCTGTGTTTTTTTTTGGAAAAAAAAAAAAAATTTTTTTTGGGTTTTTGGGGGTTTTTTTTGTAGGTACGTGGGCATGTGTGCACACCTGTGCGGGTACATGTTTACCGTGTGCATGTATACGTTTGTGTGCAATTGGTTTGCATGTGCAGAATATATTTACCGTGTATGTTTATAACATGTTTGAATGCATGCACACAGCATGTCACAGAGCTGTTGAAGTTGTAGTCCTCATTATAGCTGATGTGCATCTGTGTTTTGTAATGGAACCATTGAAGATTACTGAATAGCGGAGTGAAGCGAGATGAATTCTGAAATGAGTAATGATGCACTGTTCAATATATTATTCAATGTGTCCTTCCTGGAGCGAGGAATATACTCAAACTAGTGCTTTAATGTTTTGAGATTGTAGCCTCTTGGGGGGGCACGCGCACACTTGTATGGATATGACATTATAGTGTTGTACTTTCAGAGTAATATAATATTCTGAAAAACTACTGTATATACTATAGTACTGTACTGTATATGTGATCACTCTCTCTCGCTGTACATATATACGTTTTATATAAGACAAAATGAGTTCATATAAAAAAAAAAGGGGGTTTTCCATTTTAATATTTTAAAATGTAATTTTATTCCTGTAATGGCAAAGCTGAACATAAAGCAGCCATTACTCCAGTTTTCAGTGTTACATTAAATCATTCTAATACACAGATTTTTTAAGTTTACTTTTTTTTTTTTTTTTTTTTTTTTTTTCCATTTTGTAAACATGCTAAATGAAGTGTTTTTTTTTTTAAAATCTTACTGACCCCAAACTTTTGAAAGGTAGTATATTGTATGTATTTTAGGTAGCCAAGTAAATTAATTTCTATTTTAATACATTCATTTTCATCTCTTGATCTTTATATTATTTCTGCTGTTCAAGGAGAAACCAAACCATTTGTTATTGATACTATAATACCTTTTTTTTATTTTTAAGTCTAGAAATTCTATTCATCAGTATTTGCAATGCTGACTAGGTCACGGTTATAAATATAGGAAACATGTAGGCCAGAGCGTTTTTCCTTTTCTGTTGAGACAACATAATAAACTCCCCCCAGCTCAATAAACTTTCCATATATACACCACAAACCGATAATAACAAACCTCATGTAAAGTACTTAAGATGTTGGAAGAGAGAAATCCAATATAGCCTGTGTAAACGCATTCCATCCAAATATTACATGGATATTAAAATCTATTACTTTTTTTAATAAAAAAAAGCCACAACATAAGAGGATGCTATTAGATAAAGCACTGGAAGGGGGGGCTGGCAAATGGAAACTCAGTCCACTTAATGAGATACTAACTTCCACAACTCATTGGCCGACCTTCGATAAATCAAATCTTGAATACCTAATTAAAGGCAGTGATTGCAGGTTAGTTTGTATTGTTCCTTAAAGGGCAAGGACAAGGTATTGGTGAGGCTGATTTAATCAATGCTCAGAGTGAGGGTTCTGATCCATTAGAGTGGCAGCTGTGGTCCAAGCGCTTGGCCACTCTGATCAGCTTTAATTGAAATTGGAAACTGAGCACAGGCTGAATGTTGTCCAGCCGATGATTTTACCCTTTCTTGACGCTTTTAAATGTGGCCGTCTCCCGTGAACGGTTGGAGCTTATAATGGAGCAGCCATTCGATTTAACTCTTGAATTCTCCAGTAATGTCAATAACCTTGGATGGTGTGGTCATTCAGTCATAGCGCTCTTAATGCTGCTATGGAGAAGGTTAGAATAGACTCCAGTTTACTTGAGTGTTGTCATTTAAATGAGGACATTGATGTTATTTAAAGCTAATTACAATGACTAGAAACTAACCCAAACCTTATCCAGAGAGGAAGATTCTGGTCCATAACGGCAATCTAATAATTATTTTCATCTTATGGCCAGTAACTAATAAATGGCTGTTATATACATTTTAAAAAAAGAACATTTAAAACACTAAATGGTTTGTATGCTACAAGTGAATGTATGCATCACTAATAATATTATAATATACAGTATAGAAGGCAAATATTTCTAAATATTTTTACACAAAACAGCTGTTATTACATAAACAATGATGTGCTCTTAAAGAGAGTGTAGTTCAGGAGAATACTTAAACAGTAAAATGTAATGCATAATCGATCACCGTCGCTTTTTTATGGAGCTAGCTGATGGAAAAGTAATCTATATCTAAAAATATGCGAAGACCAAGGTAGATAAATAATTTTCTGTGCTGATAAATTAAAATATTTTGGCAGTATTTGTCATTTGTGCACTGATGAGAATTATGATTGCTTTTTCCCTAATGGAGACGTTCCCAAAAGAAGGTCTTGTCATGTTTAAAGTAAAACGTATAGCTAACAAAGTTTACCAACTACACACGCGCGCGCACACACAAACTCACAGGCTTGAGATACTGTGGTTACGTTTACACTAATTCGTTTTCATTTTAAAACGCATAACTTTTGCTACGGTTACACCTGTCGTTTACACTATTCCAGCATTTTTGACCCTGGAAAACGGAGACTTTTTAAAAGGCTGCAGACTCCGTTTTAGTTTGAAAACTCCTGGGTTGCGTTTCAGTGTAAACTGACCAAAACTGAGACTTTTGAAAATGATGGCCTGGCAGCCCACATTCGGTCTGTGTATCCTTGATGACCGTGTAGACCATAACATCATGCTCATTCTTGTACGCATAGATATGTATAGGTGCATTCCCCATTCGACTGCTCCAAGCACGTAGACATGTCCGCCAACTAAATAATAGGGCATCTACCTATACATTTACGGGTATACCTGCATGAATGTTCATGTGACTTGCATTTCGTTTGTGTAGTGTGGACCGAGATCGCTTCTGAATCGCAGTGAAAACGCCAGTGTAGATGAGGATCGTTTTCATTTTAAAAAGCTGGTTTAAAAGAAAACGCACTAGTGTAAACGGGGCCTAAGAATAAGAGAAAAAAGTCTCTTCTGAAGATTGATGCTTGAAACAAGCTCTGAAGTCATCATTCTCCGATGTCTGGGAAACTAACCATTACAGCTTGTCAAATGGCTGCTAACGTACTTCCAACACCACAGAATGTTCACCTGATTAAGCCTAGTACAGTAAACCAAAAATCCTGGGAAAATGAAAGGTAACCGTTGCAACCCAAACCCTGCTTCATTATTGACCCCATAAGGAGATGGGCATCCGAGAGAGCGGTTGAGTGTTACAGAGGCCCCACACACCAAACAAATACCCCCCGTGGTGGATTTGCATTATTCAGCTCTAAACAGGGCCCAAATGGAGTTGTGCTGCATGGCGTTTCCTCCATTTTCAACCTTGCAGCATGGTTCTGAATGGCACACCTGTCTCCTGGCATATCTTTTGAAATGCTAAATGTGTAGTAATTGCCAGGGAGAGGGGAATTTCATACATCATTCCCTAACCTTGGGAGTGACAAACTTTAGAAGGCCTACATTTATACCTAGCCAAATGCATTTTTAATGTTGGCTAAAAAGTGTTGGGGCATCTTTGTGCGACGGATGGCGGAAAGAGGCTCTAACGGTGCTAATGGTTACATTTCTTGCCAGGAGTCATGAAGTAGCAGATAAGATGGCCCTTTCTCCCCCCCCCACTCAAAGTCTGAAAAGATCTGGAGGGAGAATAGATGGATTTATTCCTTTATTCAGATGCAAATGCAATCTGTGGGAAAAGGGGAAAAAATGAATTGAGTTCATTTATGAAGAGTCATTCATCAGCGGGGGATATTGACAGTTTATTCCTTCTGGTGGAGTTAAATGGGTGGGTAGAGGCTGCAGTCTCCGAACTCAGTCTAAATGAAGACCTAAAACAAACGTGCACTCCAGGCCTACTGTACAGAACAACTTCCAGATGGGTGACGCTTGACTGGCTGGATGTGAGGTCACACACCTCCCTATTCTTTCTCTATCGAGGAACTGATTGTTTCTCTGAAACTCTTCTAACCCCTGAGTCGGGTGTATTCTCCCCCTCCATTCGCACAAGCTTTTCTGATTTTGGTCTGTCGACAACTCACCTTCCAGAGCTGTTTTCTCACTATGCTACCAAGCGAACGCCTCTTGCAATAACACTGGCAGTTTTCGCACGTCTCCAAAATAAGCAGTAATGAATTTAATTAGATAGCTGTTGCATATCGCTCTGATACATTTCTTTTAATTAACCCCATGTGAATAAATTTAAAATTAATAGGAGAAAAAAGTGTAGAGCAAAAAATAAAGCGCGCGGACACATACATATGACATACCACACACAACACACACACACAGATATATCTCTATATAATATATACTATTATTTAATATAATAGATATATATATATTATAGATATATCTATCTATATATATATATATATATATAATATATATATATACCACACACACACAAGCTAATGAAGTGGTATCCATTAATTGGAATCGCTTCTTTATCCAAGCTTTAGCAGGGCACCAGAAGCTGACAATGTGTTTCGTAAGCCTCTCAATCTCCTCATCCTAGAAAAAAAAAAGAGGGGAAAAAAGGCCTTGGGTTCTAGAAGTTGACTACAAGTGTAAGAAATGCACCTCTGACGTGATGGAAATGACGACCAGGGCTTGGAGAAAAGAAACCCCCTGTTTCCATGCCCTGCTCTACCCAGACTCCCCACTCTGCTGTGCTTGAAGCCGGGCCAGTGTTATTGCAGGCCTAATGTGGCTGCCTCATTTGGGCCGGATCAGAAGTAATTATGCTTGGCGAAAGTGGCTGCCGACCGCAGGGGTCAGGACACTTGTAACATGTGAAAAGAGCAATTATTCCTGGGGACAAAACCCTCCCTTATCCCGGGCAGTGCCAGGGTCACTGCAAGGGAGCAGCACTGCTCCGTTTCACCGGACCTTATTAGTGGCAGCAGGTTGCTAAAGTTTGTGAAAGTGCATCATATTAATGAACTGCACCTTTGTTCCATCCGTATTGGTCATGCCAGCCCTGATCTCTATTTTTTTTTTCTTCCTCTTCCTTCCTTCATCTTTTTTCCAGTCAAAATGTAGTCCTCATCTAAACTTTTCTGGGGTATTATCACAGCAAGTAGTGTTGCTTTCGTCAGTGAAAATGGACTAAATATCATCGTCAACGAACCTTTATCACGTGACGAAGACGAGACGCAACAAATGCTTGTCATGTGACGATGACTAATTAAATGTATAATGCAATATTGTTGAAGAATAAAAATGAGACTAAATGTGGTTTACAAAATAAAAAACTGCTAAAATGTCTCCATTTTCGTTGACCAAAACGAGACGAAACAATGTTATTTCGTCTCGTTTAGTCGCATTATTATTATTATTATTTTTGCAGTGTTTCTGTTTCCTGTGTCTCACTTCAGGGGCTGCATCAGGTCGCACTGTGCAGACGCAGGCGACGTCACTTCCTCAAGCCCCACTCGCAGCATTATTTAGAAACACTGCATTTATTATATAATATCCATTTCTAATGTCGCCAATAATTAGAGATGCACTTAAATTCCGGCTGCCGAAAATTAGTTCACCGCTCAGGTTTCACTTTCACATGGTGTAACGCTCTGCGTACTATCCCGCTCTATGCATGTGCGCTCCGCTCAGTCGCTCACGGCCCATGTGAGTGCTCCACTCATATACCGTTCATGCTCATCGGAACAGCAAAGTCCACTCAAAAATCGAGCTGACCAGAAACTTCTAATGTAGTACAGTATTGTTTCTGTCTGCAATAGCCCTACTGTGCTGTAATGGTGTGGTAAATGGGCATAACGCTTCCCTCTCATTCATTGATCTGCTAACCGTTATGCTCATGTGTCCTCTGATAATAGCTTTCTAGGATTAAACATTATTTGGTTAATTGGTGAAAAAAAAAAAAAAAAAAAATCTTAATAACCTACTGTGTTGACTACACTCTTACAAATAAAGTGTGCTTCAAAAGGTTCTTCAGCGATGGGCCAATAGAAGAACCATTTATTTGGTTCCACCACGACTGTCCCAGGTTCTTTAAAGAACATCTCTTTCCTTTTTATAATCTGAAGAACCTTGTTTTTTTGCCCCAAAGAAGCCCTTTGTGAAACAAGGTTCTTTAGGCACCATTTAGACTAAAAATGTTCTTCTATTGACAATCGTGAAGCACCTTTATTTTTAAGAGTGTATCCCCGAAAAACTAAAGCAATTTATTTCATTTGTAGGCCAAAATCGTTATTTTTTTTTATTTTAATTTGTGTCTATTAGTAATCTTGTTCTTTTTATTAACTGCTTAGCCTCCTTGTCATTTTTTATTCAATTCAAAGTTTTAAATCAAGCTATCTCGTGCTACTGCAACAAAATTACCCAGCTGTAAAATCTAAAATACACTGAGTGAGCAAAACTTTTTTTAATTACCATTATAACTAGCTATCTCAAATATTTTACATATGAATAAAAGCCTACATCAAAATCTGTCATATAATTTGGTCTCGACATTAGCCTACTGATTGCCACCATTGAAGGACACAAATTTTGTAATAATATAAAAAATATCTGTATGACATTATAATCTGCAGTTCTTCCCTGTTTTACCGAATATCTATACTTTTCAAATTATCAATTTGAAGTTAGAAATTCAAATATCGTGACCACAATTAATTTTGTAGGGTGCCACACATTTGTTAATTTCCAAAGGGTGCCACGACTAAAAGGTTGGGAAACACTGATTTAGAAGACTAAAAACCAAAGTTAGCTCAGGGGGGGGGGGGGGGGGGACACAGAGAAAGGGAACCTGATGGCCGGCCAGCTGGGGTTCGTCTTTATTTAAATTTGTGTGTACTTCTAACATGTTCGGTTGGTAAAATGTTGTAAATTCAAATCGGAGTGTCTTCCGTGTCTGGAATGGATGTATTCTTGAGTCTATAAGGTAACAATAAGAACCTTGTTTGAAATGGGTTTGGCTAAAAGAAAATTGGTTTAGTCTGTACTACTAGGTACTTACACTATATTGACTGGGTTAAATGGAATTGCATTTCTAAAAAGAGATAAATACAATTCATGACCAAAACTAGACTAAAAAAAAAAAAAAAAAATAGTCATGGATAATGCTGACTAATGCTCAGACTTTTAGTTGACTAAAACTTGACTACACTAAAAAGAGTATGAACGTGACTAAAACGAATAACTAAAATGACAGCTTCACACAGACTAGACTAAAACTAAAATTTAAAACAGGCTGCCAAAAACAACACTAATAGCAAGCAATGACAGGCCTGATTTCACATGCAGAGCAGTCTTGGAAAAGATGTAATTGCGTCCACAACTGCTTTACCTTAATTTACCCACAAGCTACAGCTGAACGTATTGTTCTCCCATTATGTGCTGCATGATGTCCACCGAACACATGAATCAATGTTTCAGACAGTTCTGCTTTGGACTTATCAACTATGATCAAGCTCTTTATTCGTTTGTCTGTGTTTCAGCTGGCATATTCTACCTGACATTATTACCAGATGTGTTTTGTCTTGGCAGTAAAGGAGAATGAGTGTCTACAGGCTCAATTATAGTAATGTGGACTGATTGAAAGGAACTGATTCACACCGACAATAGCAGGACATCTGCCTTAGTTCCCCATTAACCTCCACGGTGGCTGGCTGACAAATTCTAGTCCAGATTGCCATGGTCACAGCTTACATGCTCACAACAGGCTCCTATGCACAGCTGGAGCTAACATAAAGCTTTGGTTTAGGATAAAGTTTAGGACAATGCAGTAGTCTTAAATTTAAGTAGTTGTCATGCATATTTGGTATAATGATACTGGCACTTGATTAATTTACATTATCATGCTGTGTGCTTTAGCTTTTGACAACCCTCTCAGAAAAGTGACACTTTAAAATTCATTCAAGTTTATTTGTACAGCGCTTTTCACGATACAAATCATTGCAAAGCAACTTTACAGCAAATTAAGTTTCTACAATATTTAGTGGTAGCTTATCAGTGGTGACTGTCAGTTAATGTACATATGGCAGAAATGTACGGAAAAATCAATTTAAGACGTAAACCTTCAACAAGAGCACGAAACACTAACAGCAAATTATATATAATGCAATCAAAATTATAGCAAAATGTGGTAGTTCTGTATGTTTCAGGGTTGGCATCATCTGAGGTCCTATGAGGCGCGGTGGCAATCATCTATTCTCATGTGTTTGGATCCAGATCTGAGAGCTAATGTGTACTCCACTAAATACTGAAGTTGCAAAACACCTCAATATTATCTATGATCTCCGCGATGCGGAAAACGGGGACGGAATCGCGGATCCAGTAACTATAATGGAGTTTCTGTATGCGCAGAATGGTACACGGAATTTGTCAAAGTTTGGATGAATTAATCAAAGTCAGTACACTTAAATAGTCGCAATATGGACTAGTATCTGTAAATATTAAGCCGCAAAATACTATTTAAATATGGATCCAGCATGTTCTGCGTGTCTGTGTATATAAATGGAACAGACGCGCAGTGTTTTCTACACAAAGTCTGCGACGCTCGTGGTGATTTCAGCTTCTGTCGTATCACTACATGAGGACATAAATACATGAACAACATCCCCAGAACTGCTCTGACTCCCTCTAAGAGTCACTTAATGAGCATTTGACAGTTTTACAGCGAATGAAAACTATCTGCATATCATTTACATAGACCTACAGAAACAAATTCCTCATGGCAACCCGTCAAAATCTAAGTTCGGGTTAGCTTGAAATGATCAGAAATATATTACTGTGGTGCAGTATGATGTACATAATACTACTCGGGGATGAAAGTTTTACGCTGATTGTTCTGCCGGTGTTCTGACGATTTGTTGGTAGCATAATCTGATGGGTAGCATTATTTGTCAGCACACCAAAAATCTTCCCCGCCACGGCTGCAGCTTCTCACTAGGCGCGTTTCTATTACCCTTCAAATTGCGCAAATTGAAATTGCGAATTGAAAAATACGGCCAATGGAAACGCGTCAATTTCGCAAAACCGGCCCATATATCGCAACAAGGTCACGCGCTTGCATGAGGTGGTTTTTCAGGCAATGCGCAAAAGGATTAATTCGCAAAACTGCAATGGAAATGGCTGTGTTGAATTTACAGGTCACAGGGTGTAGTAAAGGTCTATTGCGAAGTGGCTTCAATTGTACAATAATCTCCAGACACGCTTAATTAAGTGCCCGCATCAAGGATAACGGGGCTTTCCTACTAATTACTACTTAGACAATTCAAACTGCACACGTATGCGTGTGCGAGTGGGGCTTGATACGGCAACTGAAGCTGATTGCCGGCCACTCAATGCGTGTTTGGTTTTTTACAGCTATGGTTTTATTCAGCACGCGAATGGCACGTTTCTGAAGGCTCTCTTTGCTGCTTTGTAAAGATACAGCAAATAAGCCTCTTGGAATAAATATAGCCAACAATCCCGTTGCCATGACTTATTGCGAGAGGCAAAAGGTTATGTTTTAGTCGCATAAAATTGGTTAATGGAAACGGCGTCATTTCGCAATACTTTATCGACATTTATAACATATCGTCAAAGTTTTGCGTAAATCTGTAATGGAAACACGCCTACTGACAACATAACGCCGCTCGCATCATTCACAGTCGGGTTATTAGCAGAGAACACGGAACAGGTCTTAAATTTCAGGCGCTGGATTGCGGCTATTAATAATAATTCTACCCATTCCCGCAGGTTCCGCGCTTATAATGCGATGACGGAACTTATCATTTGCACGTGCTTTTGAGTCTTGAGAACTCTCATTTTCTGTGCGCCCACGGATCGCGATAAGGAGAGTGACAGATTGTAATTATTCAAGGAGTTTGCAAATATGATATTGATTTAATACAACAGTTCAAAATAAACAAGTAGGCTACTGCCTGATTTTTCTCCGTTTCATCAACGAAAATAGTTCCAAATATAATAACAGCTCAGCCGCTGCACATCTCTAAAAGAAAACACAGCTGAGTTTCATTAATTCAGTGAAAGTGCGTTTTTGAACAAATCTAGCGAGTCAGTGATTCATGATTACCCATTCATAAAAACAGTCACTGCTTCATTCTGAAAGAATCAGACGTTCAGACGAATCAATTGACATGAATGATTCAGTGATAAAAATCCGTGAGTTGCTCTACCTGTGGGGTTTCAGTTTTTTTTGTATAATAGCCGTTAGTAAGTTATTTCTGTATTCAAATTTTTTATTTAAAACATTAATCTCCACATTAATTTAATTACACTAATGCGACCTCTGAGCCTCATTAAACGTCTGAAAAAGTACCTACAAGCCACTTTTGTGTTCTTCGGTGCCACCTCTTAGTACAAAGTAATTTTTCATTAATACTAATTTCATGATTGGTAACTTATTTGTCTTATTCTACTTATTATATTGTTTTAAATAGACATTTTTAAAAGCTTATAAACATACATTTTTGAATTTGACAGATGAAAATGATGCCATTGCAAAGGTAAAAAGAAAATGCCTCTGTAAATCACTTCACCTCGTATTAGGAAGGCTAATTTTTGATTATTGATCAGAAGGTGCTCCTTATTTTTTTTAAATTAGGAGGACAAGCTCTCCTGGTTACAAGAAGAAAAACACTGCTCTTAAAATGGGTGTGTGACCGGTATGGCTGAGGAATGGTGTTTGGCCGAGGAAAAATTCAGTCAAAAGTTTTTTTTTTTTTTTTTTTTGGCTTTAACCCCTGACTACTATAACAATTAGGGATGTGCCAATCTGATATATATCGGGTATCGGCTCCGATAGTGCAATTTTTCTCAGATCGGGTATCGGTCAGAGAGAACCGAACCAAATCCAAGATTTTTTTTTCTTTTTTTCGATTGTGCAAATTATTCTGTATTACTTCTGAAGCCATACCATAGCTTAATCTGAGCTACATATGAATATTTAAGTCCATACATTAAAGTTCACACAAACTCTTTTCTCCGCTGTGGCTGTCAGTCATTCGTTCAGCCTTTAAAGTTTAAACCCTGGTCGCGTTCGGTTATAGCAGTCAGCTCGGTAAAGCTCTCTCCAAGATCATTCTGTGTTCCCATTATACTTGATTTGTAAATACATGTCTATGATTTTGCAAAGAGGACTTTATCATCTTACCGTGCGCCCGTTGTAAGCGCTTCGTGCTCCTAGACTGTCAACCCTCTACATTGCGAGTAAATCACTTGCATATGCGACTAAATCTTCACTCTGGCGAATAAATTATGTCTAATATTAGCCAATTGCTAATCAATTCTCAGATTTTACTCGTCAGTGTGTGAGTTGCTGAGTATATGATTAGCACAGATATATTTTCACTCACAGAACACTGACTGAGCGCTTCAGAGTTTCACTCTCCGTCAAGCGATCTGTGATATTTTTCAGTTCATTTGAATGGATGCGCAGCGCACCTGTGTTTGTGTATTTGGTGTAATGTTTCTAGTGTGAAGGCGCACGACTCGCCGTTGCTTTCTCTCACATAGAGCGAGCGAGAGTCTTGATATACTTTGTAGTGTCCTGTGTAAAAATAACGGAGTTCCTTTGGAATTCTTCGGCTTTTAAGAACTGCCGGGTTTTCCTGTAGTAGGCGGAACTAATGCGCAAACGACAATCTCATTGGCTGGTGCTCACCTAGTATCGTCTCTGTTTTGATTTCAGAGAATCAGTTCGAGCAAACGCACATGATTAATATTCATGAATCCAGTAGCTCATTAATCCTTAGTGCGTTTTTATATTGTTATTCTTAGTAGAATTCGTTTATTATTANCTTATTCGTTTTTTTTTTTTACAGGAACACTTAATGACCAAAAAAAGCACCAGCACCATTCCTAAGTTCATGGTTACCAAGTTTTTATTCTAATTACTAAACTTCTATTAAATAATACTTGATCATCATATTATAATGCTAGACTGACTGATGTTAAGAGTGTACTTTAAGATAAAAAGCTGTACCATTTTACAAACATTGTGTGTGTGTGTATATAGTATTTCAGTCTGGCGAGTAAACAAAAAAATATACTAGCCGATGGTGATTCAATTGCCAAGGTGTCTGTTGAGGGTTGACTGTATAAAAACAGTTCGTGATGCAATGTATTTGTTTTGTCCTATCGTATCTATCATATGTTGTTGCCTTATTAAAAAGTATGAATGTAATGTAATGTGTAACATTTGACCATATTTAGTGCAACACTTTTATTTGTTCCCCACAAAATATTGTTTTTTCACTAAATGTTTGGATTTCTAAAATGTATTGTGCACTGATTTTTCTAGAATAACTTTTGCTGCCGAATCATTCACTAACCTAGTTTGATAAATTTGTCAGATTATAAATATACATAGGCCTATATTTTTTCATGTTTGTATTTTATTTTTCTTTATATGAAGTAGTCTGTATCTAGTAGATTGTGAAAGAATGATTATCAGTTCCACACACATAGTATATAATTCGACATTTATTTAACGAGGAAAAAAAAAAAATTTCAATGGTATCGGAATCTGTATCGGCCAATACCGAACCCTAGGTATCGGAATCGGTATCGGAGGCAAAAAAGGCAAATCGGAGCATCCCTAATAACAATTACAACTTTGTTTAAAAGAATCACACTAAGCTATTTCTTCCATGTTTTAATTTTAATGGTAAACCCTTTGTTTGCCAAAAAATAAAGTTTTCTGTGGGAGTACTACATCACACACACAGTGAAGGCAGTTTTTGGTCAGAGCCCTTGTTGTTAATTTTGACATTCATTTTCATTTTTACACCAGACATATATATTGGTTCAAAATATTGGTTATTGGTCTACTTGATCTGTAATAATCTGTATCGGCCTTGAAAAACACATCGGTCGACCCCTAGTACGCAGGAGCTAACCCATTAAGGGACTTATAGGCAAGTAATAATATTTTGTAAATGATACAGAACTGAATAGGTAGCCAGTGCAGAGACTGTAAAAATTGGGGTAATATGATCATATTTACTTGACCCGGTAAGGACTCTAGCCGCTGCATTTTGGAATACCTGTAGCTTGTTTATTGAAGATGCAGGACAACCACCGAGCAGTGCATTACAATAGTCCAGTCTAGAGGTCATGAATGCATGAAATAGTTTCTGTATCAGAAACAGGTAACATGTTTCGTAAAACATGGCAATGTTTCTAAGATGGAAGAATGCTGTTTTTTGTAACATGGGAAACTTATATACGAATTTAATTGGAGAAAATTATTGGTCATCCAATCTTTTACATTTTTAACACACTCTGTTAGCTTAATTTAGAAGTTTCATCTGGTCTTGGTGAGAGATATATTATATATATATAGTTGAGTATCATCAGCATAAAAACAGTGGAAATTAATCCCGTATTTCCTAATAATATTAACAAGTGGCAACATGTATATCGAAAATAACAGAGGACCTAGGACAGATCCTTGTGGCACTCATATTTTACTGGTGATAATTGAGATGAATCCCCATTTAAATGAACAAAATGGTAGCGATCGGACAGGTAGGATCTAAACCATCTTAAAGCCTGCCCTTGAATACCTGTATAGTTTTGTAATCGATCTATGAGTATGTCATGATCTATAGTGTTGAACAGAGCACTAAGATCAAGTAAAACTAGCAATGAGATACAGCCTTGGTCTGACGCAAGAAGCAAGTCATTTATAATTTTAACAAGTGCAGTTTCTGTGCTATGGTGGGGCCTGAAACCTGACTGAAATTCTTCATAGAGATCATTTAAATTCATCCCACTAAATCTAATAAGTCACTAGTTACCACTAGAGATTAACCAGGCTTTGTAGAACACGTAATGGAAGTTCACCCTAGTTTGCCTGTTTTTGTCCAGACAATGAAAGTCTGTGGGGTCCAAAACAACATTGGACCCCATTGACTTTTATTATATAAACAAAAACAAAACTTTTTCAATACATCTGTGTTCCACAGAAAAACAAATGCATACCGGATTGGACACATGTACTTTAGCTGTATTTGAATACGAGAGTTTCATATGTAAATGCACTAAAAAAAAAAACTTCTCAGAGCCAGGGTCGGGTGAACCCAAAATCGTAATAATTATATTGGGCTTCAAGACTAATATTTAAATCCACATTCTCTCTGGTACCCTTTAATTCCAAACACCTCAATTACAATTCCTTCCATTCAACAATAAATGTGTGATTCAAGGGCTGCATCTGCCCACTGTCGGGGTAAGCTGCAAGTGCTTATCAAGTCCACAGAGATCATCTTCATCACATGCCCTGGAGACATTTAATATCACAGACTTCTCCCATCCCTGTCACCACCAAGACTCCCTTCCGGCAATTGGTTCAGCTCAATCAAAGACTACAACCTCCCATGGCTTGATCAGCTTTCATTTGTTACACTGTGGCCTTGTGGTCCAATCGGTCTCAACCACTGTACACTCATCTCCAACACACTCTCCTGCCTCTTTTCAGAGTGCTACCTTAAACCGATGTGCGTCTCTAATTAGAGCCAGATCGATATATTGTTTAGCCGATATGAGCCGATATATATCGGTATTGCTGAATATGCCGCCGATATTAATAGGTACATGTTTTTTTTTTTTTTTACAGAACATATAATGCAGATTAAATGCTTCTGAATGGTGTAATAACTAGTTTGTCCAGCAGAGCGCGCTCCATTGTTTGCTACTGGCGACCCAGGTCAGTGTAGTGTAGAGATGCGCGGATGAGCTCAAACGTCACCCGAGTCTGCTGCTTCAAATTATCCGCCCGCCACCCACCTGCACCTATATTTGATCGTCACATTACAATGATTCTAATACTTAGGTTTGCATGATGATATGATGAATGGCTGGCTCATTTTTAACAGCAGATTCAGTGACATTAGAGAGAGCTGATCTGCGCATCACGGCACGTGTCTACAGCACATCAAAGCCTGTGTTACGGCCACCAGAGCTGAACGCGGCCACTCAGTCAATGCTGGTGTTTATACCAGCCACGCCACGGCCCAGAACTCATGCTTATCACATCGGCCACATCACATCGTGACAAAATACCATTAGAAGGTGGCGTATTGTTATTTAGGGCTGTAGCGAGCGATTAGACCCGCGCAATACTGCGCTAATGCACGAGGCAACGCAGAGGAATGCAAGAAACCGAAAGAAACCGCCGAAAATTTTTTTTTATTATTTTTATTTTTTTTTTTCCCGTTAGGTATGCCCTTCTCGTTTACAATTCTGCATGTGGGACTAAATATTAAACAAGGTAATAATGATAGCAATGATGTCCATGACTGATTTGTACAGAGGATTCCGTAGATTTGCACTTAAGTGTGCACATCCATTCAGATTAACTGAAAAATATCACAGATCGCTTGATGGGGATTGAAACTCTGAAGCGCTCAGTCAGTGTTCGGTGAGTGAAAATATATCTGTGCTGAACTTGTACTTAGCCTCCAACTCACACACTGGTGGGTAAAATCTGAGAATTTATTAGCAATTGGCTAATATTAAACATAATTTAGTCGCCCAGAGTGAATATTTAGTCACATATGCGAGTGATTTACCCGCAATGTAGAGGGTTGACAGTCTATGAAGGGGGGAATATTTGCCTTTGGAAATGCCGATCGCGGTCGTCTAATGATCGCGCTCTTCTCCAGGGTAATCTTTGCAGCACAATGGGCCGACTGTGAGGACCTTGTGCTACCCACCCATTTAGTGTTCCGAAGCACAAACAAGTGATATTTCGACTCTTGACCAATAGGGGCTGTTCGGGGAGGCGGGCACTATCCATATTTCCTGAATATTACTGATGACTGATCAAAAGTAAGGTACTGTCACATGCGTTTGTAATACTATAATAGTATAGTGATGTATTACTTTCTCTTTTTTTATTGTTGGTTTCCTCTTTTCTGATCTGACGCCTAAAGGGTTAAAATGATTTCAACAGCAGGTCAGACATCTTTGACAGACGAATCAGTCTTTTGAAGGTGTAGTGAATGCAGTCCACGTTCACACCACAGTGTGGCGCGCACACTGTAACTGCACAGAATGCAGCCCGTCCAGAACCGGGATGCGTGCAGGTGGAAAAGAATCAATAGGGAAGTCTCTTTCTAGTCAGATTAGAAAAATCAAGATTACAACTAGGTTAACTGTTATACATATAGGCTAACGATAGCCTAACTATCTTTTTGTCAGGTTTATGTTCTGTTATGTGGATTGTTATTTTGTCATTCTCTTCTGTTTACTTAATTTCCTGTTTCAACGCTATTTGGTTTCGGGTTCATTGTCTTCTGAATATGACTTTGTTAGTTATATCGTAACACATACACACAAATTATATATATGGCGGTAATACCACATACCGCGCTATTGAGCCACTCAATTACCACAAGGGAAATTCCCTCACCGCGACAGCCCTAATTGTATTTTGTCGCGCCCGGTGTAGAATGGAACCCATTATAATCAGTGATGTTGTCTAAACTGAAGCCTCGTTCTATTTATGACGTGTTGACACAGTTAAAATGATTTTCAACGGTCTCATTCTGTTGCAGCACAGACACTGTGTCAGCATAGTTTGTCAGTTCAGTCAGTAACGTAGCAGATTGAAAAATTAGTATCTCTCTGCAATAGACGGCAGTGCGGTGGTGGCTCGAGTCTGTTGAATGGTGATTTAACGCAACGTTGTCACCTAGTTGGAGAGACTCAATACTAAGTAAATAAACAACAATGTCCCCATCTTTTACTCACAATGAGCTTATCATATTCGTTTGCTACATTAGTAGGGCCCTATGATTTCCGCGATGCAGAAAACATGGACGGAATCGCGGAATCCAGTCAAAAACGGAATTTACTGTATAACGCGGAATTTGTATTTTTGATGAATAAATCAAAAATACGTGTGTGTCTGTGAATATTAAACTGCAAAAGTACTATTTAAATGCGCATTTTCATTTGATTACCAGAAAATACACAACACAAAAATTATTAATTATTATTATTTATTCATTTTATATGTTTACATTTGGAAAAGCTGTGCTTAAAGCATAAACCTGCCCCTGTTGGTTTGGCAGTAGCTTGCTTGCCCTACACAGTTACCTTGTTTAATTTCTTCAAGTTATATACATTTTGTTCTATTTGTGTTTATAAGTGAAGTTTACTGTTTAAGTGCACTGACTCATTTTGAATAAATTGTTAAATACCCTGCCTCCACTACATAGGCCAATGTTTGTCACATCATTGTAAGTGTTTGATATTTGAGTTATTGCAAAAAATGTGTGTGTAGGCTATATACTGTATTCTATATACAGTACACAGTCAAAAGTTTGGACACACAAATGGGAAGTGTCCAAACTTTTGACTATACTGTACTATAATATAGCCTACACAAAGAATATAGGCCAATATATCTCTTTTTTTTTACTCCCTAATATCAGCATCGGCCCCCAAAAAAACCCATATCGGTCGGACTCATCTTGCATTGCTTTTGGAATCAGACCCATATTTAAACTAAAGGATTTGTTGCATCTTTTAATTTTAATTTAACATTTGTACTACACACGCAAACTCGCCTGTCATTGAAAACAGTTCAGACACTTTACATTCACTGCTGGAGTTTAATATTTTGGAGAACACTTCTGCTTCATGCATGCATTGCTGCTGTTATAACCAAAGGCTGTCATACATGCAAAATCATGCCAACAGCTTTGCGACAGATGACTGCCTGTAATCCCTCATACATCTGTAGTTCAAGTCTCCAGCACTTTGTCCCTCTAAATTGGTACCTTTCTAAGATGTTTTGAGGTCATGCATATGTTTTATGCCGTTAAGGTTCGTTTAAGGGCATTGTGGGATTCATATGCAGACCCTCATAAAAACACAAATCCACGTTGATACTTTAGTAAGAGTTAATGGTCTAAAATTCATACATATTGTAATTAGTGCTGTGCCTGAATTTGATGATGTGGCTATGAACATCTCCCCAAAAATAAATTTAAGAAATTATTTACTAATGTTATTCCAAACCTGTATGAATTTTTTTTCCCCCCATTGTACACATGCAATTATAATTAGTGCGGACTAAAGCTTTCAAACTCAAAAATATAAATATATTGTAAGTGGTACAATAGCTCACAATCTGGAAGAATTTCCTAGCTGATTCAATTCCTTTTTTTAGTTTAAAAATTGAAATAATTCAGTGAAAGTTATTCAATGATAACCTCCAGTGGGCTGTTATCTGCGCTCACCAGATTGAGCGAGCTTGAGGATCAGTTGGATTCAAATCTGATTCTGAACAAATAATTCAAACCTATTTTGTGAACCGAATCAACTTGAGAATTTTTTTTGAAAGAGTACCTGCAAAGAATCGTATTCATTCACAACTCAGTCTGGCTGAATCAAATCTCTAAAATCTGACTTAAAAAGCGACTTAAATGTTTACATTTTTAAAACATATTTTAGTCTGTTCCTTACATAGAACGCATTATACCGTGTCATATGGACCACTTTTATGATACTTATGACTATTGTGTGTCCTTATTGGAGCTCCAACGCTTCAGTCTCCATCCACTGTAATTGCATGGAAAAACAGTGTCTTTCGTATTCTGCAAAAGAAAAACATACAGGTTAGGTTGACCAAATGATGACAGAATTCATTTTCGGGTGAACTATCTTTTTAAGCGCATATTAGAGCATGTCTTTTTAGAATTGGCAAAATCAGCTACTCTCTTCCTGATCTCACATTTAAGCCTAATACCCCAGTGGTCCCCTTCACCTGCCCCCATGGAGAGGCCTCACACTGAGGTGTCCAGCTAATTGATAGATCTAATAACAGTGACCCTGTATACAGTGAACTCTGCAGCATCATTGGCTTCCACTGTGTGCTTACTAGATGTAACCGAGGAAAAAGAATCATACAAAGACAAACCAATCCTTTTTTCTCACATTTTCCCCCAAACATATGATAATTGTGCTGTAATGCTTTAAAACGTTTCCTTGACCTTTTTTTTTTTCCCCCCCTTGCTCTAAACCTTAAATACATCAAAAGGGTACCACATTGATTAGATTTTTTTTGAGATCCACAAAAATGGAACTTGAAATGAAGGCCTACATAGATACTGGATCCTATCTTTATAATGGAAAGTACATGGTCTGACAGTTTCAAATGCAAAAATGCATCCGTACATATTCGTCTGAGATGAGGTCTTTAAAGGGTGGATGGGCGGAAAAGAGGCTGATGACGGTGCACACCAATTACTAATAGCGAATGATTTTCTTCCCTCCCTTTCATTTTTGGAGAAATGTTTGACAAGGCAAACGCTACATCTTGAAGGGAAAAAAACGCATCTACTGTTCGGATATGAATCAAGTGGCGGATAGCAGGATATACTTCTTTTTTTTTGTGACATGAAATGACACAGGAAGGTCAGCAGCACTTGTATCTGTTAAATGGATTGGATTAAGTGGGAGCTGCCTCAGTTTGCGTCTCCGTTTATAATGTTCCCCTTTTTTGTTCTGCAGGACAGAAATGGGGGACGGGTCTACTATTCCAGGCTGTGCAAAGAATGATGACAGGTGCACTCTTCTGTATAAACCCCAAAATACTAGTTTGCTGATGTCAGAGTCAACATTATGCACTTTTATTCAGTCATTTACTCTGTCGTTTCAGGTTTAAAATGTGCTGAGGCTATATAAGGCTTCTAAAAGCATATCTCAGCTGGCTCTTTTTTGGAAAACAAGAGGTTTCTCAGAGATGGCAGAAACAAGATGATTAGCTCAGACAATACAGCGCTCCTCACATCAGCTAAGTCATCCTGGAGGTTGCTCTAGCCTGGTGAGACAGGAAGTGCTAGCTGCCTTAAATCTGGGTTAGAAAACCTGAATTCATCCAGGTAATTACAGAATGGGACTGCTCAAAGGTTTCTTGTTTATGAGCCTGGAGTGGTTTACTACAAAGGGTTAAGCTCTCACGGTTAACTTTTATTTATTTATTTTTTTCTTCAGCCAACGTGCACGTTGTTAAAAGGTGGGAGGAATGTGGGGGGGGGGTGGCCTAAACCAATTATGTGTGGTTCTCCTGAGGTGGGGGAAACGACCTTTGTGTATAATTAGTTCTCTTATTTAAAGCAAAGATTTTGAATGGAATAACTAATTAGCTGTCATAAAAGGCAAATTAAAGATTTTTGTGCCATCCCTTGGGGAACTGAAGGAGCCTGATTCCCAAGCTCGTTTCCTTCTCGTACGCACACTCGCGTACAAACACAGACACACTTTTTCCTCGCAGACGAGCGCTCTCTCTCCTCATTAAGACTGTTTCTAGTTCTGTAGAAGGCTGACAGGAGAGCACTGTTGGCATACCTGCAGAGTGCACCTCTAACAAGCCATGAAATGCAGGTAGAAAACGACCGCCCTCAGCTAGTGTGGCTTCAATTTAAAGGCTTTTTACCTTCATTTATACTGAACATTGGTATTTATAGCAAGTTTTGTGATCCTAATGCGGCGGCTTCAAGGGGCCCCTATTGGGGCTGGAGGGGGGACGGGGGAGGAAGCTGGAGGGGAACACACCGCTAATTGATGGCTCCCATCAGTGGTGCTAGACCAATTAGATTCCCTCTTTTTCCAGTTCTGATAAAGAAATAAGATGGTTGAATACCACCAGAGCTCTTATTCACATCCAAGTCATAAATTTAACTAACAAGCCCTCGCTTTCAGTCTTTCTTGAGTGCTCTCACATTTTACCTCATTTTATAACCAAGGAAATGCTAATTATATTATATTCATAGCACCGCTGATGTGTAGACGGTCCAGAATCACTGAACAAATCTGAATCCAATAAATGAACATGCATCACAGAGGGAAAGCATGAGAATGAGCGCATACCAGGGTTGTGCACCATTCGGAATTGAATTGAGAATGCCTTTTAAATTGTAATTCAGTTGCCAAATTTGAATCGAGGTAGTAAAAAGGATGCAGAATTGTAATTCAAATTGTAATAAGGAAGTAGAGTTCAAATTAATTCATATAACTGTGAAGTAAAAAAAAAAGTAAAGTTTGTCAAGACAATTTAAATGTTGGAATTTTTTCAAACCCTAGCGTGTACTAAACCTCTCTTGGAACTACAGTGTGAGGTTAGTCCAGTTAGAGGAGGATACACACACAAAGAAAACATTAATATGCTGATAGTTGCATGCGGCGTACCGGATAATGGAGTTCATGCCCACTGGTGTACATTTGTTGATCATGTACAGTAGAGCCATTACCGGACATTAAAGCCGGAGCTGAACAAGAGCTGCTGCCTGTGACCTCTGCCATCAGGATACTCTTAACGGACATCTCGTCTCATACACAAATGCACTAACAATCGGCGAAGCATAAGCACTACATAAACCTGACAATACCAGGAAAATATGATTTTAAAGGTATAGTCCACCTAACAACGAAAATCAGTTCGGTCTTTTATGCTCCTGTCCTTCCAAACCTTGCATGACTTTCTTTTTCTGTCTGTACATTGAAAGTCAGTAGGGTCCAAAACAACATTGGACCTCAATGTAAGTAAATGTATTTAGTGCATTTTTTTTTTTTTTTTTTTTTTTGTACAGTGCAGAAGAAACAATCATACAGGCTTGGAATGACATGAAAGCCAGTAAACGATGACAGATTTTTTTATTTTGTGCTGACTATCACGTTTAATTCCTCACAAATACCTAAAATCAGCACCTTGTTTTGAATCTCTACAGAGAATGTATTTACTTTTTTTTTTTGTTTTTTTTTTTCCCCCATTCTGGTAAAACTGTAAAAAGGCTAATCTTTGAATAAACAAAAGCCTCGTCCAGATGGGTCTCTGTCTCCATCAAGGGACTGGGGGCTTTTAATGGCTTGAATGTCGGGGCCTGATAAGTGGCGATTGGTGGGGGAGGAGGCGTGGAGGGGGGTGATGGTGTCAAAGGGGGCATCACACAAGGCTTTCTGAGAGAAATGTGTTTTGAAAGCAGAGAGGTATGGAGAGAGGGAGAGTGCCGGTTTAGCTGTGCGTTCTATTAGACGGATCAATAGCTCAGTGTGGGAGAGTGTCTTAAGAGCTGTTGTCCTGCGCTTTCAGCTGTGGCAGACCTGTTAGTGCTGGCAGAGGGGTGCCAAGTGCCAGTGTTACCAGCTCTGGCCTGGGGGCGGCTTTTAGTCCACACACAAATGTCAGACCGCAGATAGACTATTAGTGTTTAGTGCAGTTATTAAATGGACTTTATTTGTCCTTTAGGAGGCTAAAAGGCATGCTTAAAGGGGGGAGGCTGCATGACAACGCGGCAATTTAGCTGGTTTGGTTACTCTTTTCTGGTCACGATGCAGCGAGCGTGAGTGTAAAAGGAGATCAGGCTTTAGTGTGTGTGTTTGTGTATGGAAGGCACTTAGGCCATACCGTATCTCACTGGAAGCTGAGAGCAGCCTTCTTGCGGTCAACAGTGTTCTAAAATGTTAATGTTGATCTATACCAAACAAAGCCCTTGGGAGGCATTTAGCATGGCCAACAGTTCTCATACTGATGAAATAGGGCCAAGGCTAATCTTCCAAACAACATAAATACCTCAGTCAGCTATCTAAATGGAGACGAACCTGGGGCATCCCATCATAGAGATGCATTCAAGCCCCCATTAAACGGGTGTGTCACTCGCCAAAAATAACATCTGTTCTTTTGAGCGGGGGCAGCAACAAATGAGGCAGCGAGCAGAGTCCAAAGTGACCTGCACGTCTATCTGTGCGGAAGAGCGTCAGTTGCTAATGCATATGAAACAGCAGCCCGAGCTTCGGCGGTATCGCCACCCTTATCAAAGAGCGCGGAACATGAAAAGTCACCGGTTTAGCCAGGCAGTAAATCACAACACACTCTGTGTTTGTCTCCCTATCGCCACAGGTGTGCCGATGCTCTCCGTCCAGCCCAAAGGAAAACAGAAGGGATGTGCCGGCTGCAACCGTAAGATTAAAGACCGCTACCTGCTCAAGGCCCTGGACAAATACTGGCACGAAGACTGCCTGAAATGTGCCTGCTGCGACTGCCGCCTGGGGGAGGTGGGCTCCACCCTCTACACCAAAGCCAATCTCATCCTCTGTCGCAGGGACTACCTGAGGTAAGAACACACTGCAGTCAAAGTGCTGCCAAAGCAGAAAGGACTTGTTACACCTCAGGCTGCATGACATTCAGAAAAGTACACCCTCATCTAACAGCTGATGATTGCCACCACCCTGCCCGTCTCATTCCTGGCCCTGTGCTCTCGCTCTCGCTCTCGCTCTCTCAAAACTGCTAACGTATGAGTGCGTCTATGGACTTTCAGCTCACCCCAGGCAGCTGAGTGGCAGAACCGCAGGTCTAAGGATCTGTTTTGCCTCCTATCTCTGAGCCATCTGCTAGCTAAATTAAGCATTATTATTATTTCCTGGGCGTTAAATCCCAGTCCCTGGGGTCTCCCAACCAGATCCAGTCATTTATCCCCAAGCTGCTCTCCCCAAAGAGCCCCCACTGGTAGGGCCCTTCCCAGTAAGACATGCAGTTCAGCACTGTCGTCATTAACAGTGTGTAAAGGGACAGTTCACCCAAAAGTCAACAACTGTCATCATTTACGCACCCTCATGTTGTTCCAAAAGGTTTGACTGACTTTTGTGGAAGATGAAAAAAGCCATTTGAAGGTCAACAGGTCAACCACATTGAATTTCACTGTATGGGAGTGTGTGTGTGTGCATTTGTGCCCAATTTGGACATTTTCATTAAGCGGTTCCAGCAAAGAGTCATTTCCTTCAGCGGTGTTTCACAAAAAGTGCAGGGGTGTACTCATTCTGTGATACTGGGCTTCATTGATCAATCTTAACGTAGTAGTAAACGAGCACAGATCTGTGCCACAATCAATTTCGACAGTCACGTGTGATTCAGGAACATTCGTATGTTTTTTTATCTTCCTAATTTTTTACAGCCAATCTCATCTACGAATGATAGCACGTTGATAAATGTGGCGGCCAGAAAACAATCGTCTCATTTGAATCACGCCCCTAAAAACACCTGTTTAGAAGCCTCGCACAGAGTTTACGGACACGGAGAAAGAAGCGAAAAACTCGGCCAAAAAGAGGAAGTAATCTCATGAAAGAGAAATTGATCGTACGCCCAAAACACCTGTTAACTTGAAATTGCAAAACAACAGGTACATTAATTTTATGTATATTAAATACTGGTAAAAATTTTATAAACAGCTATTAGTTCCCCTCACTCTACAACAATATTTTAAGCTAACGGTATTCGGAACACAGAACAAGAACCCGAAAAATAAGTATTAAAATGATATAGTAAACCATAAAATAAAAACACACATTAGGCTATGCGGGCCTAATTATATGCGCAGCATACAAATGTTGAGTAAAACTGAAACGGCGTTGGGCTCATGAGCCTGTCTCATACCACAAGAATCCAGATGTTTCCATTTTTGCCATATTTGTATTTGTTTGCATAACTATTCATTTATGTAGCCTAAACATGGCTTTATACATCAGTCATGTTCTAATATCCGTGTAAAATACTTCACATGAGCAAAAATGTTTATTGTTCGGGCGCTGCACGCTGATTTTACAGCGGACCTTTTAAAATAAACTTTTATGTTTGGTTGACTGCATTTTAGTTTGATGATGAATGGCTGAAATGTCAGGCAACAGTAGAACTAATGTTGTTTGTGTGTATGTGTGGCGCCTGTGCGATCAGATGGATTAATTCAAATAAAGATATAAAGAAAATAAATAATGCATTAAGAGTCACAAAAACGAGTGTAGCCTATAATTGTAGCACAGTGTTTTTTCCCCCTTTTTGTTAATCTTTTAATTATATTATAGCCTATTATATATTTTGTGTTGATTTGATTCCTTTTATAAAATTAATTTCTGTTTTTCTCCTTTCACAGAAGCGCTGCCGACGATGGAATCATCGTGGCGGTTTACGCTGCTATTCGCGCTACAGCTAAAGCCCCTGTATGAAAAAAAAAAAAAAGACATTAATCTATGGTTAACGATCGATTAATGAGGTTAGTTTGGCGGTCAGGAAATGTATGTGAAAGTCATACCGGTGGGAACGATGTGACGGGAATTAAGAGTACCTTTTTTTCTTTTGATCCTTAAATGTGCACTAAAAAAAAAATTTCCTAACTATTTTTTGAAACCGAAATCTAGAAAAAAAATTAATGTTGGGGATTGAACATTGAGCAAGCGTGCGCTGAAGCTGAACAGTTGAATGCACTTTGCTAAGCAAACAGAAGGCTTTAATAAGTAACTCAACACCCACAATAACATCTTAGGGGAGTGCATCTTGACTCCGGCCGATACGTCGCATCTCGATGCATAGCCAACAACACGATACATTAAATTTACATATGAAGCAGCTACCGATGCGATCCGTTTTCGATTCAACACAATGCGATTCGATGAAATACGATGCAATGGAGAAAATATGATAACTTCATGCCTTGAGGCCCGTTTCATAAAACAAGTTAACCAAATAAACCAGGCTTATTTCAGTTAGTCTGACTAATTGTCAAATGATTTGGTTCCATAAAGCAAACTTAACATAGGCCTAGATCAAGCTTAGCCACTGTGGCAACTTATGCTGGGAAACAAACCTGGTCCGGGGCAGGCTAACTGTCAGGCTAAGCTCCTCTTTGACCAATGGAACATATGTATACATGTCTCAGTTGAACGATTGGCATTATTGCATACCAATTTGGACTTTTTTTTTTTTGTTTTTGTTACATTTTATACCATGCAGCCTTCTCTCTGGGTTTATACAGCTGCCTGTACCTGTTAGTTTGCAGAAAATTAGATATTACAATCTAAAATGCTCTTAACATTAAAAAAAGCTAAAGATTTTAAATCAAAATTAAAATGAAAATAAAACGAATTAAAAATTTAAGCTGCTCTAAGAAACTCGCATGAACTCATTTGAGCTTAGAATAATAACGTAGCCTCACTAGCTTCAATTTGATTTACCTATTACAATAATCACTTAGTTACTGCTATCATAAAAAGAAACTTTATATGTAGTTTAAAATTAACAAAAGACCATAATGTCAAAAACTATTGTTTTAGCAAAATGTATATTTTACTCAGAATCATTGCGCTCCTATTCGATTGCGCTCTGTCTGTTTAGCGTGCATGCACGCAGCAGCGCTCGTTGCTCTCGCGTGCCTCACCCACTCCTGACAGCAAAATTGATATGTTTGCATGACTTTCTAACATTTACAGAGTAAAAATATACTCGTGACATGTCAGTTATGCATGGTGGAAAACACAACGTCTCAAATGCATTAAACGGCACCGATATATTCTCTGTTTGTCATGGTGGATCGATTTGATCCATGATCGACATTAATAGCTGCTTAAGAATAAGCGTGAACAAATTAGTGAGATTGTGTGAATTTAATTTGTCGTTAATGGAACCGCTTTAGCCCCGATTGATTTGTTAGGTTATTTCAAATCAGGTTTTGGACTTTAATCCCAGTTTTTCCTCGGGTCTCCGTTGTGTTGTGATGCATCATATTCACGCAGCAGCAACGGTGATGAGAGAGCGCGCTTGAGAAACAATTTAGAGAAATCAATCTACATATAAAATATTGGTCACAGATTATTAGTCACTTTCTAAATAATAAAAGTATAGCGCATCCACTAGTAATTATATATAAATGAATCTGTTTTTACTGATGCAAATGTTAGAAACGATGCATCACGATATAATTGACAACTTGTAGCCGATGCACACTTTAAACCAATGCATCGCATCGTTAATTTATGCCGATGCACCGAGTGAATCGGGAAATCTTCCCATCCCTAATACATATGGGATTAACTAAATATGCACAAAATGGCACAAATACAAAAAAAAGAAACTCTGGCTTGCACATAACTCATAGTGACTGTAAATGTTCTAAAGCATAAAGAACACTGTAGACAATATAATGTCAGATTTTCACAAATTACAGTTTTTACATGAGTTTAAATGTTGAAATAATCTACATAAAATGTTTGAATGTTTGGATTCATATTGCACTGTAGTCAACTAAATTAAAAATGGAAATAAAATTTATTTTTTGTCATGTAATGAACACGACAAGACAAAATACTGATTCAATTTAAATGATATTTGTCAAGAAACTATAAAAAAAAAAAAGTATAAAAAATAACAATAGCCATTAATCAATTTGCACACCAATCATGACTGTTATGTTTACTGTAAGAGATAAAACCTAACAAGCTAGGATGTCAAATAATTTCGAATATTAGTCGAATTTAAAATAAAAATCCACATTTGAATACAAAAACGTTGCAAATTTTAGGTGTGCATTAGGCAGCCTTATCAGTGGCACACGAGATACGATGACGATGTAAGTGTCATTGCATTGTTTTTGTTAGCTATCCAGTTGAGCCATAGCATTGTTAATTACAAATATTGTGTGAAAAGAGAACATCAATGCGGAGATCTTGTTTACATCAAAACTGAAAACAAGCCGTTCATACAGAACACATGTTTCGCGCATTTCTAGAGGGACATCTATTATCGTTGCTCTCGCACAAAGGAGCCACATGTTTAGAAAGCCATGTAAAATAATGTAAGTTCAACTTTTAAAAAACATATCTCGAGACTTATGGCGGGGTTTTTTTCTCCATCCCACTGAACTGAAATTATGCATTTTAAATTCGAATAGGTTCTACTAACTAATAGGTTCACCGATGCATGTGTGGTAATTATAAAATGATTGGGGAAATAATCTAAATAAGCCACGAATGCTTGGCCATTTATTTTTTTTGTTTGCTAGAGAATGAAAGCAGAGAATGGTGGAGGGAGAAACAGCATAAAAACAAGCTTCCTGCTGCCGCTGTACTGGCTCTGATGTCCTAATGAAATCTAGCCCACTCATCTGCTCTTCAGCCTGTGACAAATATGTGCTACTTGCCTGGAGATGCTGGATATGAATTCTATTAAGGAACAAATTAAGAAGTATCCGTCTCCGTGCAGACAGCGAGGAAGCATCGGTGCGTTCGCTTTAAACGCGAGTGATTGAGACTCCACGCAGGGCGTCCCACCTAGGGTTGCAAAGGGGTCTTAATTAATGTGCGCATGGCAGGGCTCCAAAAACCCAGCCGAAAATAAATGTTTGATCCGCCCGCATGTCTTTAATGAAGTGCCTCCCTGAATGGGAGGCTAATTCTGGGTGAGATTTCAGCTTCATTACTGAAGGCGAGCGGGCTGATTCTCCAGCGGTGTGCTGGAGGTTAAGTTTAGGTGGGACTAGCGTTGCAAAAAGGTGGAAAAGTTCCAGTAAATTTTGGAAAATTCAGGATTTTTGGAATTTAATGAATTTTCCAAAATGTCTGATATTTCCGAAATTTACTGAATTTTCCACCTTTTTGCAACCCTAGTCCCACCTAAACTTAACCTCCAGCACACCGCTGGAGAATCAGCCCGCTCGCCTTCAGTAATGAAGCTGAAATCTCACCCAGAATTAGCCTCCCATACAGAGAGGCACTTCATTAAAGACAGGCGGGTGGATCAAACACTACTCTTATTTTCGGCTGTGTTTTTGGAGCCCTGCCATGCGCACATTAAGTATGAGCTGCGCTCCTCTGCGTTGTCCTTCAGGAGTACCGTAGAGCCATAATGAACCCCCACCCCATGAAAACACACGTAGCCCCACCACTGCACAAACTAGCTTGAGCCATTACGGTTTCCTTAATAGATAAGTTTAGCAGGATTTGTAAGCTTTCAGGCCATACTCTTTTGTTACTGCACAGAAAAATAGATTAATCTGTTTTGCTGGGGTCAAGAATCCTTTGACCTCATGACCAGAGAGTGAGAGTGCCTCTGTTTTTGACTGCGTTCACCCCTGACCGGAACCATTGCCTTATATTACGGGGGGACACATCAGTCATTTACCAATCAAAGAAGGTTTTTTTTTTAATTGAAATATAAAGTAGATTACACCTCCTAACGATGGCACATCCATTACTAGCTAGCATGTGAGTATGATTAAAGGGCAGAGATAAGTCTCAGCAATGATTTGGTGCATTTTGATGTTAAAATAGTCTACTGAGCAAGCACAGCTATCCCTTTGAGGAAAAAAAGACATCAATCATATATTTTAAGTGGAAACACAATCCCAATGTCAGCCGTATCTCACTCTGAAAATGAACTACTATGCCTGAACACACAATACAGTGACCCCTGTCTGTAAAACACGACAGTGGGGTCCAAAAAAAGTCTGATATGTGTATTGTTTATTTGTATTCTGTACATATTGATGTTTAATACTAAAGTAAAATTATTATTTAAAACCGATAATGGAAAAATAGATGCATAGTAAAGAATAATAATATTATTATTATATATTATACAGGACATTTTAATAATAAAAATAAATCATTATTATAATTATGATTTGACAGAAAATTAGATGATAGTAAATATTTAATAATACTAATATAATATAGTATAATTTATATATTATTTTTACTTATTGTTTAATAAGTGTTTAAGTAGTTGAGAGTTGAGCTCATTAATCTTCACAGTATCACAGTGTCTGTTATTGATTGCATTGTTTCCAAGAAAACAGTTAAAAAGTTAAGCTTGTAATGACAACTCCTATAGCAAAAATTATGCACAATAGACGTTTTAAGCCCGGACATTCTTGAGCACATTTTGCTTGGAATAACACATTAAATGGCCTTGCTGATAAAATGGTTAGTTTCACTTTATCTTGAATTATATTGCCTGAAAATCCAAGCCATTTTATTTCAAAGTTTGCTGGTGACCTTCCAAATGAGTTTCTGTAACCTCCTAATCCATTTAAATTAACCACCAGTAAAGACATTTTAAGCCGGGCCATCATAGTGCCGCAAAAACCTACAATTAAACCACCGCAGATTTCTTTGCAGAAGCCCAGTTATCCATCACTCTGAGTGTGTATGAGGAGTCCCTTCTCTTTTAAGAAGACTCCTCTGCTCTTAAACCATCAAGAAGTCCCACAGTAACAACCCTCTCAAACTGCCATCCCTGTGCTTTCTGTGACCTGATTTAGAAAAGATGGGAAAATGGGTCTTGTGATGTGATCTGTAACACCCTCTACTGTGCAACATGATGGACGTGAGCCATAAGAAATTGTCCGGGATCCCCAGGGACTCTGACCACCTTTTCAGAAGCGAGCCAGGATAACACAACATTGAACTCCCAACTCCAGTTGCTTGCTCCAGCATTAAGGCATGACATTTGAAATGTGTTCGACCACAATCTGTGTGCAATTCCCTTTTAGAGAACATGCTCCTTCAGACAGACACCTTAATCCTTCCTTCTGCCTCTGACCATGTATGAGTGCCTGCGAACGTTAGGATTATGTGGCCCGCCATCTGAGAACTTTCCAAGATCGAAGAATGACTTGTAGATACATCTCAGCCAACTACTGTAAACTGGCATTCTTGCTGTTAATGGTTGTCCTGTCAAATGCTGTGGCAAATGATTTGGCATCGTCTCTTAAATATGCTGCCAAAGGCCCTTGTGGAAAAAAAAAATTCTTGGACTGATCTATCTTTGTTAAAATGGTGATTTTACTAAGCATGAAATGCCAATAGATAGGGCTGTGTAAAAATATAGATTTTCTAATTAATCAAATCATTTTAATGCTTCAGCACCACAGGAAAATAAATAATTTCTTGTTCACAGTCTGAATTTAATGTGACGCAATAAATACAGCAAAATAATGGCAAAGTCTTTCTATTGAATTCTATTCAGTGTAGTCCGATTCATGACTGAGTCTGTTCTTTTTAGTGAATCTAAACCATACAGCACAATAACCAGTAGGGCTGGGTATCATTCAAAAATTTTCAATACAGATACCTTGACTTCGATACCGGTTCCTGAACGATATTTTTTTTCGATACCAATTTTATGAAATCGATTTTAATAAGATTACATTATCTAAAAAAAAAAATTTTTTTATTTTTCAGCTTGTTGATGTTTATTCAAACTCAAAGACTCATCTCCTGAGCTACTGCACAAAGGAACAATGTATCCAACACAATAAATCTGAGCAAAATAGTTTTAATAAAGCTCAAACAGTCTTCAGTTTACACATCTGTTAGCCTACATATACACTAGTTAGTGTTCGTTTTAAAACGCATAGCTCAGACAGAATCATGATTTCTATTTATTTTCCACTGATTTACTGATGAGTATTAGCTGCTTCCAGTGCTGTGTGCTTGTTCTCTCTGGGTGGTGGTTCCGATGTGGTTTAAATTGAGTTGAGTAAAAGCGGATTATAAATCTTATTTATTGTCTTATGTTGCATGATGCTACAGTTTGCATGAATGGTCACATAACACACTTTTTCGGTCATGTAACGTTAGTATGAACAGACATCTGCATATAATGGGAACTCCACGCAGCTCCCGCGCTACTCTCCACTGGAAATGAATGACCGGTCTGTCGCTTGTCAGAGATAGTGGAAAGCCGGCTTGAAACGCAGTGGAAACGCCAGTATGACGAGGATCGTTTTCATTTTAAAACATAAACGCACCAGTGTAAATGTAGCCTTACATCTATGGGGGCTGGGACACATTCACACTACAGCCTCACGTGTGCACAACATCTCTGAGTGTAACCGGTGTAAACTAGTAGGTGTGTTCGACTTGACGCAGACCGACCGTGCAGACCGATCGGTGTATTACAGTACCAAGAGAGCAGACTGCTCTGTGCGCTTTCAAATCGCTCTCACGGATGATCGATCTGCGCCGCACCTCTAGTCGAACACACCGGCTAGTGCTGCAGGCTTATTGGCTCACTGACGCTGATTAGATTAACTCCTTTTAGGTATTGAAATTTGGTACCGAACGACGAGACGTTTTTCGATACTCGATGGTATCGAGGCAATTCATTCGGTGCCTAAAAAGTATCGAACTCAATAACCCAGGCCTAATACCAGTATAGGCATGGTTTCTGAACCAAATGACTACTATTAGCCAGTTTTTTATCTGAATAAAAAGCATACAGCATAAGTAGTGTAGTCTGACTAACAAAACAAATGAGTCTTATGAGCCAGTTCTTTTACTGATTACTAAAAATAGTGCATGAATAGAGTCATTTGTTCATGAATCCGACTACACTGAGTCGGTTCATTTTACTGAATCAAAACCGCTTGACTCTTATAAGCTGGTTCTTTAAATGAACCGTTCAAAAAGTAAAGTTAGCGGTTTGAATAATTTTGTTGGAATAATGCACACCTGAATAATTTGAATGATTTCCAACATTAGCCAAGTGAGAATTTCTGCTGTGTATATAGAACTAAAATATACCAAAATGAATCAAATAAATTAAATCAAGAGCTTGTGAATCAAAACTGAAGAAATGTGCATTGATACCCAGCCTTACCAATAAAAAAAGGGATACAATAGTGTTCTTTATATAATGATACACTATAAATACTGAAAACATACTGGACAGCTGAGCAGTTTGTAAATACACTTACTATAATTACTAATCCAATTCTATGCGTGATGTGTAACCGATACTAATTTAAAGTTTAACTGCAAAATGTGAAGTATAAGTTGTATGTGCAATTATGAGTTAGTTTCTCACAGATTCTGTGCTGACCTCGGAACAAAGCTGCACTTGAACCATTATTTTAATAAGCTGAACTCTTTTGTGAGGCAACATCTCGCTGGGGTTGCACGGCCTCCTCAGAGTGTGAGTTCCACAAACACATTTTACTGGAGCAGTAACCCGATCTAACAATGGCTCTTTTTAACACCTCGCCTATCTGATATAACAACATGCCCTCTCCCACCATAAGACTCCTCTCTGCTCGGGTCTGTTGCTCTAATTAACAGCAGGGTCTGCTGGATAGATGCTGGTGGTGACGCAGGGCGAGCAGTCGAGAGGGACTAATATGGACTCGCCGCAACTTTGTTCAGTTTCCCTCTCTCTCCAACAGAGTCCTCCACTTTAGAGGGGTATTTAGCATACCGGCGCATCCTGATCCTGCCTTATTTTTCCCCTTTTCCTCCCCCTGTTCTTCTCCATTTGCTCTTCCTGTGTGCATAGCATCCCTGTTCTGCTAAACGTATATCTATATCTCCGACTCTGAATCTCCAAATTAAACATTGGAGCAAGGGCTTTGAAAATGAAAACGTAAATCCGACGGCGGATGTAGTGGAGGAAAGCGATCTGCCTCGATGACTTGTTCTATTTGTGACCTTGGTGGTTTGCGTCCCATCTAATAAGCTTAAACAAACAGCGCAGAAATGCGAGTTGTGTCCCTTTCCGTGCTCCAGTGAGCATCTACTTACCTCTCCAAGGTTACGTACCTCACAACACTCCCTCTACATCTCACTCTGCTTTTAGCAGGTCACAGAGAATTAAGGAGAATGAAAGGAGAGGTACGGAGGATAGAGGCAGTATCCTTGCGAGGGGAATCGTTTGAACTTTTGACTACATTATAGTATTTAGCCTCTTGTGTAAAATCCATCTGGCTCTGGTCGGAGCAAAGTCTCACTAGTTACTCTGGATTTAAAAGAGCGGGGGAAAAAACTGAGCAGTTCAATTGCTTACCTCAGACCTGTTTTCATTGCTTTTGCAGTGTGCTAGGCAAGAACTCTTTGAAGAAGGGGATTAGAACCATGTGATCATTTTAATTAGATCATTAGCTAAGAATTAACATCTAGGTTTGTACCCTCATTAACAAAAAAATACCTAATGTGTGCCAAGCTGGATTCATGTATCGCATTAGATGTCCAATGTGTTTTTTTTTTTTTTTTTCCTCCCACTTCTTCGGTTGTTTTTTTTTCCTTTTTTCGGTTTGTTGCGTGATTTCATAAAGGCTAAGAAAGGTATAAGTGAGTAAATCTGCTTTTTGTGTTTTCTCTCACAGGCTCTTTGGTACAACGGGGAACTGTGCAGCCTGCAGTAAACTGATCCCAGCCTTTGAAATGGTGATGAGGGCCAGAGATAATGTTTACCATTTGGACTGTTTTGCCTGTCAGCTTTGTAACCAGAGGTAAGGAGAGAAAGAGATCACAACAAGCCTGCAAGATTGTCTTTCTATGTAGAAATGCAGAAGAACTTAGCACACACACAAATCGCTCAATGACTTCTAGCATTGTGACTTTACACACTCCGATTGGCCCATAGCCTTTTCTCCTAGGGATGCACCGCAACACAAATTCTTGGCCGAAGCCAAAGGCGAAACAAAATGAAACACTGTGCCGAATGCCCCCATGTATTTTGCTAATTTGTTTCACCATGACATAAATTAAATAGCTAAAATATGCTTTCTTTACTGTTTTGATTTTCAAAGAAAAAATCAATTACAAAAACAATGATTTAAAAAGATTTAACACTGAACATTGTTTTTTTTTTGTACATTCCACCAGCAGCATAATACAAATAAGCAATTTAAACCACCTAAATTAATCAGTTAGTAAACAACCCGTATTTTTGGCCATTGAGACCCCCTTCTTAAAATCAGGCACTGTGATTGGAAAGACAAAAAAGAAAGAACACTGAGCAGGAAATCAGCATATTAGAATGATTTCCGAAAGGTCCTGTGACACTGAAGACTGGAGTAATGCTGCTGAAAATACAGCTTTGATCACAGAAAAAATATATATTTTAACATATATTCACATAGAAAAAGTAATTAAAAACATTGTAATATTTCACTATTAGGTTTTTGTATTTTACTGTACAAATAAAAATGAAACGTAGAACGTTTTTTAAAACCTTAGAAATGACAGATCACTTGGACTTTGAACCCTGGCTAACAAGCCGATAGCTCCGCGAGCTCATGCAACGCTGTTATACAAGCAATTGGTGCGTGTATTAGAAAACGTAACGTTCTGCAGTTTATTTACTAATAGTTTAAAAGGTAATTTCGCAATTTCAATCATCATACAGTAACCAGCAACAACCACCCCTTCCTCTTCTCATCGAAGACATGTGGAGCAGTGCTAAACAGTCTTTTACTATCAGTGCTTGTAATGATTTTTGTGTCTTTCACAGACAGTTTAAATGCTTCCACACTGCTAACGTGTGTGCTGCATAATAAAGAGTGAGTGCCTCTCACTCTGTGCTGGTTGCTATTTGATCGAGTCACCAAAAATACAATTATTCAGTCTGTTGATTATTCCCAAAGCGAAAGAGATTTTTTTGCTATTTTCGGCCGAATAATTTCAGTTGCCGATCATTCAGTGCATCCCTACATTCTACTCTGCGTTTTCATCTCAAACCTATGAGTTTTGTCCTGGTTTGTATTTTTGACCAGAAGTGGGATTATAAGCTTGTGTTGAGTGAAATTAACCAGTGCTTCAGTGGCGGTACCGTTGGCACACCAATATCAAGCCTGATCAAAATGTGAACACCTTATTGAACACAGTCAGCCAGAAAGCTCCTGCTCAATACACAACCAAGCCAAGCACGTCACCGCTATGTCTCGCCGAGGGAATTAAGCGGCCGGACGAATTAACTTTCCAAGGATCATCCTTCCAAACATTCCTGGGGAGCAAAGGAGTGTGACAGTGTCTTAAATGCTCTAGTGTGTGACCCACTTCTAAAGACTTGTCATTCTCGAAAGCTGCCACATGCACACGCTAAACTCATTGAATACTACAGTAAATACAAACAAGCTCAAACTCCAATTTAGAACTGATGCCGCAAAAAAAAAACTACGGCCTCCTTTAAGGAATCTAAATGCAGCAATCAAACAAAATAAAGCATCTGGTAGGAAACAGGAATAAATCGTCAAATGGCAAATTTGGTGAGCACCAGGTGTGTAATAAAGTTTGATGAGTGAAGCCTTGCTGCTGACGGATGGCACACAAACCTGGTTCTCCTGTGCTCCGCTCGATTCCTTTGCCAACACAGCAAATCGGCGTGGCAGTGATTGACAAGAGAAAACATAATTGGCAATGCTTTCCTCATGGATGCACTATTGTCCTATACGACATTCATGGCTTTCATATGCAAACTCGTCAGTGTACAAATGCAGTGCACACATGGAATGTT